>NW_004624755.1:25134215-25272493 GCF_000247695.1 Heterocephalus glaber | reverse complement strand
GAAGAGTTGGTTCTTTGAAAGATAAAGTAAAATTGACAAACCCTTAGCCAACCTTATCAAAAAAGGGAAAAAAGGGCCGGAGATGTAGCTCAGTGGTGCCACTACCTGCTTCACAAGTGCAAGGTCCCGAGTTCGATCCCCGGTACCAGAAAAAGAAAAAGGGAAAGAAAAGACTCAAAGCCATGCAAATAGGAATGAAAAGGGTGATATCACAACAGATCCTGCAGAAATCCAGACGATCATCAACATCTAATTCAAAGTCTTGTATTCTAATAAGATGGAAAATACAGAAGAAATGGACAGATTCCCAGATATACATAAATTACCAAAACTGAATAAAAAAGATACAAAAATTCTAAATAAACCAATATCAGCCAATAAAATTGAAGAGGTAATTAAAAACCTACCAACAGGGCCAAGGCTGTAGCTCAGTGGCACAGCGCCTGCCTGGCAAGCGTGAGGTCCTGAGTTTGATCCCCAGTACCAACCCCCCCCCAAAAAAAAACCCTACCAACAAAGAAAATCCTAGGCTCTGATAGATTCACTGTTGAATTCTACAAGAAATTTAGAGACGACTTAATGTCACTACTTTTCAAACTCTTTAATGAAAGTGAAAGGGAAGCAATATTCCCAAATTCATTCCTGGAAGCAAGCACTACACCAATTCCAAAACCAGGGAAGGATCCAACCAAAAAAAAGAACTACAGGCCTATCTCCCTAATGAACACAGACACAAAAATCCTCAATAATATACTGGCAAAGAGAATGCAGCAAATTATTAAGAAGGTTGTACACCATGACCAAGTAGATTCATCCCAGGGATGCAGGGATGGTTCAACATATGCAAATCAATAAATGTAATACACTACATATTTTTTCTTCCAGTACCAGGGATTGAACTAAGGCCCTTGTGCTTGTGAGGCAGGCAGCGGCACCACTGAGCTAAATCTCCAGCCCTGTAATACACTACATTAACAGAGCTAAGAACAAAAACCATATGATCATCTCAATAGACTCAAAAAAAGTGTTTGAGAAGGTCCAACATCTATTCATGATAAAAACCCTTCAACAGAAAATTGGAATAGATGATCTTTATCTCAATCCGATAAAAGCCATCTGTGACAACCCAACAGCCAATATCATATTAAATGGACAAAAACTGAAAGGTTTCACTCTAAAATCAGGAACAAGTCAGGGATGTCCACTGTCACCACTCGTCCAATATAGTTCTGGAAATACTAGCCAGAGAAATTAGACAAGAGAAAGAAATAAAAGGAATAAGGATAGGAAAGGAAGAAGTTAAATTATTATTATTTGCAGATGACATGATGCTCTACAAAGAAGGCCCCAAAAATTCCATCAGAAGACTTCTAGATATGATAACCAAATTCAGCGGTGTAGCTGGATACAACACTCAAAAATCAATAGCCTTCCTGTACAAGAATAACAAACTCACTGAGAGAAAAATTAGAGAAACAACCTGTTTCACAATAGCATCCCAAGAAATGAAATACCTAGGAATCAATCTAATGAAGGAAGTAAAAGACCTCTACATTGAGAACTACAGTACTCTGAAAAAGGAAATCAAAGAGGATATCAGAAAATGGAACGATATCTCTTGTTCTTGGATAGGAAGAACCAATATAGTGAAAATGGCCATACTTCCAAAATTATTATACAGATTTAATGCAATTCCAATCATAATTCCAACAGCATATGTCACAGAATTAGAAAAAGATAATCCTAAAATTCATTTGGAACCAGAAGAGACCTAGAATGGTAAAGGCAATTCTGGGCAACAAAGGCAAGGCAGGGGGTATCACAATCCCTGGTTTTAAATTATACTACAAAGCTGCTGTGATAAAAACAGCATGGTACTGGCAAAAGAACAAACCTGAAGATCAATGGAACAGACTAGAAGATGCAGAAACAATTTCAGACACACTCATCCAACTTATCTTTGACAAAGGAGCCAAATACCTTCACTGGAAGAAAGATAGCCTCTTTAATAAATGGTGCTGGAAAAACTGGCTTTCCACATGCCAAAACTTGAAACTAGACCCATATCTTTCACCATGCGCTAACCTAAAATAGAAATGCATCAAAGATCTAAATATTAAAACAGAAACACTAAATCTGCTGGAAGAGAGAACAGGTAGACATAGGAGTAGGCAAAGACTTCATAAACAAAACCCAGACTGCACAGGAAATACTACAAAGAATCAACTGGGACTTCATCTCATTAAAAAGCTTTTGCACAGTAAGAGAAACCACCAACAGAGTGAAGAGAAAACCCACAGCATGGGAAGAAAAATTTTATCAGCTATTCATCAGATAAAGGACTATTATCTAGAATATATAAAGAACTCAAAAAAATCAGACCCCCCCCCAAATTTAAAGACTCAATGCAAAAATGGGATCTGAAATGAAAAGACATTTCTCAGACGAAGAAGTAGAAATAGAAAATAAATGTATGAAAAAATGTTCAACTTCACTGGTCACTTGAGAGATGCAAATTAAAATAATGCTGAGATTCCATCTCACCCCAGAAAGAATGGCTGCTATCATGAAATCAACCAATAACAAATGCTGGGAGGGGGCTGTGGGGAAAGAGGATCCCTGCTCCACTGCTGGTGGGAGTGTAGGCTGGTGCAACCACTGTGGAAATCAGTGTGGAGATTTCTCAAAAAACTAAAACTAGATGTTCCATTTGACCCAGCTATTCCTCTTCTTGGTATCTTCTTGAAAGAATTAAAAAGTATCATACTATCATACCACAGTGATATATGCACACACATGTTTATAGCAGCACAGTTTGTAATAGCTAAATCCTGGAAACAGCCCATATGCCCATCAACTGATTAGTGGATAAAGAAGATGTGGGTTGTTTTTTTTTTAACACAATGGAGGTACTACTCTGCCATAAAGAAGAAAGAGCTTCAGACATTTATAGTTAAATGGATGGACCTTAAGACCATAACCCTAAGTGAAATAAATCAGACACACGTCTGAGTGCCACGTTCCCTGGTGTGAGAAACCAAAAGTGCAAATAAGGACTAAAATTGCAGAGACTGGGTCAGTAGTGTCCGTAAGTTGTGGGTTTCTTCCTATTCTGTGCCAGGAGGAGAGGTCATCCCTGTGTCTGGGACTGAATGCATGTTTGAGACTTTGCCTAACAGGAAAGACATCTTTGAATCCAATGATGCCTTTGAAATATTGGTGGTCCCAGTGTTTGGTTATCTAGACAAAGGCCTGCATCTTAGCTTTTTTTTTTTTTTTTTTTTTTTTTTTTTTGGTACCAGGGATCAAACTCAGGACCTTGCGCTTGGGAGGCAGGTGCTGGAACTACCGAGCTATATCCCTGGCCCTATCTTAGCTTTTTTTTAACATCCACTTAATCTGGCAGTCTGAACCCTTTTCCCCAACTGGACTCTGACTTTCATGCTCTCAGAAAATATCCCACAGGACTGGGCCCTCTTTAACTATCTTTCTTTCATCTAGTTTACATAAATTTCTGTGGTGCCTATCTTATGTAAAATACAGTAAAAATCTATTGTACCTTGTTTCTATTAAGTGTTAAAGAAAACATAAAAAAAAAACAGAAATAGAAAAGTAGGGAGAAGTTCTAATAATTCCCCAAATTACATATTCTGGTTTCAAAAGTATTTCAATATATATGCTAATTTGTTTCATTTATACCACTAGGTCCTCTTAGTTCATTGAAAAGAAAGTTTTGTGTTATTATCTGTTTCTTTTTTGTAAGAGTCTTTTTTTGTCTGTAATTTGTAGTCAAACATTTTGACCATTCTTTTAAGATTAGGGTACCAGTGTATTAACCAATTCTATTCTTTAATTAATTTTCATGAAATTTTGCTTTACTTTTTCATAGAAGTAAGAAGACTTTAAAAAATACATTTTCTTTATTAATATCTATTTGTATTACATTAAAATCAAATTTTTAAAATTAAACAAAAAACATTTTGCCGCCTGCCTAGCAAGCACAAGGACCCAAGTTTGATCCCCGGTACAAAAAAAAAAATTTAAACAAGAAACATCAGGCCACAGAAGACACAGTGACAGATAGGCCCTCAGACCCGGTGCCTGGAGTAGCCAAGCCCACTTGTGAGTTCTCTCCATCTCCGTATGGGAAACACAAGCAACAGCTCGTGGGGCGGCAGGCAGGCTGTACACCTGGGCCACGGCTGCCTCATCCTGTATGAAAGCTTTCCAGGCAGGGCCATGGGGGAAATGCAAGGTCTTGATTGGTCTACAATGCCTATGGTAGATAATAGGTCGGGAGGGATACTTACTGGTATCTGGGATATCTTGTTAGTCTGTTTGCAGTACTGGGATCAAACCCAGGGCCTCAAACACCAGGCAAGGGTTCTACCAGTGAGCTACATCCCCAGCCCTTTTTATTGTTTATTTTGACATACGGTCTCGCTAAGTTGCCCAAGCTGGTACTGAACTTGTGGTCCTTGTTTCTCAGCCTCCTGAGGGGCTGGGATTACAGGTGTGTGCCACCATGCCCAGCACATCTGGGGATTTTAAAAAAATGTTTTTTCTATCATTTTTCTTGGCCAGCCAACATAAATAAATGCTTGGTTCTCAGTATTCTCTTTGTTTTTTCCATTAAGTTTATTGGTACATTTTAGGTGTACAATACAGTTACATCCATCATTGGGAACTTGTACCTGTACACGATGTTATCTTGGTTCTTATTTTTTCCCCATTCTCCTGCCCTCCCTTCAACCCCTCCCCGCCATTTACAAAGACTTTGTTTCCATTTTTTCCTTTTCTCATATTTTTTCCTTTCCCCTACCCCTCCCACTTCCCCTACACATCTGGGGATTTTTAAACGGCCCATCTTTGATGGAGAAGGCTTTTGGATTCTCAGATACTACAGGGGTCTCTCTCAACGGTAAGCCTCCTGAGGCTGTGTCCTGTTCTCCTCAGAGGTACCTCCAGACCCCGTGGTCACTTGTGGACATTCTGCTTCTAGGCCACTGAGCCCCAATCTTCCTCTCCACCACCTACACCAAGGACAGACTTTCCCCTGAGACCCCACTGCAGGGAAGCATGACCCACAGGAGTGGCCTCTTGAGGTCCACACTGTCCCACAAGACGCCTTTCCCTTCCCCGCATCCCCAGCTCCCACCCCATCTGCTGGGACTCTGCTTTCCTTCCCAGCCTCGGCACCGCCCACTGCCTCTCCCCACTGATGGTTGTCTCCTCTCCCATCCACCAGACACCCTGGCAGGGCAGGACCTCGGCCTCTGCCCCAGGGGTCACCTTCCCCACAGATATCTCCTAGATCAATGATGGAGAACCTTTTAGAGCTTTCAATGCTACAAACAGCCCACGGCGGCACACGTGCCATAGGTTCACCACCGTCCTAGGTGAACCATGCACTGAACTGCACACTCCCTGCCCACTGACTTACCAAGCACCTCCTGCCAGGACTCCCCTGGGTCACATCTGACCGTCTGGACTCAGTACCCTGGCTGGGGCAGGGTCCTGCGCTTTCAGGGGAATCCTGGCCCTGGCTGGCCTCAGGACGTTTCCCTGGATCCAGGGAGGGGACTGCAGGAGCCCAGGGGGTCAACAGCTTCACCACCATACAGGGGAGAGAGAGCTTCTGGAAACCAGCGATTGTGACAGGGAATGGTGTCTGGGGCCTCGGGGCCAGGGATGCACCCAAGGACACAGTCCCAGACTCTCCATTGTCTCCAGCCTTGCAGGAGGCTGCCACTGAGCAGAGAACTCAACCCACGCCACAGAAAGGTGTGGAGTTTCCAAAGGGCTCCAACGCGTGTGGACACAAACAAAGATTAAAGACAAAAAGCAACATCTGCACATCAGTGACCTAAACGGAAGCAAACTTCAGGGACTGGGCTGGGTAAAGGGCAAGCACCAAGCTGTCTGGGCACTTCAGGCAGTGTGAAGTCTGTCACCCGCTAAAGCTCAGTACTGAAGAGCTGCCCACTGCAGGAGAGGCCCAGGCAGGGCAAAACAAGACAGGGTTTGTCTTGTTTTGCTTTTTTGGTTCAAGGGATTGAACCCAGGGCCTTGCACATGTTGGTCAAGAGGTCTACAGCTGAGCTACAGCCCTGGCCTGCACGGCTGGTTTTGACCACCACACGATCAGGCACGGCCCAGGAGGAGTATTACCCGGCCTGGGAAGACTCCCAAAGGCTCAAGCCTCCACTCAGCACACACCCCCTCCCCCCCCTCCCACGCCCTCCCCCACCAGGTCCCCACCTGATTTTCCGAAGCAATGTGTGGAAGGGCCGGAAAAGCTCAGACATGTCCTCCACCTTGCGCTCCAGGTTCAGGGGTCCATCTGCGTAGACCACAAGGCCACTGCAGTAGAGACATACAAGCCAGCCCAGTTACCCTGTGGCCCCCGGGGAGCGGGCCTGGGACCCCTCCAAATCGACACTTGCATGGGGACCACGTGGTGGACCCACCTCCCAGTTCCAGCTTCACCCTCCCACCCTTGTGATTGGGTCTTACAGAAGCTCAGAAAAAGGCAATGGGAACAATCTTTCCCAGACTTTCCCACCTTCTGAAGCTGATTGACGTGTGTTCACAAGAGGAGCCATAAGATCATCCTAAGAACAGATCCACATGCATCAGTGTCGCCATCAGACACACTGGCATAGAGATTTGTTAGTTAGACCACCTCCTGGGAGTGGAGGACTTGGCTTTCAATGTGCAGCTTTCTGAGAATGACCTGAAACTGTCCTCTCCAAAAGCAAAACACAGTCTCGCGCGGACACCCGCCCCTCCTCCTGGGCACCCCTCCCCAGCCTGGGGCTTTCTTTCCTCACTCTCCCCAGGCTGGCATCCAGCTCAACACCTGCTGAAGGCCTCTCCTCTGGGTGCCACCTCCAACTGGCCCCGTGAGCACTTGCAGCCCCGCTCAGCGCCTGCAGGGGGAGCTCCCACCCGCCACGGGTGACCTCTCTCCTTGAGCCGCCATCCTTCAGGCTGCTTCTCCTGGGTCACGGGGTACCGGGCTGCTCCGGTCTTGTGTGTCGTGGGTCCCCTGGGAAGGCCCATCCGCGCCCTCGCCAGACCAGGGCTGTGCGGGCTTGTGTGTGAATGGAGGGCACTCATCCCCGCAGAGGTGACGGGGTCTTCCGGCCAGGCTTGGGGAAAGGACATCAGAACTCAAGGACCTTCGCTATGTCGAAGGTTGGGTCTCGTGCGTAAAAGGAAGATTCAAAAGATTTAGCTCAGCAGTTCCGCCGTTTACCTCGCAAGCGCAAGGACCGGAGTTCGACCCCCGGTACCAAAACAGAAAATAACCCTTTTTTTAAAAAAAAAGTCACACCAAGGTCATGGGTCGCCCACGCTCTGCCGCCCGTGGATGCTGCACCGCTCGGTGGCTCGGCCCGCGGCCCAGGCAGCGCGGCGACTGCGCACCGATACTCAGGCCAACACCAGGCCCGGGCTCTGGAGAGCGGCCACACGCGTCCACCAAGGCATTCCTCACCCCTGCTGGAGCATTTACGGCGAGCACTGATGACCCTCAGGTAAAGCAGGAGGGGAGGAACCCAGGGTGAGCTGCTGTTGATGCCTTTCACGTGGGTGCCTATGAAGTCAGGATGCTGAACGGGAGCAGTCTGTGAACCCTGCTGCCTACTGACAGGTTGCGGCGCTCCCTGATGGTTACCTGCTCAAGGCGCCAAAGGAGACACCCGGCCGCCCCTCCTGCGATGAGCGGCTGCCCACAGAGGCCGAGTGGGAGTACAACTGCCAAGGGCGCCTGCGCAACAGACTCTTTCCCCCGGGGCAACAAACTGCAGCCAAAAGACCAACATCACCGCTAACCCTAACCTCCGGCAGGCGACCTCCCTGTGACCAGCTCCGGAGAGGAGGGCTTCCAAGGAACGGCACCTGGCGACGCCCTTCCTCCCAATGGTCAGGGCTTTCTCAGCGTAGTGGGGAAGGTGTGGAGCGGGCTTCAGACTGCTGCACCATGTATCATTCCACTGAAGAAACGCTCAACCCAAAAGGCCCCCTTCTGGGAAAGCCCGGGTGTAGAAAGGTGGATCCCACACGGGCCGTAAGTCCTACTGCTACAGGTGTTGCTGCGCTACCCGATACGATAGCTCTGTATGGGATGTGGGATTCCCCTGTGCGGCAGCCGCCTGCCCACCACGGGCGCAGTCAAGCAGAGCCTTCCCAAATCCAAGAAGCTATTTCCAGCCTGCACTTGTTTTCCGGAGAACACTGAACAATCGCAGAGAAGTCCTACCGTTGCGAGAGCAAATCCCTTCCCTATGTCGCTTCCTGTGCTTTATTGTGTGGTGCATCTTTAGAGAGCCTTTTAAAGAGGAATGGGAAACCACAGAGCCATGAATTAGGCTCTCTGAGTCCCTGCATCCTACACAGACTCCGCCACCCGGTTAGACCTCAGGGTCCTGCACATCACCTGCCTTTGACAGTTTCCCATTTATCAAACGAGGGGATGGACAACATCATCTCTGAGGCTCTAACTTGCAGATTCTATGAGTGACACCAGATTCTGTTGTGACTGCATAGTGAGAATGCATCACAGATTATTTTTTAGCTACTTTTTTCCATGTGTGAAACTTGGGTGATACTAATCATGTAAGGTAAAAGTTCTATGTATTATTAGAAAAGAGGGCCGGGGATTTAGCTCAGTGGTTTCGCCACCTGCTGCGCAAGCGCAAGGACCCAAGTTCGATCCCCAGTACCAAAAAAAAAAAAAAGAAGAGTGGGGGATGAGTCCTTCTTAGTCATATTGCCCTTTGTCTTTCCAAGGAAATTAGTGTCTTCTACACTGTCAGGATGAATCCCACGTGGGCCAGTGACGGTATGCTGAAGTCCGATGCTCCGAACACTCACAAACAGCTGTGGGGTGACCCTACTTGCTTTATCTTTTACATTAAGTGCTTTTAGCTCAGAGGGTGAGTTGTAAACACTGTCACCCTCTCTCCCGAAAGCCTGTGCATGTGAAGTGTGCACTAAACAGGGAAACCTGTTTAATCTAGGCATAGAGGAAGGAATGAAGACCGTGAATTACCTATACTCAGGGCACCCAGTACGTTGTAACAGAGAAGCAGGAAATGTTGGCTGAGGAGTGTCAGATATTCTCAATCATGGACTACGCCAAATAAACTGCTATCTCTGAGAAAAAAAGTCACACCCAAACATGGCTATGTTCCTCGTGTGCTATGACAGCTGTGCCTGGTGTCCACGGGCCCTGCCAGCAGGAAGGTCAGGCTGCGACAAGGACACATATTCCTAGAGTGCTGTCCCACTGCACCATCCCAGCCGTGGGGCCACCTGACACCCACAGCAATGCATGGTGGCTTCCCGTCTCCTGACCTTCTCACTACCCCCACCACCAGTCTGTTCACACCCAGCTCAGCACCTCCGAGGTGTCGTAGTGCATCTTTGACTTGCATTTTTTAAATGACCTACGATGATGCTGCTGAACATCTTTTCATGTGCTCATTAGCTACTGTGTATCTTCAGAAAAATGTCTATGCAAGTTTTTTGCTGTTTTTGAATTGGGTTGCTTGGCTCTTTGCTGTTGAGTTGTAAGTATCCTTCATATGTTCTGCACATTAAGCATTTATCAGACATATGATTTGCAATTATCTCCTTCCACTCTTTAGGTTGTCTTTCCACTTTGATAACAGGATCCTTGACACACAAAAGCCAACTGTGATGAAGTCCAGTTTATTTTTTTTACTTTGTTGCTAGTGTGTGTGGTGTCAAATCTAAGAATCCATGCCAAGTCCAAGAACATGAATATTTATTCCCTGAATTGAAGTGACAGAGAGACTTGGGGGTGACGGGCATGTACTTAAGGAATTAGTTCGTGCGACTGTGGGGCTGGTGAGTCCAGGATCTGCAGGGAGACCAGCAAGCTAGGGCCCCAAGAAGAGGGACCTTGCCATCCACAGAATCCCCTGCACTGGGGCTTCACTGCGTTTCCTCTGAGGGCCTGAGATGGCCTGGATGAGACCCACCGCAGGATGAGCCTAACTCGCTGTGCTCAGAGGGCACAATCCATGTAAGCCTCAGCCTGAAATGCCTTCACAGCAGCATCTTGACTGGTGTTTGGCCTAACATGCACTTCCCAAGGCCCAGCTGAGTTTCTGTTAATTTACAGAAAATTAACCATCATGGGGCCCGGCTTTGCTCTTTTGGAAGTGGCTGCCCTCCTGTCCCAGCTTTGCGGATTTAGAATGCTCCTTCCCCACTGAATGGTACCTTGTCAAAGATCAGCGGGTCACAGGCTTTTGGGTGTATTTCCATCCTCTCAATTCTGCTCCACTGGTCTTTATCTGTATCATAAGGCAAGGACCACACTGTTTTGCTTTGTAGGTTTTGAAATCAAGGTCCTCCAACATTGTCTTTCTTTCTCAATATTGTTTTGCCTATTCGGGGCCCACTGCAGTTCCATATGAATTTGAGGAACAGCTTTCTTGGTTACGTAAGGAGAGGTAGTGGGGTTCTGACAGGGATTTCAGTAGCTGCTGATCACTTTGTGGAATGCTGCCATCCTAATACATTAAGTCTTTCAATCCATGAACATGGGATTTCTTTCCATTTTAGTAGATCTTTAATTTTTTTCAACATCCATGTCTTTTCTCCTCTTTGGTTACATTTATTCCTAGGTATTTTATTCTTTTCAGTACTACTGCAAATCTCATATTAAAATGGCATTTAATTACATGCAGTGGAATATTATTCGGCCTTTAACAAGGAAGGAAATTCTGATATTTGCTGTACTAAAGGTGAACCCTGATCTTATAGCAAGTGAAATAATTCATTCATAAAAGGACAAATCCTGTATGCTTCCCCTGAAGGAGGTCCCTATAGTATTCAAGTTCACAGAGATGGAAAGTAATGTGGTGGAGAGGTGAGAGAGGAAAGTCAGTGTCTAATGGAAACAGCTTCCGTGTAGGACGGACCACAATGGTCGTGATGGTGGTACACAGGGCAAATGTTCTAACGACACTGAACTGCACACTCTGGATAGTTAAAATGGCAAACTGTTATGCATATTTTATCACAATAATAAAAGAATGCTTGTTGCTTAGCTTTCTGTTCACATAAGTTTTATCTGTCGGGTTAAATTTTGTAAAGTAAATACATACTATTTGGTAACAACTTTTTGTCCTAACACCCTGGGGATGTTTCTATATGACATTGGGGATTTTTCTCTAAAATTGCTTTAATGGCTAAAACAGTGGTGCTGAACCTATGGCACATGTACCACAGCGGGCTTTTGTATCACTGAAAGCTCTAAAAGGGTCGCCATCACTGGGCTATCATTTTAAATCGATCCCTTAATTCTGGAATCCACCCCCTCAAATTTTTGGTTACAAGTAATGCTTTAGGAACAATCTTTGTAAATGCACATTTATGCCCTATCCAACCAATGGAACAGAATTCTGCAGCAGGCCCTGTGCTACCAGACCCCACGCACCAAGGGCACCCTGGTGAATAATGGAGGATAGCATCCCTGCTTTGGTGGGGAGATGTACATATAATACAAATCCACTGATGAGTGGCCCGGACAGGCAAACCTACAGAAACAGACACGGTGGTGTCCCTGGGACGTGTGTGTGATTACAGGGGTGGCGGATGTGGACGGACGTCTTTGTGGGTGATGATGATGCAGTCAAGGGGACCGCCTCTGTCCAGGTGGCCTGTGCTCAGGCACGGACAGCGTTGGGAGGCGATAAAGAGCCGAAAAGCAGGACCGGGGATTTAGCTCAGTGGTTCTGCCGCCTGCCTCGCAAGCACAAGGTCCTGAGTTCGATCCCTGGTACCGAAAAAAACCCACAAAAAAATAAACAAAAAGCCAAAAAGCATGGGCAGCACGCAGTTCGACACCAGGAACACAGTGCACCTGGGTCATCTGACGCCACCAGTTATTTTAAAACTGCTGGGGCCTAGGGAGGGCGGCAGGCAGAGCGGGGAGGGTCAGTGTGGCTGCTGTGGATGCCCACAGCTCAGGACAGAGGCAGGCGCTGCAGACTTGGAGGAGAGCAGTCCACGAAGGGTGAGGCGAGTGCTGGATGCTGTGCCTCCAGACACCTGCGGGGGGCTTGTCAGAGAGTCAGACCCCCACTTCCCCAAGGCCATATCCAGTCCCCCCAGGTGCAGGGTCCCTGAAGACTCCCAGACCCTGTCCTGCTGACAAAACAAGGCCCTGCTCCAAGGAGTTCTGCTATTCTGTTTTTTAAACAAAGAGAAGAAGTAAGGACCCAAAAGGCTCATCAGTTCCATCAAAATGAGTTTGACCACACTGAGGCCTTTTTCTGGGATGAAAACCACATGATGGAGTCACGAGGCCATCAAAGGGGCTCTGTGCACCAGGGTGGGCTCCTCCTGCACCCCAAGACCCTCACTCCAAGACCCTTCCTGCTGGCCAGGGGGACACTAGTCCTCCAGCTCCACACCCTCAGGAGACGGGAGATTCCCATACTCTACAGATGAACAAAGGGATTAAAGTGCCCCTCTACCCTCTCCATGTAACAGGACCTGACCAGCCCTGTCGATCTGTGGACAAAGCTCTGATGAAAGAGGGGGAAGAGGGGAGCTGCCAGGGCACCGAGTCATTAGAAGATTCTAGAAAAGCACTGAGAGTTAAACCAGGCCCAAAGGACATTGCAGGGACGGGACGTCCGAGGAAGGCACCCGAGGAAGGCAGCCAGCCAGATGCCTGGTGGGTGGCTGGACGCTTTCCAACTCTACCTGCCCCTGTGCAGGGGGAGCGCTCCTTCTTGTGCAGGTAGCACTGTTCGCTCCCCCACACCCCCACTCCCGTGCAAGGGCTGCTTGGCCGAGCACTTGCCACCTGTGCCTGTGCCCCGGGCCTCCTCCCTGTGACCAGGCCTGGGTCCATCCTGGCCTTGGTGCCCACCACACATCCCTGGCCACATCCCAGACATCCACGCCTCCAGTGGGTGTCTGTCCCTGGACTCCCCATCCCACTCTGGCAGCTCCGCATCTGCGAGCCAGCTGCCTGCAGGGCCACTTTCCTGGCCACAAGGCCAGAGGTCCCCCTTGAGCTCTCCTCCACACCGGCTAGCCTCAGTGACCACTGCCTGGCAGCAAGGAGGCAGGTCCCTGTCCAGAGTCAGGGAACGAGCAACAAGGGAAGAGCCCAAGATACCTAGGCTCTGCCTTGGAAATGCTTGCAGGTGCCTCAGTACTCCCGGCCTCGGGTATATGAAAGCTGGCAGTGAGCTCCCTGCTTTCTCTAGATCCACTGTCCCTTGCCAGCAGGAAGGCTCTCTGCCAGGTAGCCTCTCAGCAAGCTCCCTAGCCCACCTGGCAGTCACCTCCCCACCAGGCCAAGAAAGAGTCAAACCTACCATGCCCTCCACTGGGAATCAGGGGCACCTTGTCCTCCTGTCATTATGAGCCACTGCATGTCACCCTGCCCTGCAGGCAAGCCCGAGCGGCCATGTGTGGAGGGCAGCGTCTGACGAGTGAGCTGCTGTGCATCGTGCCTGCCCGTGGCAAGTGACAAGGGTCTGCCCATCTTGCTGCCTCCTTCCCAGACAAAGTTAAGCAGGGGATGCTGTGGGTACTCCGCTTCTCATCTGCTGGGGAGGCCCAATGGCCTGCCTGGTGACTCCTCTGGAAAGCTGAGGGATGGGGCATGCTATGGCTTATATATGGATGTCCTCCCGAACCCTCATGTGCCCGCAGGTGGGGCTTTGGAGAGGTGACTGGCTCATGGGTGAGTGATACTGGATTAGTCCACTAACTGGTTATAGCTGGGTGTGATGTTGGGAGGTGAAGCCTGGTGGGAAGAGGAGGGTCACTGTGGGTGTGGCCTGGAGGGTACACGTCCCTCCTCCTCCCCTGATAGCTGCTGCCTCCTGCCTGCCCTGCCATGGACTGTTTCTTCTCCGTGATGCCCTCTGCCAGGCTGCCCCACCTTGGAGCCAGCAGGCTATGGACTAAAACCTCTGCAAACTGTGACCTAAAATTAACCTCTCCTCCTTTACCTTGTGGCTGTCAGGTATTGTGTCTCAGTGATGAGGAAGGAATGAAGTCAGAACAGAGGACTGCTATGAATATGCAGGAGGGCCACTCACCACACGATGGCAAGCCGGGGGATGGTGAACATGAGTGCTGGCTCGTAGTCGTCAATCATGTCCTGGGTGAGGTACCCGCAGTCCAGAGCCCTGGCCAGGGGTGAAAGGGAGTGAACAGTGCCTCCAGGGCTAGACCCAGGGAGGCGGGAGAAGGGCATCCCCACCCCTCACCCATGGGAGGCTGACGTTGGAGAGGCTGCACTGTTCGGACAGCTCTGGAAGAGGTGGTTAAGTATAGTCATGCACCTGTCCCGCCACCTGCTCCACCTCGGTCCCAGGAAGGGAGTGGGAGTGTGGGGAGCAGGTGAGGTGTGCAAGACAGTGGGGATGTCCCACAGAGCCAGCTAGGCGGCAGCTTTGTCTAACCAGGAAACCTGAGCACTTCCAGCACCAGAATAAACACGGGACAAAAATTCTTCTCTAGCTGACACTTCCAGAGGAACAGGGCTGATGTCCCCTTCCACGTAGCAGGTGGCTTTCTCCACACCTGGGGAACAGGCGTGGCTGCCATAGTGACTTCAAGATCAAAGGCAGGTACTTCCGGTCATCTCATTTTCCAGCAACTGAAAATCTCTCTCAAAGAATCAGCAGTGAACGGTCTGTCTTCGAAAAATAACAAACTTGGGACGTGATGCTGGTCAATTTCAAAACTTACTAACACCACAGCAAACTGGGAAAATGCCCAACTTGAAGACTTGGCCCCAACATCCACTCAGAAAACCTGACTTTGATGACACTGATGAGTTACCCCGAAACTGTTCAACAGGCCTGAAGCCCAGCGAGGGCCTCCTTGTGGGCTGACATGAGGAGCTGGGCAGTGGACAGGCGGGGGAAGAGGGCAGGCGGTAGCCCCGTGGGCCGAGCCCACCAGCCTTCCTCCTGTCATGCGAGTCCTGGGAGTACTGTCCCTCAGCCCAGAGAAAGGGTGGAACAGATGGGATCACTGGGGAGGCCCTGCCCGCAGCCACCTGTGCAGAGGGAACAGCAGGGAGAACAGCAGGCCAGGCACCTCGGACAAGGCCCAAGTAGGCTGCCCCTTGCTGGTCCTCACCTCTCCACGGTCTCGCAGAACAGCACGATGACCTCCTGCTGCACGTAGTACTCCCTGGGGGACTTCACGGGCACCATGGCCGAGACATAGCTGCAGACACAGCAAGGTGCATCAGGCCCCCAAGCCACCTGCGCCTCCCAAAAAGGAGCTCTTAGACCCTAACCTTCAGCGTCACAAACGCAGCTCCCAGCTTTGGGTGACGTTTCAAAGCAAAGCTTCTGCAGGGCAGGTCCAGGGCCACCTCGGACTCCCAGCCCTGCTGAGTGTCAGCCTGGCCCCTACCCAAGCCATCCCTGCCACTGGGCAGCCGCCCCTCCCTGGTGCCAGCCTGAGGGGTGAGCAAGGGGACGAGTGTGCAAGTGTGTGCATGTGAGCGCTAGACAGCCCCGTGTGCCCCGCCATGGCAGAGTCAGAGCTCGGCACTGGTGTCTGTTGAGAGGCCTGCCCAGCTGCTCCCAGGTGAGAATGTCTTTCCTACTAACCCCACACTAATTTTTTCTTGCCATGAAAACCTATTCAGAAAATCCGAAGAGAAGAAAGTAAAACCCAACAGTTTGTGCTCTCGTTTCCCAGAGAGACCCACTCCAGAGGTCTTCTAGGCTCTGCAGACACAGGACGCACAGCTTTGTTAGCTGCATCCACCCATTCCCACTGTACCAGCTGTGCACAAAGCCATGGGGCTCTCGAAGGGCCCTGACCCTCAGGACCACAGGCCACCTCTCCCCAGTCTCTCTCTGGAAGGCCCTCACCCCCACCAGATGGCACTGAGCCCCCGCAGGCTGCTCCCTGCTTGGGGCTCTCGTGTATTTTCTCATTTTGTTTGTTGAGTTTTTGTTTTGTTTTTAGGGTTTGTTTGTTTTTTCCAGTACTGAGGATTAAACCCAGGCCCTTTGTACTGAGCTACATACCAGCACCCCCTTTTTTTTCTTGTGAGACAGGGTCTCACTAAGTCACTAAGTTGCCCAGGCTGAGCTCAAACTTGGGGTCCTCCTGCCTCAGTCTCCCAGAGCACTGGGATCACAGGTGGGCCTGGGATGGTGGGATTCCCTAGCTGGAATTACGAGAACTGACACACCAGGTCCGGGGCGAAGGCCGCGACTCCCTATACTCAGGGCCTGCCAGGGCCACCCAGGTCACCTGAGCTCAAACTCGGCGAACAGGACGTCGAAGCGCCTCAGTGCCTCCCGCATCTTCTCTGTGTAGGTGCTGAGGTCACGCAGCGCCTGGTCTCGGAGGGCACCCCGCACATCCTCCAGGCTGCGAGTCAGCTCCTTGGCCAGTGGCCGCATGGCCATGCTCTCCAGCTCCCGGTTCATGATGATGGAGCCGGCAGCCAGGCACTGCGGGCAGAAAACATGCTGAGGGGCGCCCATGTTCTCAGGGGCCCCAGTCCAGTGCCCCAGGCCTCAGTGGTCCCCGCTTCTGGTCCCCTCCAGGGTTCCTCTTAAGTCCCCAGCAAACATGGGAGCAATGACAATGTCCCTTCCTGTGACCAACATGCTCCCCACCTGGACCATGCAGGACCAGGCAGGGGAGGCTGACGTGAGGTTCGTGGGTCAGGGCTCTGTGCCGAGGCCCCCATGATGTGACCCCATGAGGCTCCCTCCCAATCCTGCCTGAGGGTGGCTGCCACGGAGTCAGAAGTCCCCAGAGGCCGGCATGTGATGCAGCAGGGCTGCCCTGGCCCCCCGAGCATGCGGGCCTGGCTGGCAAGTCACAGACACCGTGTGTCGATGCGCTCAGGGCTCACGGACACCTGAGGGTCCTTACACCCACCCCTGAGGCCTGATAGCCCTTGGCTCCCAGCAGGTCAGGTGGCCCCTCTGCATCCACAAACCCCTACATCTGCTGTGCTCCAGGGTGTGGCATAAGCACAAAATTTCGCCAGCTGTTCTTAGGCTGTGGGGTGCAGCCAGCTCCAGGAGACTCTGTGAGATATGGGTTCCTGTCCACAGGCTGGGTGGTTACCCGCCCATCTCTATCATTGAGTCAGGACAAGAAGTGACTTCCCGGGTGGCTGAGCAAGAGGGTGGTAGATTCCCAAGGGCAGCAGGGAGCTCCGAACACCACGCGTGGAGATGGCACCCTGCACACACAAGCCCGGCCTAGCGGCGGGCAGCAGCTACCTCCTCTGGAGCCCCTCACAGCAGCCCTCTGCCCTGGGCCCCTGGAGAGAGGGAGACACTGGGGGGAGGACGCCCCAGCCGGCAGGTTCAGAGGAACAAAGTAGGCAGAGGGACGGGTAGACCGGGGCTGGGGTGGGCAGGTCTGGGGAGCCACGGAGAGGAGGGCAGGGAGGACGAGGAGGGCCAGAGGCCGACGGTTGACAGGCACAGCCAGAGGCAGAGCACAGCCAGACGACAGGCACAGCCAGAGCCCTGCAGCCCGGGTCTCAATCTTACGGCCAAGGAGAGGTTGAGGGAGTTACAGGATGTCACTGGGCTGGGGAGACGGCCCTCAGGCAGGGGTGCGGCAGCTGATCTCGATGCCTCAGTTTTCTCCTTGGGAGATGAAGATAAAGCCCTGACCAGCTGCCAGGAGATGTGGCAAGACAGGGTCTAGCAGAGCCGCCCCATGCCGTCACCATTGTGTCACACCGCTGCGTGTGTGTGTGCATGCACACGTGCACGTGCGTGTGTGCTAGGGATGGAATCCAGGGCCTCACATGTGCTAGCCAAGCACTCTACTACTGAGCTGCATCCCCAGTCCATTTTTTGTGTTGTTTTATTTTGCTACCGGGGATTGAACTCAGGACCTTGTGCTTCCAAGGCAGGTATGGTGCCACTGAGCCAAATCCCAGCTCACCCAGTCCTTTCTTTTTAAATTTAACTTTTATTTTGAGACAGGGTCTCACTAAGTCGCCTAGGATAGGCTTGAGATTTTGATCTTCCTGCCTCAGCCTCCTGAGTGGCTGGGATAACAGGTGTGAACCACGATGCCCAGCTGGAACTCCTGTTCTCGACCCCTGTGTTGCTGCTGTTAAGAACCACATGTCGGTCCTGCATGTCTGGGGGCCTAGGAACCTCCTAAGAATCTATGGGAAGCTTCCTTCACTCACACGCGCAGCCTTGGGGGCTCAGGTTCACACCTTCCCTGGCCCTCCCAGGGGCACCATGGCCTCATGTGCCATCTGCAATCCAGGAACCCAAGTGCTGGCCCTACCTCAGCCCCGAACCACAGCTGGCCGCCCAGGTTGTCGTGCCGGATCTCCTCGGGGAACTTAACGCAGAAGTCCCGGGGGGCGCGGTCCTGTGGGATGCACTCATCCATGATCTGGTTGATGATGTTCAACACGTTGTCCTGAAAGAGAAAGGAGACACCATGCTCATCACCACACCTGGCTGGTGACGCTCAAATCCTGTGGGGAATATGCATGGCAGTGACCCAGGCACACAGCTGGGCTTGCTGTTCACTAGGAAAGAGTCCAACACTCCAGGATGCCTAGAGTTGGGGAGACTCCTACCTGCATTCCCAGAACCCGGCCTGCAGCAGGGCAACACCAATGTGTTCTCTAGGACACAGTGCTGCCTCAGCGCTCTGAGTCTTCATGTGATGCCTCTGGCAAGCCTTCCTGGGCACGAGGCAGGGGCACATTGCCCTCAGTTACCCAGGCAGTGGCCCTGCTGCCTCTCCCACCAGGGAGGCCCTGACTTCAACCCCAGGGCTGTGCAACCGTGGCCACAACCACACGCTCTACCACCACTGGGGCCTGGTCTGCAGAATGGAAACCCTGTCTCAGCTGTCTGGAGGACGGAGGGAGCTAAAGTTTATAAAACTCTTGGTTCCGTCCTGGCCCATGCCAAGCCTCAGTACACAGTGAGGCTGTTTTAAAGACTCTTCAAAGTTATTTTACTTCCTGCTGCTCTGAACACAAAGCACAGCAGCAGCCCGTTCTGCAGCCTGAATCCCATCCCCTCCTTTCCTTTAAAATTGTCCTACTCTTTAAACATCGACCTTTGATCCCATAGGATGACAAGAACATTGCATACTTAAAGATTTTTCCTTTAATTTTTTAAATATAGTGCTTGCTTCAGCAGCACATATTCTAAAATTTTTTAAATATAAAATTATTGTGTGTTCATCATAGGAAGTCAGGAAACGATAGCAAAGTGTGAAGGCAGGGAAAATGTCCTTGGTGGAAACATCCTGTGGGCTGGGCCTATTTCCTTCCCATTCCCATCCCCCGAGGGCCTGCTCCTGGTGGGAGCGGGGACCTGTGAGCACCAGACCTGGTACTCTGATGCTGTCATCAAGTGAGGGACCAAGTCAGATGACTCTCACTGGAGGCCGTGCGAGGTCGCCCCGTCCTCTGCTTGGGGACACTCCCAGTGTTTCTAATTCTCCACAGGGAATAATGCTGCCATCACTACTCTAAACTGGTGGTAATTTCCTCAGGACCACTGACTTCTATAATCGGACTTAGAAAGTCAGGGTGTGGACCACATCCGGCTCTGATTAGGGGCTGCCAAACCACGCTCCAGAAAGATGGCACAAAACGGTTCTCTCACCCTTGGTGACTGAATCTCAGCATCCCTCCCTCCACCCTCTGAGACCTGAGTTTCATTCTTGGGAAAGAGATGTGAGAAATCCCCATGAATGGGAGATATAATCTTTCTAGCACAAGAAGTCTGTGCACTAACACTGAAGCGAAGTCTGCAGCATAAGGAAATAATGTTAAACAATAAAAACAAGATCCAGGGCCGGGGATTTAGCTCAGTGGCACTGCGCCTGCCTTGCAAGCGCAAGGTCCTAGTTCCATCCCCGGTACAAAAAAAAAAAAAAAAAAAAACCAACAAGGGCCAGGGGTTTAGCCCAGTGGTTCCGACGCCTTCCTTGCAAGCGCAAGATCCTGAGTTCGATCCCCGATACCAAAAAAACCCAACAAGATTGAGCCGGCATGAAGTGGTACTACTGTCATTTCTCTCTAAAAGGTTCCTGAGTAGGAAGGTCCCTTTCTCACAATTCCATAAACTCAAGAGCAAACAATGGCAATAATACCAATAGTGCTCAATAAATTCCAACCAGTATTTAGAGTCGGGGATCAGCCAGGCACACCTGGAAGCCCAGCCACTCAGGAGGCTGGCGTGGGACCACAGATGAAGGGGCTGGGGCGTAGCTTGGTGGGAGAGTGCTTGCCTAGCGGGTTCCACTGGCAGCACTTCGAGGAAAGGGCGATGCATCACGGGTCTGAGGCTCAGCATGGTGGCCCGGTGTGCCAGGGCTGGCCAGCTTCCAGGGCAGAGCTGGACACCCTGTCCACCCTGCCTGTCCACCACGGCCCTGCTGCCCAGGCAGGGTCTCGTCTTACGCACAGTTAAGTCCCCAGTGCTACCACAGTGTGCCTCATGCAGAGTGTGCAGTGGCAAACACTGCTGGGACTTCCAGAAAGACAACTGGGCAGGTCCTGCAGCCACCCAACACACGACAGAGGGGACTCCCAGCTGGCACAGGAGAAGGCACCCAGTAGGCCCAGGCACCAAGGTTTCAAAGGACAGAGCACCACAGGAGAGACGCGAGGGGCCAGGGAGTTCCCCTGGAGGACCCAGCAGAGAGAGGGTACCAGGTGACTCCTTGTCCTGGTGGCTCTTAGACAGACCCAGGGACAGGAAAGATGTACGTCCTGGCTGGGTCCCCACAGAGCTACGCGCTGCACGTCTCCCAGGACGTCCCTCCCTCTGCACCTGGCCCGAGAGGGGCCGCCACTCTCAGCCGATCTCACCCGGAACAGCTCCGCCATCGGCACCGCCGTTCAACCACCAGCGCCCAGCCGCGGGTGAAAGGGGCGACAGCCATGCTACAGGTGACCGTGCCTGTCCTTCCTTCCAGCAGGACAGGAGCTGTTCCTCACATGTGCTCTGGGGAACACGGAGGCCAGGCCTGCAGGGGCCCGGGTGCTGTGGGTAAGGCCACTGCTGAAATGGCAAAGAGCAAAGCCTGGAGGACGAGCCAGCCAGGAAAGCCACCCTGGCCACAGGCACGGCCCTGGCGTGGGCAAGCCCCCTGGAGGCAGGCCAAGTGGAGGAGGACGTGACCTGAACCGCACTGGAGCAAAATCCAGGCTCCCAACCCTCCTCCAGCGTGGCCACTGTATGGGAGGCAGAGCGGGTGAAACACCCAAGAGCACAGGGGCAGTGATGGGCTCCCTGTTGGGTGAACATGTCCCTCCCAGGACAGAGGCTCCAACAGCCCTTGTGGGAACCAGGCATAGTGGGGACCGGATGTGTTTGCACACGCCTATAATCCCAGCACCCAGGAGGCTGAGACAGAAGGATCTCAAGCTCAAGCCCAGCCTGGGCTATCTAGCAAGTTCAAGGGTAGCCTGGACTGCATAATGAGACAAACAAAAAAGACTTTGTGGGCAAAACATACAGAAATTGGTCCCGATCTATGTGAAGACCTTGCCTGATGATCACTTGACAAAACTGCACCATCCCTCTGCTGTCCTGGAGACGCCCCTGAGCGTCTGGCGCATGGGAAGAAAACGATGCCAGCTGAGATATTTTTAGCAGCAGCTTGCAGGGCCCCTGTTGATTATGCAGCAGCAGCTCTGGCACCATGAGTCAGTGCGGAGCGCGGTCACGTCACCCCACCAGCATGGCACACACGACCGCGCACCTGACCCCTGCCAGCCTTCCACACCACCTCCTAGCTCCAGGTCCCCAGGGCGACCCATGCTGCCTGGCACCTGTAGCCCAGCTCTCTACCCAGTGCTGTCCCACCCTAGCCGCTGGCCCCCTTGGTCTGCTGTCCCCAGCACCTCTGTGGCCGTCCCCAAGGAGGTCCCTGTGGGTGTGAGCAGGTGACAGAGCCTAGGGGTCACCAGGGCCAGGCCACTCCATCCCACACTCACCGCTCACCTGGCAGGAGCGGAACTGGCTGACGAGCAGCGTGCAGCGCTGCGGGTCCTTCCGCCCGTCCAGGCTGTCCAGCTCCGCGGCCACCTGGTTCAGCTCCTCGTCAGCATAATAGAACTGGGCCAGCAGCTGCGGGTCGGACCTCTGGGGAGAGAGACGCCGGGTGCGTGAGTGAGAGCTGACCAGAGGGGACACAGGGTCACTGCTGGGCCACATCTCCAGCCCGGAACCTCCTGCCCTGAGCAGCAGCCAGCTCTCCCGTCAGATTCCTGCAGAACATCTCAGAACACAACCAGGGCGGAGGTGCATGCACCACTCCCAGGGCTCACTGCTCAGGCTTGGCTCCGTGCTTCACCCCGGGTCCTCATCCAACACAGACAAGGGGCTCTGTAAGGAGAAGGGCCCAGGGGCTGCAGGATGACAAAACAGCTCTTAGGTAAAATTTTATTTATTCATAGATCTGAACAGCAGTGATAAAGACGGCCACCCAAGGAGTGGCCCAGGGCAAGGCCGTATATTCTCCACTGAAAAGCAGAAGCACAGACAGCAGCCTGACAGCCCTGTTCTCTGGAAACCTTTCAGCCCTTCCAGTCCAGCCTCCCAGTGCAGGCAGGGCCTCTATTCAGGGCTCCCATCACCACAGACTCGAGGGGTTCAGGTCTGGGTCTCGTGATACCACACTCTCAGCAAAATCCAGGCTCCTTGCCCTCCTCACTGGAGCCTACTGGCCACGGTCCCCTTGCTTCATGCTGGGCACAGCTGAACATGCGTGGGGCCCCCACATGGAGGTCCTGCTGCACCAGATACCAACGGCTCCTTCCCCTGGACCTGAGACTCGAGGAGTAAGAGAAGCACAGTGGGAGGTCACGAAGCCCAGACGACAGACAGTCGCAGAGAGGGAAATGCACCCAACCACACCTGGGCACAAATTTCGCAGTAGTATTACACACTTACGTGGCCATGTGAGTGCGTGCACCTCAGCTTGTTTTATAACTAATTCTAAAATGTAACTTCAGGGCCAGGGATTTAGCTCAGTGGTTTCGCCACCTGCCGTGCAAGCACAAGGACCAGAGTTCAATCCCCGGTACCAAAGAAAAAAAGTAACTTCTTTGCATCACTGTGAGTTTCCTTCCCAGCCACACCTGTCCCATCCTCTCTAGCTTTCCCTAGGCTGCAGGGCCTTGGTCACAAGGGACATGAGCCTTCCTAGAACTTTCCAGCGAGGCTGAGGAGAGACCTGTCCATCCAGCAGCTGCTCCCATGTAGAACCAGGAGACAGCTCCCCATCCTGCCTGCAGGCTGATGTCTTAGCAGATGCTGCTGGCGGGGATGCGAGGGGCACCAATACCAGCCCCTCCATGTGTGACCCGGCCACCTTCTCTCCACAGCTGGGCCAATGTCCTGGGCTCCTGCCAAACCCAGCATGAGCCTCCATGCCCCACCCTGAAGCCACTCTGATACAGCAGGACCCAGACTGTTTCAGTGTGTGGGAGACAGGAGATGCTCAGCTCTAGCTCCTCCCCAGGGACAGGCCCAAGACGGTGCACCTTCCCTGGCAATGAGGAAGGAGGCCTTGCCCTTTGCTTCTCAGATGCCATCCTCAAATCCCACGCCGGCTTCGTGGTACCCCCACTCTCCTGCTGGGTGCTGGTTCCTCTGGATGTTCCCTGTCCGGGAAAGTGGGGAGCCTCAGACAGCACTTGGTTATCAGTGGACAGAGCCGCCTCTCCCCACCCCTTCTCAGGCAGAGCCAAGCTCACAGCAGGCCCAGTGCACTGTGCAGGACACCATGTCCCTGATGACGATCTCAGTGCCTGGCACCCTGCTCAGGGCATAAGCGGGGTCACCAGGGCTCGGCATCTGGGGGTGCAGAAAGCCAGGGACATTCCTATGCCTGTACCTCATTATAGCTGAGTGCCTGTCTCAGAGATGGGCCAAAGCCCACAACCCAAATGCAGCCAGGAGGACAAATGCCCCCACCTGCATGTCGCCCAGCCCTGACTCTGCCTCATGAACAGGATGGAACCCAGCCCAGAAAGCACCCCATGCCCTGAATTTAGGGCACTGGATACAGACGCCTCCAGGAAGCAAAGTCTCTGCTGCAGAAAGAGGGTACCACAAGCAGCCTGTGCCCAAACCTGTGTAGCCCAAGGATGACGCAGGATCATTCTTTCCTGTCCCCGAAGACCTCCCCACGTGCATGCAGATCTCAAAGTAAATACAGCTTTTGGGTCAGCTGGAGCTGGCCAACAGACAGCCCCACTCAGGCTGGGCATCTGAGCATTTAAAATGACCTCTGAAGCCATTTGATGTGGAGAAACAGTAAGGATGTCTGTAATCACAGGGTTCACAGCTCTGAGGGGCCAAGGGCATCACAAACAAGGCATCCAAAGCCCACCCCACGCGAATGGACAGGCTCTGATCGCCCCTGCAATCTCTGTGAGAACAGGCTCCAGGCCCCGCCTTGCATCCGCTGGGAGGGCCCAGGGGCGCCTGGAGGCTGTGGATCTGACAGAGGAGCACACAGGCAAAGGCCCTGGTTTTGCCTGATGGATGTGAAGGCCCTTAAATCAGGCCTACAAATGTGTAGGCCACCAGCAAAACTAGAGAGCTGTGGTTACTAATGTACACATACACACACATACACACACACACACACACACACACACACGGAGAAAAAATTAGGAATATTCAGGGGGAAAAGACCTAAAATATAAAAGGCCTACTCTATTTTGGTTATAGCTCAGTCGGCCCTGCAGCCCCCTCAGGACTGGTATTTCAGATGGAAGAATCTGAAGTTCTATGTTTCTGCTGGCAGTACCACAGGGTGGGGGCAGAAATGTGTTTATTAGGGTGTCAATCACATCCACCGGAGCCCTCTGCAGGCACTGTGTGAGACAAAACCTCCAGGCAGGGGTCCCCGGAAACGAATTAACAAATCTGATTATATTCCATTTCTTCTGATTAACAGAACCCAGAAAAAATTGAGGATACTAAATTTCCATTTCTAAGTAAGCAGAGCATGAGGCGAGCAATTATCCTGGCCTGTTCATCACACTGAGCTGGCATGGTCTATGAGGGCCAGGCTGCCTGCCGGGGAGCACATGCCAGGTCGGAGGAGTGGACAGAGCCATGTGTGGCCACACAACAAGTGGCCCACACCAACTTATTCACTAACATTTTAACACCGGGCATTAAAGTTTTTAATGTCCTCAAGTAAAGTATACACGACTAAGGGAACCGATTGGGAAGACATGGCCTACTAAAATTTGTGAGCTAAACATTGAAAATAATAAATCAGAACCCAGTTCAATCCCTGGTACAAAAAAAAGAAGAGAGACAAGAATATAACCAGAGAAAAGGCATCTAGTTGGAGGCGGCGGCTCCTGCCGCACACCCTTGAAGGCAGACACGGCCCAAGCCGCTTCATGTTCAATGCTGGATAGCAAGATGGGACACCCAGAGCCAGGGCGCGCGGCGCTAGACTGCTGTCCATGCACGGCTGGTGCCTATGCAGGGTGCGGACACAGACGCAGCTGCAGATGTGGATGTGGACGTGCCATGGGATGACCCGGAGTGTCCCCGTCAGTTTCCAGGCCTGGGAGGGATCGCAGTGAGGCCCTGAGCAGAGCCCTGCTCGTCAGAGCCCTCTGCAAGAAGGCCCCGAACAACAGCTTCAAGAGCCCAGACCGAAGCTCCAAAGGCAACAAATGGACTGGGTCCCATGCTGGACACCACGGAGCCAGAACTCAGCCCAGGGGTCAGAGGCCCCTCCAGCATCTCTGCAGGGAAGAGGAGGGTATAAGTAAAAGGACCAGATCCCTTTCACACTCCTGCGTCCCAAACATGACCTCGGGACATGCTGTGTCATTCCAGAGTGTAGCATCACAGTCTCCCCAAGGCGCAGGAGAGAAGGACAGTAGTGGGACAGACAGCAGGAGAGGTGGCACAGCAGACCTGAGAGCATGCCCCAGCCCTGGGTAAGCCTAGCAATGGAGTGAAACCCAGGAGGCTCCGGGGGTCCAGCCCCACCCCTGCAACTGTCCCTAGGATGTGGGGTGGATTCTAAATACCAGTCCCCAAGACGAACCAGTCGCTGTGGCCAGCCCTGTGCCACCCACAGCCCTGGCGCTCAGCAGCAGAGACTCCAGCATGGCAGATCCCCAGAGATGGTGGTCATGCATGCACTTCAGGGGCACCTGGGTCTGAGGTGAGGGGAGCACAGAGTACCCTGCCCTGGGCCCGTCCTCTCCTGGCCTAGGACTCTGACTCCAACATCAAAATCCAAGCCTCAAAGCCATGCAAGGCCTCTGGAGACATCCAAACTCAGCCCCACCCCTCCAGCTGACCTTTTGGCCCAGCACAGGCACAGCTGTCCAGGCCCTGGCCATCAGGAAGACCTGACACTGAGACAATAGATCCCCAGGGCCAAAACTGCTCACGGACCCCACATACTAACCTAGGCCCTCCTGCGGGTTCCTTCAGGGGCCCGGTGCTCCTGAGCCTCTTCAAGGTGGGCCTTATCCACAGGCCAGGGCCCTGCTGCCCTGGTGGCTCTGTCACCATCCCCCAGCAGACAGGCACGCATTCTTCTGGTCACATGGGACAGGGCTGCCGTCTGTTTGGCGGGAGGTTCTTCTCACTTTGGCCTTAGCCATGGCTTCTCCTGGGCCCCTCACACTACACTCTCCCAGGACTCAGGCACCTGGCCTCCCTGTGCTTGCAGGCCTGGATGTGGAGCTGAGCCTGGACCCTGCCCCACAGTCCACAGTGAGCACAGCCCAGCACATCCTGATCAGGCAGCCGCCACAATGGCCAGCTGCTTCCTCCTGGAAGTCAGGATAGCAGGGTCTGGTCAGGTCCGGGAATTGGTGGCTGGGGCTGAGGCACAGTTCATACCCACAGATAACTGCTCGAAGCTGGCCATGAGAGCAGTCGGCCTGTCATCCCTGCAGGTCCAGGTGGCCTCAGGCTGGCCTGATTTCCCACTTTCTGGCACACAGTTCTCAGCAATAACCACAGCTCTCATGGGGTATGCAGAGGGCTGCCCGGAACCACCTGCGCTCTGGCCCTGCCCTCCTGGAACTAGCACTTTGAGTTAGTGGGAAGCTGCCTGGACAGCCTGGGCTTTGCTATTCTGCTTTCAGAAGAAAAACATCTTCCAAGGCACTGCCCAGTAAGCCACACTGCCTGAGGCAGATAACCCAGGACAGGCTGCCTTTCTGGGTCCTCTCCCCCAAGCAGAGACTCCATCTGCCCGCAGCAGCCCTTCTGAGCCTTGAGGGACTGGCCCACAGTGGATCAGAAACAACTTCTGTCCCTTCCTGTCTGTGTCACCTCAAGTGACCTGTATGGGAGGGTATGGTGTCTCTTTGGACTGAGGTAAGTAGGGAGCCAGCTCAGGACAGTGTGCAGGACATGAACTCCCTGCAGCTGGAGGACAGACAGCCATGATTTCTGCTATTCTCCAAGCAGAGTCCTCTCCTGGAATCGGCAGACCTGCTTCAGAATCCCACCACACTAGAGGCAGAGGCTATCCCTCAATTCACAGAGGGGAGAGCTCTGTGAAAACCCACAAATCCACCCAGGATCCCACATCCAGCAAGTGTTGGGGCCAGTGCTTAGAAGCCTCATCTTGTCTGTCGCTCAGTGTCTTAGTTATTTTCTCACTGCTGAGACAAAATATTCAACACCTACAGGTTAATTTTTTGAAAGGTTTATTTAGCCCAGTTTGTAGAGGTTTCAGTCCATAGTCAGCTAGCTCTGAGGCAGGGTGACATGGCCGAGAGGAATCACAGAGTAGAAACAGTCCATGGCAGGGCAAGCAGGAGGCAGCAAGCAGCAGCCTTCTTTCATTCCCTTTTTATTCCAGCCAGGATCTAAGCCTATAGCCTGGTCCCACTCCCGCCCAGGGTGGGTCTTCTCTCTCCAGTAAATCCATCCAGCCACACTCAGAATTGAGAATCCAGTTAGGATACTGGTCCAGTTATAATACACCCATAATCCAGTATCACACATTCGTGATCCAGTCATTCCCCAAAGCCCCAACTATGAGTGCATGAGGCTTTGGGGAGACATCTACACACAAGCCATAACATTTGTGGCCGACAGAGGAGGACATTATTCTGACTCAGTTTCTCGGCAGGCTCCTGCTGAGTAATATGAAGTCAGCAAAGAACTGCCATTCTTAGGCCCAAGACAGGTGGGATGCCCCATGAAGAGCTCACACTAGACCTGGCTCAGCAGCTTGAGGTCCAGGCTCACAGATGTGGCCATCTGGCCCAGTGAAGGTCTGGGGTATTCAATGCCAGGCCAGGAAGGTGCTCCTGGGGCAGGTCAGTTTGCACAGACAACACATGTCAACGCTGTGTACCCACAGCAAGGCCATCTGCCACCCATCGTGGGGTGCAGCCCAGAGGATAGGCTCTATCCCCACACACCTCCAGCCTGACCTGGAACCACAGATGGCCCGTCCTCAGTGACATATAGGCCAGCCAGGCCTCCAAGAGCCCTCTCTGCCCAAGGACACAGCACAGCCCCTCTCGGAGCCCTTTGCAGCAAGCACAGCCAGGAAGGGCTAAGGGCTTCATGTGAATTCACATCAATCATATCTTGTCCCTGTGGCAGGACAGAAATGAGCCATCTCTATAATGCCCGAGAAGAATCCAGGGCCCAGCCCCAGTCCCAGCTGAGTAGCTGGCTGGGTAGAAATCTGGGAAAGTCACTTAGCCCATCCCGGGCGACCTTCTGCAAAGTGGCTTGAAGCACACAGGGAACCTGGCACTGTGCCACCCAATGCAAGTGTTCCATGAATACCAAGTACAGTTCCTAGCATCATCATCACAGATAAAAGCTGATGAGGACAAGACAGCCAGATAACAGCCATTCTTCTGGATAACAGTGCCCTCCGTGACACTGCCTGTCCTTGGAGTGTGGCTGACTTAGGAATTCTAGGGTTTGCATCTCAGGGCAGCGAGGGCAGAACCCCAGGAGACAGCCAGGAGCTCCCCAGCCCACAGCTCCTATGCTCTTACCCAGCCATCCCTGGGCATCAGGCAAGGGGTGCCCCAAAAAACTGGAGGACAGGGGCAGGACTATGGGGTGGGGTGAGGCAAAGAACCGAGCAGGCCTGGGACAGGGCAGAGTGGGCCGACGGAGGCCATCTGGGTAAGCTGAGGAAACAGCACAGGGCAGGCGGGAGCCCCACAGCTCCGGGGCCACCCTGGGGGAGGGGCTGGCTGGCACAGCTGGTGGGTGGGGCCAACAGCTGCAGGGGGACAGTGCCCCCGACAGAGTGAATTGGGAAGGTGGGAGAAGCTGGTGACCAGCAGACAGGACAGCAAAGGAAAGGGTAAACAGGAAGGAGTCAGCCTGTCACTGCACAGTGGGGTGCAGCCTGTGCCCACTTCTGGCTATACACAGTAGGGCATCTCGTACATGTGGCACGAGGGACCTGCTATTGCCACTCTCAAGCAGGAGGCTGGGCAGGTCACCCGGCCACCAACTTGCCAAGGGTTCTTTTGCTCAATTTGGACAGAAATCACAAATTGGCAAAGTACAACCTCCTTGATGTTAGTGGCTCCAGGCTCTGAGTGCCAGAATCTCAGGCCTCAGTTTACAGTTCTCAGGGCCACAGTCATGGAGGCTCCCAGCCACTCCTGTCAGCCCCTCAGCTGCTGAGGCTCACAGCTCCTTGGCAGCTCTCTGGAGCTCTTCCTACACCTTCCGCTGCCCTGTGGGGCTCTCTGCAGGTCTCTGACGATTGCTGCCAGTCCCCGCTGGTCTGCACTGCCAGCCTCCACCAGGCTCTGCCATAGCAGCTACTGATCTCTGCCAGCTGTCAATGGTCTCCACTGCTGGTCTCTGGAGCTCTGCAGGGCTCATGACCCCTCAGATCACCAGCTCTTCGTAGTGCAGCTGCTCAGCCCACTGTGCCTGAGGTAAGAATCACACACAGGCAGGAGGAGTCCGAGCGAGGCTTTCCTGGGACCCATGCTGCAGCACTGAGGGGTGTGAGGAACACTGCTGTGCATGTGGTTTGGTACCTTTTGCAGGTCTTTTTTTGGAATGTTTGCAGTAATGGGGCCACAGGGACAGGTAATGTCATCAGGAGTAGCCACAGGGCACAGTCATCTGGAATTGGGTCCATGTTTTAATCCTGCTGGAGCCACAGCAAATATTTCCCTGAGTGGCTGATATGGTTTAGATCTAGAATGTCCCTCAAAAGCTCACCTGTTCAGAGGCTGGGAGGTGACTGGGTCTCAAGGGGGCTGTTAGGAGGTAGGGCCTGGTCGGGAAGGCAGATCACTGGTGGCCTGACCTGGAAGGGTTTATCTCCCTCCCTGCCTCCTCTCTTCACTCTGCTTGCTGGCCACCATGCTGTGAGCAACAGTCTTCTGCCCACTCTGCCCTTTTACCATTCCCTTCTGCCGTCCTGTTTCTGCGTTGGAGCCAGCTAACCATGGACTGATCCTCTAAAAACCATGAGCCAAAATAAACCTCTCCTCAAATTGTAAGTGTCGGGTATTGTGTCTCAGTGACAGGAAAGTGACTAAGACAGCAGTCATGAGGCTAGGATAGCCGCAGCTTAGCTTGACAGCTCCCATATTTCTGCAAAAATGGCAAGGCTAAAATTGGGACTGCAGTCAGTTTCAAAGAGTTTCAAGAAGGGCTAGCCATGTTGATCATGCCTTCTTGGGGTTTAAGAGTTCAGGGACACCAACAATGGGCTCCCAGTCCTTACCCTGTAGGGCATGGTTTCCAGGCTGCTCCTTGGGGAAGCAACAGCAAGAGCCTAAACAGCCTGGAGTGGAGAGGGTGTCATGGCTGCCATCTTTAGCTGTGGCTCCTATGAGCACAGCCCACGGGGCGGAAGCAACCCCGAGGTGTGGAAGACACCAGGGCAGCCTCCCCTTGTAGAAGAACCTGAGGCACTGCCTGCAGGCTCCCTGGCCAACCTGGGCCCTCAGACCTCACAGGGCAGAGCAGGCCCATCTCTCTTCTGGTCCACTCGAGAATCTCTGGCCCTTCAGAGCCTTGAAGCTGGGCACACCTGGGACAAATGAAAAGACTTCACCCCGGCTGGACTCACACAGCTCTTACCGCTCAGGCTGGGTCAAGGGCACCAAGCAGGGCCTCAGACCTAACCTCACCCAGACTCAGGCACAGATCTGTGAGAACCACCCTGGCTCCAGACAACCCACTGAGCCCATGCTGGATGAATTCGGCAAGGGGCAGGTACTGTGTTTGCTTCCTGGCCTGTGGACCTGTATGGGGGCCAGGTGCTCCCTCCCATATACAGGAGGGCTGGTGTGAGGCAGGACGCCTCTGGCGAGGCTGGGCTGGCAAAGGCCGAACCTGCTCTCAAGAAACCAAGGAGAGCAGAGGTCCCAAGATGGCACTGCCCCTCCGCACACACACCTACGGCAGATGCCGCAGCTGGACCGGGACGCCCACACAAGAGGAAGGCCACGTCTCCCGACGGAGTTCAGGGGAAGCAGCACCAGGTTATACTGCCCAGTTATTCCGGCTAATAGTCACAAAACCTCATCCACAACTAAGAGGCTCACATGTGTGAATTCTACAGCGCCATGAACTGCACTGTTTTTGTTTGAAATGCTTTTATAACCAGAGCTGCCCAAAATGACGTCTTACAAGAACAAGCTCGTGCAAAGCTGCCCACAGGCCTTGTTGGAAGCACGTCCACGCCTCCGCAGTTTCCCAGACAGCCTGGTAAATTAGTGCCCAGAGTAGCTTCAGATGTGAGGAACAGTTTAAACACCCAATAAAAATAACCCCCTGCACCTGCTGTCTTGCCAGGTGGCGCTCTGCCCTCAGCCCGGGGGCTCTTATGGGAGAAGCTGCGGCAGCTCTTAGAGGCAGGCAACGTGCGGAAGATGTGGCAGCCTCGCTCAGCGGAGCTCACGATGCACACAGAGGCCCCTGCAGCACCTCAGCTGTCGGCGGGGGACAGACTCACTGGGAAGGAGAGCCCCACCTGGGACCGGCTGTGGGACCTCGGGGAGGAGCACCTCTCTGCTCCTCACAGGGCAGCAGTGGCTCAGAGCCTGCAAGACCCCAGGGATGACCAAGGCCTGGGCCGTGGTAGTGGTTCGACAGTCCACCCCAGACCACCTTGCAAGGAGCTTTGCTTTGCTTTTCTCCCTTTTTTGACAGGGTCTCACTAGCCTCTGGAAGCCATGATCTTGCCCAGGCTGGCTGGCTTTGAATTCCTGGGCTCAGGAGATCCTCCAGCCTCAGCTTCCCAACCAGGTAGGGCTATAGGCACATGTCACTGCACCAGTCTGACCAAAAAGTTTTCAAAAGGAAAACGATTTTCAAATGAAAGTCTCAAGCAAGTACCATCTGTGCACAGGACCCAGGAAGGGCACTGCAGAAGACATCGCACCAGCTGCAGTGGATGGCTTCTAAAGCCAGAGGACAGGACCCTGGGCAGTGAGCGGCCTCAAGGGGGAAGCGTGTGCAGTGTCACCAAGGGGGGAACCATACCTGCCAGCCGGTGCCACTACAACTCTCAGTTTTGAACTTCAAAGCTTTGAACATTCTTTAAGTTGCACTTTATTTTAAAAACTGACTTATGTAGCAAACTTGTCAGGATGACAAGCAGTCCTGTTGCCAGTGCCAGCAAGGTGCCCTGGATGTCACCCCTGTACCCGACGCCAGGATGGCCCGGCCCTGCCTGGCTGATGGCATCCAGGGGTCTGGAGTGGGGCTGAGCCTCGGCCTCAGACGCTGGGAATGCGCTGGAAGGAACTGGAAAGTTACACTGCTTGTCTGCGGTGACCCTCCCCGCCCCACAGGAGTTGGGGTGACTTGTTAAGGGCACACATGAGCTGAGCTCGTCTCTTCAATCAAAGGATCAGTTACAAGATGCCAGTCTCGCCCAAGGCAGTTACTGCACTTGGGCTACAGCAGTCACCTGGCTCCCCTGCCGCTCCTTTGCGGGCTCAGGCCACACCCCTGGCACACCAGCCCCACAGGGAGGATCCGAGACAGCCCTGCTCCCCAGGGGGCCTAATGGACTCAGAAACCCGAGTGGTCACTGCCTCCCCTCCACACAGAGGCCCGCCCCAGGCCCCACTTCCCAGGGCCATGTCTCTGGTCGCACTGCCCCAGGCCCCCTCACTGGGCGCCAGTCCCATGTCTGGGCACAGGCAGCTCCACAGCCCAGGACAAGCCCACCCATCACTCCCAAGAGAGAGGTCTTCACTCTCTCAAACAGCCTATGAAGGCACAATTCACAACCCCTCTCCCAGTTAAAGTATGCAACTCAGCAGTTTCTAGTACACTCTTGGAGTCATGGGCCATAGCTGTGATCTAACTGCAGAACATCCAGAACATCATTGCCTCCAAAAGCGACCCCACACTCTAGAAGCCACTGTCTGCTCTCCCTCTCCACTCACGTATGTGGAATCACACTACTGTGTGGCCTTTTTGTCTGGTTTCTTACTGAGCACAAAGCTTCAGAGGTTCATCCATGTCATAGCATGCATTTGGGTGTTGGAAACTTCATCTCTGAAGCTCTATGAGTGGTACTTGGAGATGGGGCCTCTAGGAGGTGCTCAGGGTTAGACGAGGTCATGACAGTGGACTGTCAGGAGCATTTCTACATAAACTTTGGGGAAATCATCTCATAATTAAAGTATGACTCTCTAAGGCCTGATGCTGCCTTGCCCGAGAGCTGGCTCTACACTCGCAAATAACTCCGTTTTGGCTCCAGTCATAGCTGAGGCCTCAATGGTCTGTGAGGCTGTGGCCTTAACGGCAAGGTGACACCAGCTGAAGGCATCCTGGTTCCTTGAGAACCCAGTAGTGACACAGAAGAGAGAGGTTTCACCAGGGGAGGGAGAGTTCCTTGTCAGCTCTGCTCTTCCACCTGCTGAGGTGGGAACCTCTCCTTTCTGCCCTCATCAGCATGAGATCTGCATCAGCACAGGATCAGACGTAGATCAGGGCCGCCCCCAAATCGCCCGATCCTCCTCCAATCATTGTGTGCACCCAATAAATAGTGGCCGGCTCGGAGAGTCCTTGTCTGTCCACTCTGAGGCCCTGGCCTCCCGGCCCCATATAGTCTGTCCACATCTCTGTTGTGTTTTCTTTAGCCCTCACTGTCCCCCTTTATAGGCAGTCGGAGGAAATCGGCCTCCAATAGTGGACCCTTTATAAGAAAAGCAAGAGAGCTGAGCTGGCCACTTGCTGTGCCCACAGGTGCTCTCCCTACGATGCAGCATGAGGCCTCACCGGATGCCAAGCAGGTGACGGTGTCGTGCTCTAGAAATGAAAGAAATAAGTTTCTGTTCTTTATAAATAACCCGGTCTCATGTACGGTATTATAGCAACAGAAAATGGACTAAGACATGGCATGAGTCAGGATGTCATTCCTTTTTGCTGCCAAATAATATCCCACCCTCTGGGTACAGCACGTTCTGCTGATCTGTCCACCCATCGATGGGCCTGTGGGTTGTTTCCACCCTCTGCTGTCATTAACAGACCTGCCGTGGCCAAGCTTGTGTGTGGAAACGTCTTCCACTCTCTTGAGTACACATACAGAAGTGGGATTCCCAGGTCACTCGGTGAGCCTATTCTGGACTTTCTGAGGAGCTGCTGAGCTCTTTTCCAAACAGGCCGCGTCATTTTAACAATCACTTAGCAAAAGTCAGCGAGTGAGGGTTTCGAGTTCCCACTGTTCTTGAGAACACCTGTGATTTTCTCCTAGACTCTAGAGCTCCTGGTAGATGTCAAGCGGCTCCTCAGTGTGGATTTGCATCCCCTGCCAAGCAGCGCTGTGGGCCGTGCGTGTGTCTTCTCTGGAGATGGGTGTGCTGTGCGCGGCTGAGGCACAGCAGCACAGTCCTGCCATCCTTCTCCTGCCAGGCAGGCATCAGGGTTCAGATGCCACATTCTGGGCTGACCGTATCTGCTTCCTACCACCGTGTGCACACACAGTCTGGCTCTGCCCTTCTGTCTGCTCGACAAGGACCCTGGCCGCAGCTGAATAAGCCGCAGCACAACCAGGATCTAACATGCTACTGAAAGGCCTTGGTTTTGGCACTGGGACCCAGAGAGCCCCTCCCGGCAAAAAAGTACATCCAGCAGCTGTGACTATGACCTGACTGGGAAAATGTTCTTTGAAAATGGAAGGAAGGTGTAAGGATCTCAATATGAAGGCACCAAAATCCAGTGCCAAGGTCCTCGGATAAGAGGGGAAAGGACACGCAGAGAGCACCTGTGAAAATGGGAGCAGAGGCTGGAGTGATGTGTCCAGGACCTGAGGGACACCTGGGGCTACTCAAAGCCACAAGAGGCAAGGAAGACATCGGGAGGAGCCGGCCCTGCCAGCACCTGGATTTCAGACTTCTGACCGCCGGACCTGTGGAAGTACATACCCTGCGGCGTGACACTATCGTGTCTGTGCTAAGTGGCCACAGCATCCAGTGGGACAAAGCCACTTCCCCCACCCCATGGTGCCCTGAATGCACCACAAGCCACCAGGAAGCAGGATGTGCTGTCCTGCAGCCGGCTCTGAGCATCGGCCCTGAGGGCCTGCCAAGCTTGCCTGGCTCCCCAGCTGTGTACAGCAGTGTCCCTGGAGACAAGGGACTCCCTATGGCAACACCCCACGTCCTGGGCACTCTGACAAACCTTCCCTCCATGCACATGGGACACTGGCAGGACACAGGCCACCCTGGACCAAGTGGTGCCGGCCCAGAGCCAGAGCCTGAGAGGCAGGACGGTGCCATGATCTCCACCCTATGCCTCCCTGCACCAGCTGAGGGAGCAGCTCCCCTGCCCACCGCACCCTCCCCAGCTCTTCCCGGCCACAGCACTGTCTGGGACCCTGTGCAGCACGCTGCTGGGGCACTGGGTCCCTCGACATCATTCAGGTGAACCCTCCAACTACACCCAGGCCTGGCCTGCGTCCATGCAGGGCCAGGTACATTCTGTCACGCAGTCCCAGTATCCGGGAAGAGGTCGGGAGTTGCGGCATGAGCTCCTGTAACGGCCAGGGTCTGAAATGGGTGTTCCTGGCATCTGTTATGCAGATCTCTCAGGCCCCAGACGCCCTGCTTTATAAGGAAAAGGTAAGCAGAGGCCTCACTCGACTCAGCCCTGAAGGAGCCAATGGAGGATGGGAAAGGTCTCAGATCCGTTCCTCTCATTTCCGTTGATAGAATAGGACTAGTGCCAGGCGTGGTGGTGCACACCTATAATCCTAGCACACGGGAGGCAGGAGGATCACTCCAAATTGGACCCAGCCTGAGCTACATAGCAAGACCCTGTCTCAAAAATAAATAAATAAATAAATAAAATTTTTTTAAAACACAAGTATAAAGAAAACAAAATTATCCATAATTGTTGCCATAGAGAAAAGAAGTTACCATTTGAGGTATTTCCCACTGAACCATTTTCCACCATACAAGTACATACTATTTTTAACTTTTTAAATTTTTTTATATATATTTTTTTGGTACCGGGGACCAAACTCGGGTCCTTAGCTTTCGAGGCAGGCAGTGGAACCACTGAGCTAAATCCCTGGCCCTAATTTTTTTTTTTGGTACCAGAGATCGAACTTGGGTCCTTGCGCTTATGCAACTGGTGGCAAAACCACTGAGCTAAACCCCCCGGCCCCGGATTTTTAATTTTAAAAAAATGTTTGCAGAGCTAGGGAATCAAACCCAGGGCCTCGTGCATGCAAGGCAAGGGCTCTGCCAGTGAGCTGTACCCTGGCCTATGCAGTTTTGATAAAACAGAACCATACCTCACACTGTTTCTCACCTGCTCTTTGCACCACACAAACATGAAGAGCACAGTGCTGAACCACGCAGCAGAGTTGTTATTTTGCGTGTGTGTGCATGTATGCGCGGTGATGGGGTCAAACTCGGGGCCTGCAGACCTCGGCCCAACCCCAGCCAGGGTGATTTAGTCTTTAACTTTGGCGCTAACGTGGCTTTCAAAGGTAAGGTCTTGCCAGTTTTGCTGTATGAACTGCATCTGAGTCCTCCCACACTCGCATGATGACTTCCCCAGAATAAATCCCTAGTAGTGGAATTATAAAAGTGGATGTACATTTTTGTCTTTTCTTACATGTTGTCAGATTTTTGGTTCCAGGTGCCCCATTGTGCCCATCTCTCCATACCCAGCCAGCCTGCATGTCAGCACCTGTGTTAACAGGGCCACTGTTGGGTCTTGGGCTCAGGAGCCCATGTGCTGGAGGACGAGAGCCCAGAGCGGCACCAGAGGGGGCGGAGGGCCCTTCAGAGGTGGGGCTTAGTGGGCTGCCCTAGGTCACGGGGGAGCACTCTTGAGGGAACTGTGGGACCCTGCCTCCTTTCCTCCTCTTTGCTTCCTGGGTGGCAGTGAGCAAGTTTACACTGCCATGACGCAATGCCTCTCCAGTGGCCTGAAGCAGCAACACGGCTAATGAATCATGGGCAAAACCTCCAAAGGTGAGCCAAACAAAGGTTTTCTCTTTATAAGTGGACTATCTCAGGTATTTTGTCACAATGACAGAAAGCTAGTAACAGCAGGAGCCCACCTAGAAAACAAAAACTGCTGTGGGAACCTACAAGAGAGGAGGCTTCGATACAGGGAATTGGGGACAAGGGTGATGGGTGAGCTGAGAAGCCACCAAGAATAGCCATCAGCAGGAAGTGCCTCCAGGCTGGAGGAAGAGGCAGGAAGTGGTGCTACCAGAGAACCTGGGGTGGACGAGGGAGCCACACAGGCAGGACTGGGAGCAGCTGCTGCTGGGGGCAATGCCCAGGCCGTGGGAGAAAGACCCTGGCTTCACCCTTCCTACCACCCCCAACTTCCCACCAGAATCTCCTGCTGGTGAAGCCCAACTGGGAGCCAGCCACTGCAGGAGTCTGAGAGACACATGGCAGTGGTGCAGCGCCCCAAGAGGGAACAGCCAGGATTGGGCCTCAGGGCCTCCACGTCACCAACAGAACAGAAACAGTGTCTGCCTTCCACAGCCAGCCACCTGAAGGCTGGTGAGGAGGAATGTAGCCTTCATTTATTAGTCTTTTCTTTCTTCTACCATCTGTCTCTGTAATCAACTAGACTTGACCCCATGGCCATGTTCTCATTTTTCTTTCCATCTCAGCCCAATTTTCAGCTGCTCCCTGGCTCATGTCCAGCTGCTCCTGGCTTATGTCCCCACCTCCTTGCAGCTAGATGTGGCTTTGAGATTTAGAGATTAAGGGCTGCCCAAAGGACATGAGGAGGAAAGGACGCTCTTGGCTTGCAAACAGACATGACCTTTTGGTTCAGGAAGTGTAAGCTATGGGCTCAGGATGGCAAAGGGAGAAGGGGTACGGGACTATGGAGGCCACACTTACCCCTGGGCGCACCCCATTTTCCATCCCATGACACTAAACTGGGCCTCATGTACATGCTTTGGCCTTAGTCCATGTTTCCCCAGACCATTTCTTTTGCTAAATGATTTGTGATGGTTTCTATATACTTCTAAAACCAACAATTCGCCTGCTCTATTATCAATATTTTTCCCTCCGTCACCTGTCTTTGAACTTGTGTAGTTTTCTGTTGCTGACAAAATTCTATTTTAGTACTTATTTTACTAAGTCTCACATTGTTGCTGCTGCTTCTGCCTTCTACCCAATGTGTCCAAAGGTCTTCCTTACTCCAGGATAGACACGTTTGTCTACATTTCTGTCTAATGTACTTAGTTTCTTTTGATGGCAGTAAAATTTTTGGCCATCTAGAATTTATTTTCCTTCCAGGAACACAGTGGTGACTTTTGTTTTCCCAGTGGATAAGCACTGATTGGTGACAGTTAACATTCCCATCAACAGCTTTACTACTTGGGGTCACCAGAGCAAACCTCATCAAGACTCCAGGACTCTGCTACCACCTGTCCTGGGGTCTGCCAGTGTCTCAGCCCAGCCTCACCCTGATACCACTGACTGCCTTCAGTAGAAATGGCAGGACCCAGGGCACAGGGACAGGCCAACAGGCTGTAGGCTCGTTTTGGATTCCCCACAGGGCCTCCAGCAGGCTTTTAACCTTTAAGGGCTTCACAGACTTAACACTTATGCTGAGGGGATGAAGAAGGACACCCACCACCAGCAGGTGAGCCTCTGCCAGCAGGGCTGACCTCTACCGTCAGGCATGGATTCCCCCACCACACTGTCCCCTTTCCTTAGAACACTATGGGGAAGATTTCCTTTCTCACATACACACAAAAAAAGCCACAGCCAGGCACCCCCTCAGGTGGCCATCTGACTCTTTGGGAAGGAAAAGTCACGATTTGTCTTTGTCAGTGGGTCTTGAGGGTGCAAAGGGGAATTTTTGTGGGATTTTTTGTTTTGCTACTCTGAGTTCTATGTGTGCGTATTATTGGAGATTGAACTCAGGGACTCATGCATGCTAGGCAAGTGCTCTACCATTGATCTCCACCTCTAGCCCTTTTTATTTATTGACAGGAGCTCACTATGTTGCCCACGCTGGCCTCAACCTGGGCTCAAGATACCCTCCTGCTTCAGCTTCCCTTGGAGCTGAACTACAACACACACTTCTACACATGGCTCAAAGGGGAGTTTCTGAGGGTCGCCTCCTCCATGTCCCCAAAACACGGGTGGGTTCATCCTCATCCCAGGCCAGAGCAGCAGTGGGCAGGATTTTCCAATTGTGAACAGACCTCAAAGGTCTCTTGTGACCCCAACCAATCTCTGCCCTTCCTCCTCGGGCACTAGCACGACAGAACTCCCGAGCATGGGAAGCCCGGAGGCCCACAGTGAGGAGGCCCAGGCACAGTTACGCCGGAGGCTGCTGTGCAAGACAGGAGCTGTGAAGGGCACGGCCTCCGCTGCTCTCTGCTGTCAGCCCCCGATCACAGTAGCGGTCGAAGCACACACTTCCTCTGCATAAGCCTGGCTTGGTTTATCCCACAGGGCTGCTGCCCATAAATCCCTTTCAAAGCCTGGGAATAAATTCAAGATACCAAGAGACATAAAAACTGGCAATTATGACCATATTAAACATGGATCCCAGCAAGAGAGGCAAATTAAAAGCTTTCACAATGCCAATTTCCCAATTAGCTCTTCAAGGTCACTCCTAATAATGTTGACCCCAAGCACAATTACCTCATGAAAAAAATCCTACCAGCAAAGAAAAAGGTCACAGAATGTCTCCAAGACAGCAAAGACCCCACATCTACTGGAAATCTCTTTCCGGGCCTTTCTCCCATCCCACTGCCACACAGCATGGAAGAAGCACCCAAAAGGGCATCACTGCAGAGCCCTTGATCCCCACACCAGCCGGGGTGTTCTGGCCAGCCCTCCTCAGCAGCTTGCCGGGGTAAGGGGCAGCCTGTCTGAGGGCCCAGCCGTGTTCGTGCAGACTCACTGCCTGGCCTTTCCCGGGCTCAGCGTCCCCACACCGGGAGGACCCAGACTCAGGGTGACAAGGCAGCCCCGGAGGCCCTCAGGAGTGGTCGTGCTGCAGAGTTCCAGGCACCCGGTGGGGGAGACAGCGGCCTGCTGCCAACTCCCTACCCGATGTTGGCCAGAGAGCACTGCATGCTCAGCTCCCCACCTGGGGACATGCAAGCAGCTCTGGGGCACCGCCCCTCCCACCCCTCCAGTACTGACGTGGAGATGGATGCTCTTACCCCCAAGTGGAGCTGCCTGACACACTTGCAGGTGAGCTGGAAGAACAGCCAGCGGAACTGCAGGAGCAGCTACCAACAGTGTGGGAGACACAGAATTGCAAAAATGTACTTGATCCAGAAAGAGGGCAAGGAAGGGTGAGGGGCAAAGGGCCCGGGGCAGATATGGAAGGATGTTGGGGCCCAAACGAGGCTGAATGGCCATGGTGCACCTCAGGGCATCTACAACCACCCACAGGTGCCCTGGCATCCTCCTGTTCCTGCATAGATTGGCTTTCAGCAGCAAACCACAGCTGCTGAAGGAGAAAGGGACCCAGGGCCGGGGATCTAGCTCAGTGGTGCCGCTACCTAACTCACAAGTGCAAGGTCCCGCGTTCGATCCCCAGTCCCCCCCCCAAAAAAAAGAGGGCCAGGGATTTAGCTCAGTGGTTTCGCTGCCTGCCTAGCAAGCTCAAGGACCCCAGTTCGATCCCCGGTACCAAAAAAAAAAAACAAAGAAAGAAAGAGACCCAACATGTGGACTCATCAGAGGAGGGTTCCAGGGGGCAGTTCCAGGACCACAGCTGTAATCTGGTGGGACCCTGCCCTACTGCCAGCACAGCAAGGCCTGTTTTCTTTCTTTCTTTTTTCTGGTATCAGGGATCGAACTCAGGACCTTGAGCTCTCGGTGCCACTGAGCCAAATCCCCAACCCAAGGCCTGTTTTCTTACAAAATGAAAGACCTCATGATGTTGTGGTGGTGACAGATCTAAAAAAGGAACATGTAAGCTGAGTGCTCAGAGATAAACTTCAGACAGCTATAGGCAGAAAGGACACGCCTGCAGGGAAGCCTGTGAGGGTCCCGTGGTGACTTCTGGGTCTTTCTCTGTGCACCCTGCTCAGGCATCACTTAGGAAAGTGGTGCACTGTGGGTATTTCCAGAATGCACATCCAGCCAGGTCGCCCTGCAGCTTCCAGGCTTCTGCAGCCCCTGCAGCTTCAGGGAACTTGCGTTCCTAACCTCCGAGCACCATGGCCCTGCTTCCTCCACGATCTCAGGAAGCTCAGGCCGGATGCTGGAGGAAGGTGCCCTCAAGGTGCCTCTCCTCACCTCGTCAGAGGCACAGCTGTGTCAGTGTTGGGGGCTCTTCCCCAAGCCTCTGCAGAAGAATCTGCCCGTGACTCCCATAGTGTCTCATGGCTGCAGTTCTGGTCCCTGCTTCCATTTACACAGGGCAGCTTCCTCTTGTCTTGTGTGTTGGGAGGAATGCCACGTAATTCTAGGGAAAAATCATTTGAGTAGGCCTAGTTCTCCTGCCTACAGGCCAGCTATAACATTCCAAGACATAATTCCATTTTGGCCTCAGTCACAACTGAGATCTCAAAGATCCTGTCATGCTATAATGCTCCAGGACAAGACCACACCTTCAGGAGACACCCTGGAAGGAACCAAATCTTCAACTGCATTGTTCTTAGATTTCTGCTGCCCCCACCCAGTCTTTTGTTACACCTTGTTTATCCCAATGTGAAGTACTGAAATCTACATATTCACTTGTTACATTTGTTTCTCCATGGACTAAATAAACGGTGCTGCAAGCTAGGGGTTCTTGTCTTTGCTGCCCAGAGCAGCACTGATCAGTACCAAAGCTCAGCTTCTTCTCAGTCTCATTTGTCTACCTTTCCTGTACTTCGCCGTGTGCTGCCATGGCTTGCAGGAGACTAGGACTTACTGCAGAGGTCTGGTAACGTCCCCTTCTCCTGTTCCCTATACTTGTGTCTCTAACTTGTCCTTTGGTGCCCACCCATCTAGGACAATCCAGGACCTCATCACTCCATCCCTAACTTAACCACACCAGCAAACGCCCTTTTGCCAAATAAGGTCACAGTCAGGGGCCCAGGCAGTGAGTCTGCACAAACATGGCTGGGCCCTCAGACAGGCTGCCCCTTACCCTGGTGAGCTGCTGAGGAGGGTTGGCCCCGGGTGCACCACATCCAGCAGCCAGAACACCCCGGCTGGCATGCTGGGGTTTGCATGGGGCAGTTCTGGCCACCGGGACTATTTGTGGGAGGACAGGGTGATCCAGGACAGGAGCCATGCGCTGAGGGAGAGGGGACAATGTGGTGGTAGGAGAGGACCTGGGATCCCCGGGGAGGAACTCTGCCTCTTAAAGACGATAAGGCAAGGCAGGTGCGGGTGTGATGGCACAGGCCTATAATTCTAGCACTCTGGGAGGCTGAGCCAGGAGGATCGTTAAGTTTGAGCCTAGCCTGGGCAATTTAGTAAGACCTTGCCTCAAAACAAAAAATTTTAAAAGGCCAGGGATGTAGCACAGGACAACGACCCTAGGTTCCATCCCCAGTACCACAAAACAAAAAAGAGAATGAGGTGGACAAAACATCTTTTATACTCACCCATCTGCTGGGAGCATCCATAGCCATAAAAAAGGACTTCAGGGTGCACGCCTGGGCTTGGTCCTGGGCTCTCAGGGGCTCCACACCCCCACAGCCAAGACCAAGGTCACGCTCTTCTCTGGCTTCCGTTGTCTTCTCCTCGACCTCTGCACGGCGACAGCTCCTCCTCCCTGTTCTGCCAGAGTCCTCCTGTCCGGGAGTTCAGGTCTCCTGCTGCTGCTGCTGCTGCAACCTGGCAGCCTAAACCACCCCATTTGTCAGCCCCCAGTTCGGGGGGCCAGGCGTGCGCCCAGCTGAGGCTCTCTGCTCAGGGTCTCACAGCGCTGCACCCAGCACAGGCCAAGCTCCACCCTCCCGGGGAGACCCTGAGGAGCGGCTTCTGGCTGTTGTGGGACTGTGTGATTCAAAAGTTAATTACTCCCCTAGATTCTGTTGTAAATTTGATGGTTGGAGTGTGTTTGCCTCAGGACAATGGACAATCAGTAATAGGGCGAGGTTACTCAGCCATCTGTTTGCCCTAAATCCAAATGTCCCGGGGCCCAGTATCTATAGGACAATCTGTAAACAGGGTGGCGGGTGGTCTTAACTGTCAGTCAAGATGTCTGCTGAACATCAGCATGTGACAATGAGCCACTAACCTTTGTTCTTTTTTCTTCTGTGAATCTACATGCTTAAACACCCCCCCTTAACCCCCTATAAAACAACCTCAGACTCTGAGCCAGGTGCCTCTCTGAGCTATTTTGCTTCGGGAGTGCCGTCTGGCCAGACTAATAAAGGTCTGTTTCCCAACATGGCCGGTGTGTTCCTTCCTGGGTGTGCTCCACTTCAGCTCCTCGGAGTGTTTGGTAAGGCCTTTGGTCTTACATTCTGGAGGCACCGCTGGGATCCCCGGGTGTGCTCCACTTCAGCTCCTCGGAGCGTTTGGTAAGGCCCTCGGTCTTACACTGTGAGGTGGCTGGTGGGGTCAGTGCCCACAGCAGGGTCTGACGGCACCCATGCCTAGCACAAGGCCCCGACCCGAGCGGCTGACCCTCAGACATCACTCCCTCAGGCCTCTCCTGCTACCATGAGGGCTGAGACCAGAGCCAGGCCAGGCCTGCCCAGAACCTCCACTCGAGGTGGCTGCCACCCACTTAGTGACCGTGGGATCTGCAGGCTGCCGGTGCCTGCCCATTCAGGGGGGCGTGATACTTCCTTGGGTTCATCCATGTCTTGGTAGAAACAATGATCCTCTCACGACAATTCGGTCTCTCAAGCGATTCATGACTTGGTTGTTGACAAAGAAACAGCACGGGTTCTTCTTCAGAGTAGCAGCTGTATTTTCTCGACACAACACCTCAGTTTTAGAAGCATGCAGCAGATGCAGCTCTTTGCTGGGTTCCCAGGCATCTGCAGTGAGTCAGGCTTCCCTACAGCCCTGTGCAGGGGTGCAGCAACCAGCCTCATCTGGTGGGGGAAACTGAGGCACAGAAGGGCCACACCCCTGGCCAAGGGCAGGGAGCACTCATGGGCTTCAGGTCAGCCCCTGCCGTGCTGTCACCTGCAACTCCACTGATATGATGAGTCATTGCAAAAGCTAAATTTAATCACTTTACTGCTCCCATGCACATTAAAAGCAGCTTCTCAGCAGGTTGCTGGCCTCAGGGGCTGGCACAGGGTTTCCGTTTAGGGTGAGGAAAATGTTTGGAAGTAGATGGGGTGGTGGTTATCCAACACTGGACTACTGAGTGCCACTGAACTGCAGCTTCAGGATGGTTAGTTTGGGTCTGGGGATGTAGCTCAGTGGTAGCCTGCTTATCCAGCACTCGCGGGGCTCTGGGTTCTACCCGGGTTAATTTTATGTTACCCAAATTTCACCTAATTTACTTAAAATGCCCTGCGGAGGGGAACAGGTCCCTGGGGTGAGGCAGCCCAAGGAGAAGCCCCCCCCCCCCCCCCGCCAGCCCGCCTGAGCCTAGCAGCACCCAGGTACACATGGTGGGCCTTGGTCTCTGCCCCTAAATAAGTGGCACACGGAATAAGCACTTTCCAGGCCCATCACGGTTCCCAGGATTAAGTGCCTTCCATACTAAAAACAAAAGTGATGGCCAAAAGTGAACCGAAAGTGTTAAGCAGGCAGGCGTCTCAGAAAGTGCATCATTGCTAATGCAGTTTTCCTTTCACCCATCCTCACTTCATGTGCAGTTGGCATCCTTCAGCACTCCGACTGAGCCAGGGGCCTCCACACTGGGCTGCCTCCCCAGCCCTTTTGAGAAACAGTCTCTCTTGTCACAAAGTTGCCAGGCTGGGCTCAAACTTGTGATCCTCCTGCCTGAGCCTCCTACTGGGCTGAGTTTACAGGCATGTCCCACCAGCCCAGCTGAAGAGAGGTCTTTCAAATCCAGTGTACAAGGAGGCTGGATAGCATCATGCTCCACAGTGAATGAAAATAAATTTAGGGACCTTATAAAACCGTCCTGCTACATCTTACTGACTTATGCCCCAAAATTGTTAATACGCTAAACTCCGCAGCTCACAGCACATCATTTTTATCTTCTCCTTTCCTTTTGATTCTTCACATAACTCAAAGGAAAAGCTATCAAAGGACATGGTATGTTCCCCTAATACTTCTGTCAGCCTCACATGCCATGGCTCCCAGTCCCAGCATTTAAACTGACACCACTTGAGACGCTTGGTCTTGGCCAAGTGAGTTTACGGAGAACCTCACGCACACACTGCAGCTGGAAGGAATTCGCAAAACTGCAGACAAATGTGCATGTGCAGAGTCGATCCTGGCATCCGGGAAGTGTTTGTCCCTGTCCAGATGCAGCAAACCAGATCTTAAGCTCCTGTCCTGGTAGGAAGCAGATTCCCAAAGCCGCCCTTTCACAAGGCTGCAGGCGCTATCCTCAGGCAACTGCTTCTCCTCCCAGACCCTGAGGTCCCGAAGCTCCCCAGCACAGCTGGCAGGGGGTCACTTTTTCTACTCTGCCTCAAGTGCTAATCACAGCTCAGCTCAACTCCCTGGAAGCTTCTGTTTTATGTGCTGCCATGGGAAATGGCTGGGGATTCCCTGGGAGGTCACACAGGCCCTGAGACTCCAGAGGGGCGGTTATTCCTGACCCTGCACAGCTACCAGATCGACCGCCCCACCTCCCGCAGCAACCTCTGAGCCTGCCAGCAGCCCTCCTCACAGCTGGGTTGTAGCCTTAGGTCGGCCTAAATGTATTTCTGCTTGTTTTTAACTCTGTAAGAAGGATGTCCTGCATATGTGGCATTTTGAGACTGGTGTTTTTCACTCACCATGATGCTGCCTCTCCGGGCTGAGGGTCATAGGACAGCCTGTGTGGACACCCGCAGTCCATCGGCCACATCTCGGGGACACCAGTACTCTGGGCGCTTCCTGTCATGAGTGGCGCTTTACAAACGCTGTGGCAGCACACCGTCACTGGCCGCCCGCGCCCATGCCTGTCCCCTGGAGGCAGTGCCGGCTCCCACAGCTGCTGTGACATCGCCACAAACTCAGCAGCTTGAAACGACAGAAGTCACTGTCTCCCCTCTCCTGTCGGAGGACAGGACCCCAGTGTGGGTGCCCTGGGTCCCACCAGCTTGAAGTCGGCCTGGGGTCTGGTTTCCCCGCTCCTCCAGCTTCCAGGGGCCACGGCACAGCCTCGGGGCCTCCCTCTCTCCCTCCTCCACCATGGTGGTGGCCACACTGCCTCCCACTGCCCAGCACCCTCTGCCGCTGCCTCCACCCCTCCCACTCACAGACCTGCACCCAGATACCCAGGAAACCTCATCACAGTTTCTCAGGGGCTTTTGCGAGTCCACATTTGCTGTGCACAGTGATCCCATTCCTCATGGGGAATTGCTACAGGTACACAGCACAGCTTAGTTCTTTTTGTGCCCTCTCCCCCTTTTTCTCTCTTTCTTGGTCCCCTTTCCTTTTCAAAAGGAATGTTGCCACCCACGTTGGGGTCGGCTCTTTCCTGTGGAAGCTCACCCTGAAAACACCTTCAGGTGCCCTGGGAAGGAGTGGGCCCCTCACCAGCCGAGCTGACACCGGAAACCACATCATCACAAAGCCTGTCACCCAGGGTGGGGCAGCTGCCTGAGACCCGTCCCCAGCCCAGCTCTTCCAAACACCAGGCCAGGAGAGCTGGCCCTGGGATGGCCTGGGCCAACCTTGGCCCGGGAAGGTGGTGGGAAGCCAGGACGATGCCTGACCCCAGGGACAGGGGCTTGCAGATCAGCGGGCTCCCGGCCACTCCTTCCTGTGGGGCTACACTTCACTGTAGACAAGGCCAAATGTCCCCAGGGGCCAAGGTCACCCCAGCAGAGAACCGCTGGATTCCAGTCTGATTAGGTGCCAGGAAGGGAGAGCTGATGGGGGAGGGGCCTTCTGCGGACGGGACCCAGCAGTGGGGAGGGGTGAGAAGCAGCATGGAGCCCCCTGGGCTGGCGGAGATGGGGGTGGGTACCTGACCTAGGGGAGAGAGGGCTTCACTCTGACCCCCTGGGGGTTCGCTGGGCTCCGAGCACAGAGACAGGACCCCAAATAGTAGGTTTAAAAGATGGTCTGAGCCAGGTGTAGTGAAGCACACCTGTAATCCCAGCACTGGGAGGCTGAGGCAGGAAGGTCATAAGTTCAACCCCAGCCTGGGCAACTCAGCAAGATCCTTTCTCAACATCTAAACTTCAAAGAGGGGCCAGGGACGTAGCTCAGTGCAAAGGCCACAGATTTGATTTGATCCCTGGTAGTGCAAAAAAAAAAAAACAACAAAGAACAAAGCGATAGCAGTCTGGCTGCTGTGTTGAGAACAGCCGGGGAGCTTGGAGGGTGGAGGATGAGGCCCCTGGGGGACATCAGCAGGGGCCACTTCCTAGAAATGCCCTTCATTGCATTTACCCTGAAGTACAGTAACGTGAGATGGACTTCATGATTTTAGCCATTTTTTTTTGGTACCGGGAATTGAACTTGGGTCCTTGCGCTTGTGCAGGAGGCAAAACCACTAGGCTCAATCCCCAGCCCCGATTTTAGCCATTTTTGAACACGCAGCTGAGCAGCTCCAAGCACAGGCGTCTCCAGATATTCGCTCCGTGCCAAGCTGAAAGTGCCTGCATGGCACTGGCTCTCCCTTCCTCCCCCACCCTGGGCGACAGCCACTGTCCTCTGTTTCTATGGAGTGACAACTCTAGGGCCTCACAGAAGTGCAAACGTATGGTCTTTGTCCTTTTGAGACTGGCTCGTCTCACCTGGCGTGATGTCTTCCAGGTTCATAAGAATCTCCTTCCTCCTCAGGGCTGAGTAATATTCCACGTTGCACCCATCCATCACTGTTGTCCCTGTCTCTGGGGAACAGAGCCGCTGTGAATTCGGGGTGCTCCTGGAACCCTGGGAAGGATGTGCCTACCGAACGCCTTGTTAGCACGGGTATGGCGAGGAGCCAGGAGAGCTGCACTGACTTCCACTGAGCCGGAGGAGGCGGGAGGAAGCAGGTGCATGCTGGGTGTCCTCACACGAGACAGAGTGGGCAGCCTGGTGCCAGGGCAGAGCTCAGGGCTGGGACAGGGCATGAGGGAGGTCGGGCGGGGGCCTTGGAGCTGCTGCCATGGGGACAATGCAGAGACGCCCAAGCCCCAGGCCCAGCACACAGGACGTGGGGACAGGGGACAGGACACAGGAGGGAGGGAGGCAGAGGAGGCTAAGACACCAGGGCAGCAGGGGACTGGCACCGTGCCACCAACACGTGGGTCTTGGGGAAGCAGCGTGAAGGCGGGGGGTGCCGTGTGTGCCGGGCGGGACAGACAGCTCTGTGAGGACTTCTGCTGCCCGGAGCTTCAGGGCTGGAGCTGGAGCCCGGGCGGGAGGGGCTGATGTGAGGCTGCATGGACAGGGGGTTGGTAAGTCTCACCCCCAGGCTATCACCAGGAGAAACCACCACGGGAGGAGGCGGGGAGGAGGCGGGGACAAGCGAGGAAGCTTGGGCACAGGCAGAGGGGGGCGGTCCAGTGTGCACAAAAGGGAGTTCGAGCCCCAGGCACCAGGGTGAGACCCAGGGCTCATGGGTGGGGGCAGCAGGGGACCGCACAGCCACAGGACACTCTTTCTCAGCAGCAGGCTGCAGGGAGTGCAGGGCCAGGCCCAAGGGCCGTCCTGCCCTGCTGTCCCGCCCTGCGGTGGTGGGGCTGTGGATTCCCAGCTTCCAGGCGCACCCGGCCCACTGCGTGATGCCTGGCCCAGGCTTGGAGGCGGGCCCTGAGGTGGCGTGCAGGGGACACTGCCCCCAAGCATGGGCCCATCTCCACGACAGCTGGGGTCCCTGCCACAGAGCAATCAGGCGAGGACAGGGATGTCAACTACACTGGAACTGGCGGCTGACACGCAGAGGCCCCTTCCCGGCTCAGGACCAGCGCCGGGCCCTCCCCGCAGGCCTCCACCCACCTGGCACCCTTCTCACCGTGACACCACCCTGCCACAGCCAGGCTGCCCTTGCACATCAACCTCTGCCACCGCATCAGCCACTCTGCTGTCGGACTGGGCAGGGCAGCCGCTCAGGAACTCCGGGGACACGGCTGGCCCCCACTCCCTCACTGCGTCCTGCCGCCCACAGAGCCTCAAGGCAGGAGCGCCAGCGGCGTCTCCCACATCTCAGGCCCCAGCCCTTGGCCTTGCCCACAGGCCGGCAGGGTCCTTGCAGTGTCCTAGTCTCCCGCCCTTCCTTTCTCTGCACAGAGTTAACCGTCTGACAGCACGCAGATCAGAATCAGTCTGGAGATGGGGACAGGGAGAGGCAGGGAGGGAGGGTGGCAGTGACTGTGAGGGCCCAGGACACACGACAACACATGGCCATGTTCACTATGTGGATGGCAGTGATGGCACAGTGGGCTTGGACAGAGGCCAGAGCCTACTGAACTGTCCATGTTAGACACATGCAGCTTATTAAACACCAGGTATCCCTCAACAAAGTTGTTTAAAGGTTAGTTTTTGCTGGGCGTGGTGGCATACACCTGTAATCCCAGCACTTGGGAGGCTGAGGCAGGAGGATTCCCACAAGTTGGTGGCCAGCCTGGGCTACACAGTGAGTTCAAAGCCAGCCTGACACTGTCTCAGAGAGAGAGAGAGAGAGACACACAGACAGACAGAGAGATTAGTTTTTGTTTGCAGCAGTAGGGACTGACACAGGGCCCACACAGGTGCTACCCAAGCTCTGCCCTGAGCTACACCCCCACCCCATTTAAGTTTTCTTTTGAGACAGGGTCTCACTATGAGAGGCTGCCCTTGAACTCACTATGTAGCTCAGGCTGGCCTCGACCTCACAGTGATCCTCCTGCCTCAGCCTCTGGAGTGCTGAGACTGCCCAGCTCCAGCTCCCTGACACAGATTTTTAATTCAAGTGCAGCTTCACCTCCACTTGCTCAAAAGAACACAGCAGGACCCTAGGCGTCCCTGGCCCCATTTCCTCGTGATAAAATCATCAACACTGCCATACCCACTGCCGTCTCCCAGCTGGCTCCCCCACGAAGACGTGCACACATCACACACCGGGGCCCCCATACCCACCACGGGTGACAGCAGGGCCTGACCATCAGCACAAGGGTCGTCATGCGGGGCTTTCTGTAACTGGCTTTTGATTGGAGTAAAACCCTTACCACATAAAAGCACCACAATGGCTATTTCTAAGGGGGCAGTTTAGTGGCCTGCGGTACCTGCTATCTCCATAAAGCTGCTTGGAAAGGTTTCACCCATTTCTGCTTGCTCATTGCCTGTTTGTTGGTTTACTGCACTGGAGGCAGAGTCCAAGGCCTCGTGCAGCTAAGCAACTGCTCTGCCTCTGAGCCACATCCCAGCCCAGCCTGAGGGGCAGGGTCCTGAAAAAGGTAGTTTATAAAAACTTGGGGTGCCGTGGGCAGTGCCGCCCTCAGGATCAGGCCAAGCACCTGGGGAGTAAGCCAGATATCACGCCTGCAGGGCCTCTGGAACACCTGGTCCACCTGGGGAGCCCTGGGAAGGCACCGGTTCCAGTCCCTCGAACCCCTCACGCCTGCTCTGGGAAGCCAGCCCCTGGCACTCCCCGCCCTCCCTGAACCCGGCTGCGCCCAGGCCATGGGGAAGAAGGTCCCAGGGACGGTAAGCCACTGCCGCCTTCCTCTCTGCTGGGTCCCATGCGTATCACCTGCCATACAGTACTACTTGGTTAATGTTTGCTGAATGAATACAAAACTACCCTGGTGTGTACCAAGGACCCTGAAAGGACAGGTGGACGGCATCACCCCACCTGTGCCACCTCCATGGAAGAGAGGGGACAGCAGCACCTCCGTGCACACGGTCATGGCGCTCTGAGGCGGCAGCAGTGAAGGCCCCTGGGCTCAGCCGCTCTGGTGCCCCGGGGCCAGGGCCTCCCTGCTGCCAAGTCAGGCCGGGAGCTGCCCCCACTACCACTGGACACAACCCCCTCGCCAAGCATAGCCCTGGCTCCCACCTCTGCCTGGCCACAGTCTCACAACTCTCGACGGGCCAGCAAGAGCTTGCGGACGAAGGAAGTGGCCAGGCAAAAGCAGCGCATACAGGTCTCGGGCCAGGGCGGGTCACGCGGGAGAAGCCTCCAGCCACTAGTTCACGGCTGGTCAGAAAGAAAACTGCATGGGACAAAGTGGAGCTGGAACGTGGTCGGCAGTGGGCAAAAGAGCCAGAAGGGACATTCACACTCCGAGTGATGCGCCGACGGCTTCCGTCACAGGCGCTGGTGTCTGCAGAGCCCTCTGCAGTCCTCGCTCTCCTCACGCGAAAACACAGGGGTCAGGTGGGGGCTACCCCTGCAGGGCCTCAGCTGGGGTCCCCTAGAGGCTCCCACAAACGGGGTGGGACTCGAGGAAGTGGGACAACAGGGCATGGGGCAGTCAGTGAGGGCCAGGCAAACTCTCTGCCCTCCCAGGTCCTTAGGGCTCTCTCGCCTGTGACCCGAGGGAGCCCAGATCCCACCTCCCCGCACAGCCGCCTGGCAGCCCCGAAGAGCACACAATGCAGCAGCTCCGGTCATCCCAAGGCCACCACCCACATCCCAAGCCGTCCTGGGGTGCCAAGGGGAGGCCCCCAGAGGCCACAGGAGCCCAGCCTGGCCAGCCCCTGGCCCCACACGAGGAAGGCTCAGACTCTGGCTCTCCAGGGACTCAGAGCCAGAGAGTCCGTCTTACAGTGCTCGTGACCAGGAAAACCACCCACAGCACAGTTTCTGGCACCACATGTGGGCCGACCAGTGACACAGCAGAAGTACCCACAGGCAGGGTGCAAAGGGAGCCTGGTCCTCCTATCTGGGGCACAGCCAGCCCCATGCCCTGGTTCCAGGCTGCTGAGCTCATCACAGCCCTGGCCGGCTTCAAGGTGGAGCTGCCCTTCCTGGGCCAGGGCCCAGATTCAGGGGCAGAAGGAGCCACTGTGCAGCACAGACAAGGCGACACCACCGCACAGAGGCAGGGACCACGGCTGGGGCAGCCACCCAGAGCCGGGTTCAAGGTCCCGCACCCGAATCCTGCGGTGCAATCTCAACTCCGCCCTCAGAGAGGCTGGCTTCTCCCAGTCAGCACTCATGCCCAGGGCTGGGCGGGAGCCTGAAATCATCAAGACCACAAGAGAACGAAGATGTCCCAGGTCAATGAAGTCCTACAGTCCTGTCGGACACAGCGTGGCCAGAGATCTAGGCGTGACCATCTCCTCCCATAACACACAGCGGCCTCGTGCACAGGACTTTGCATGTGAGGAAGAACAGAAATGCTTTGGAATTCACTCCTAATTTTTAGTGCTCAACAGTCAGTCCAGCAAGCATCTCCTAAACTCTCCCAGGCGTCGTCCTCTCCTTCATGAAGCCCCTAGCCAACATGGGAGACAGGGGACCAGGAAGAAGCACCCCAGAAGGGCCAAGGCGAGTATACCCCCAATGGCTTCAAGTGCTACTAGCAGACATCCCTGAGCCCTGTCCCCCGGGGCCCCAGGGCAGTCCACTGACAACCTGTCCAGCAGGAGCAGAAAGGCAGGGCCACTTGGCCCTGCTGGAGGCAGCTCCAGAGACAGGGGCCATGAACCCTGTTTGTCCTCCTGCCTCCCTTGCGTGTCCCTTCCAAAGGCTCCTCTTCAACATCACCCCTCCGGCCAACCTCCCCATCAGAGCCGCCAGACAACAAGGTCACAGCAGGGAGCCCACAACAGGCCCTGCACATGGAAAACACAGCTGGAGCCTCACCCTGGGCTGCCCACACGGCATGGCATGGCACAGCACAGCATGGCACGGCACGGCACGGCAGCTGCCACCTCATACTGACAGGTGCTCGCCAGCTCTGGGGAAATGCAGGGTAAATCATCCCTTCAGCCACTGCAGGAGCCACCTCAAGAGCATCTCCTGCCATCGGCACTCAGGTGGATTAAGCCCTGTCCCTGTCCTTGGCCAGGTGTGCTGGCTCCCCCAGCATTTACTGTGACAGCCGACATATTTTCAATTATTCCTGCAGTGTGATGGCTGCTTTGCATTCACTGTGTTGCTGCTTTGCTGGCCTCTCCCTCCTCTTGCTCCAGTGGACTCTGGGCTCTCCCCACCCTCTCCCCCGTGCAGTTTCTCCTCCTGTGCTGCTCCCCCGGGATGGCCTGTGTCAATTCACAACCTGCACTCAGGCTCCAATGTCAGCCTCATCCCGAATTGTGGGGGACCTCAGACCAGCACTGACCCTCCCAAGGGTCTCCCCAGATTTCCCATCACCTTCCCCTGGAGCCCACTCCCACCAACGTGGCGTTCCCCTCCCAGCAGCAGCTGCTCTCTGGGTGGACGTATTCATGGCTCCCGACGTCTGCCCGCTTCGCCCGCCCACGCACCTCCCTCCTGACTTTGATTGTCTTCTGGAGCACATTTCCCAGTTCCTTGCTTCTTTGGCAGGGGTTTGGGGGTGGTTACTTTTCTGTCTTGATCTAAAACTGTCTTCCACCTCACTCTCCCCTGTGCACAGCAGCCTAGCTAAGCCCAGGACTATTCTGAGTTTGCTCCGCAGTGCCTGGGCCTCCAGTCCGGCAGCCGTGTGGTGTCCTGTGAGGTCTTGGCCTTTCCCTTCCCTTTCACCCTCAACAAAGGCCAGAGAGGCCCCTCTAACCCTGTGAGCCACACGCACCTCTGCCCTCGCTATGGTGACAGGAAGCTCACTGGTCCCTGCAGCTTCCGGGCAGCCACACTTACCCATTTGGGACCTGTGCTCAGGAATCTGGTCACTCAACTTGGGGACTTCCAGCCATGAGACAGAAACTCCTTTCTCCATGCCTCCTCCCCTGCAATCCCATTCCATGCACCCGAGCCTCCGATGCCAGCACTTTAACCCCCCCGTCATCCAGGCAGCGACCTCCTCAAACTGCCCTCCAATCTCTGGTCCCCTCCAGCTGCTGGACCCCTTGCTGAGTGGCTCCATGTTGTTTTCAGCTCAGTGACCACCATCTGCACTTCTGCAGGATCTCCGGCCCCTGCTCAGGGGCCTCGGGTGGCCGTATGGTCCTACCACCACCTCTCTCGTCCCTGTACACCCGGCTCCTGTTATCCTGCTGCTCCTGTTGGCTGCTGGTTCTTGCCCTTGGGGAAGCACCTTCTCATGTGTCTTGCAAGCTCTTACTGTGTGCTCTACTCCAGAGGTGTGGCAGGATAATGTGAGCCTCATGCCACTGCATCCAGGTCCCCAAAATGCCACCCTGGGCAACAGTGGACAGCAGGGCTTCCAGGCCTGCCACTGGCTCCAGCTGGCCCCCAGGTAGAGACAAGGCCGCCTCCATCCCTACCCCCCTCCACCCCCAGGCCTCAGGCCTGGGCCACCACCGAGACACCCCAGGGTACACCCTTCTTCACCCTCCCTTGATTTTGCCACCCCATGGAGCAGTGGTGTGGACAGTCTCTGCCCTGGAGTGGGTACCACAGAAGGGACACCCAAGCTGAGCTTGGGATGCAGTGGCTCTGCCACCCTGGGGGTGCCCTGCAGAAGATTTCACTCAAGGTGGGGATGTGTCGGGGGGCACAGTGCTTGCCTCCTCCCGTGTGCAGAGGCCCTGGGTTCCATCTCCAGCCACACACAAAAGAGGGAGGGAGGGAGGGAAGAGGAAGGGTCTAAACTCAGCATCTGGGAGAATGGGAGACACAGAGGGCCGCCCGGCACCGGCTGCACCAGCCCGGATGACCTATGAGATCCATCTCAACAACCCTGCCTGGTTCAAGAGTCATTCTGTCAGACCACAGCTCGAAGCTGAGCGTCAGCACACTGACCACCCCGCTCAGCTGAAGTCACCCTCTGACCATCCCATCCAGCTGCACCCTACCTGATAGAAGCCCTACCCAGACAAAGCCTCTCACAGCAAGCAGATGCCACCAAGCCCTAGCTGAATGAGACAGAGGGTGAAGCACTCAGCTCTGGTGGCTTCCTGCGGCCACAGACAGGTGGGCCTCCCTGTGCTCCCAGCTCGGGGTTTTTGTGTCCTCTCACTTCTGGACCTGGAGCACTTGCCTTCTCTCTACCAGCTCAGTACGTAAAAGTCTCTCCATTCATTTTCCCAGTACTTCTGGGTCCCTGCTGTGGGGAGACCACCTACCTGCTGTCTGTCCCCTTCCACCCTCCACCTGCATGGGCGTGGGCACCTCAAACACGCCAGCACCAACCCGATCCTCCCCATGCCGCAAACAGCATCCTCACTCTCCCTCCACCCCCCAGTCCCGCCCAGCCATGCCCAGGCCCCAAGTCCTTCGTCTGTCCCTGCCAGTCACCAGCTGTCACTCTCTCCCTGGAGTCACCCCTGCCCCCCAAATGGCAGCAGTGACCCTATCCTGCCACTGCCCTCCTGCGACCCGTCCTGTACGCCTGCCCCACCTCATGTCACCCTGTGCTGCTGGCCACTGAGCCTTCAGGCACATCCTCACCCTCCCTGCCAACCGTGGTCCAGCCACACTTCCAGCTGAACGCCCCCTGCCCGCCCATTCCAACTCAGATGCAGCCCCACGTGACCAGCAGGCATGAGGCTCCTGCCTCCCAAGGCTGGCGCACCCCAGACTGTGACAGAGCTGAGTGCAGTGGGCACACAGCCAGGCAGCACTCCCTCAGGGACTCAGGGGTCACCCACCAGCTCATGTGGCCAGGGCCTGGGGGCATCTGTTGCTGCACCAGGCTTCATCTGGGTGGGGCTTCTGCCAGGTGGGGCTCAGCTGGGCACAACCAGCCAACGGGGTGGCCTTCAGCAGGCAGAGGTCAGCAGGTGACCTGGATGGGTGGCTAGACGGGGGGACCAGGTGGTTTTTATGATGTAATGGAACCAACCACCATAACAGCGGCAGCACAGGGTCCCCTCACTGCTGTCTTTCAGAAGCCCGGGGCAGAAGAGGCTGCTCAGGGATACGAAGTCCATCTTCAGAGGAGGGAATCCCCTACAGTGACAGCCTACATCTGTGCTGGTGGGGCAGTCCCCAGAGAACCTCCAATCAAGCTGAGGGGACAGTCAGCAAGTGCCTCCGTAAGTGCGACCATGGCTGGGCACAGGGGTGCACACCTGTAACCCCAGCACTCTGGGAGGCTGAGGCAGGAGGCTCACTACTTCAAGTCCAGCTGGAGTACCTTAGCAACTGAGCAAGACCTTGTCTGAAAATAATAAAGGGCTGGGGATGCAGTTTAGTGCAAAGGCCGTGGGTTCAATCCCCAGTACCAAAAACAGAACCATCTTTCTCCTTATCTATTAACCTCAAAAAATGCTACACAAGCAGGTATGGTGGGCATGCCTGCAATTCCAGCACTCAGAGTGGCTGAGGCAGGAGAATTGAAAGCTTGAATCCAGCCTGAGCAACTTGGCAAACTAGCAAGAACTTGTCTCCAAATTTTAAAAATATTTTAAAAGGCCCAAGGATGTAGCTCAGTGGCAGAGCACCCCTGGGTTCATCCCTAGTACTGAAAACAATAAAAAGCTGTGATTCCTTTCAACAAGGTGAAATTCACATAACATTCGGTTTAAAGCATGGGCTCCAGAGGCACTTGGTGCACTCGCAATGTTGTCAGCCATTCCTGTTCTCCTGTCTCAAAACTTCTCCACAGAGCTGAGGGAGCTGAACGTGTGCCTAGAATGCTCAAGGCCCTGGGTTCAATCCCCAGCACTGACCCCGTCTCATCACCCCTAACGGAAACCCTAAACAAACCCTTACAAACTCACTGCCCATTCCCACCACCCCACCACCAGCCCTGGCACCACCAATCTCTTCCTGTCTGTGGATTTGCCTATTCTGGACATTTCATGCACATGGAAATAGACGCTCTGGCCTTTTATGCCACCCTTCTTTGACTCAGTACAGTGTTTTCAAGGTACATCCATCTTGTAGCATCTATAAGAATTTTACTCCTTTTTAAGGCTGAATAATATTCTATTGCAGGGATACAGCACATTCTGTTTGTCCAATTAGCCACTGACAGATGCTTGGGCTGCTCCCTCCTTTGGCTATCAATCAAAGGGCACACCATTTGTAACTGTGTCTGACACAGAGCTGACACTGCGTTTAGGTTTCTTTTTATACTCATAATACTCCTAAAAACATCAGAAACATTTTCCAAAACTGAAATCCCAAGAAAAGGTCACGGCCTTATGGACACTGTCCCACACAGGGGTTGCACACCCTGTCCCCGGGAACCCAGTGCCCCCCCCCATGTAGCTGTCAGGAAGGAGGGCAGGGACACCCCAGTGGGGCAGAGACCAGAGCTCAGGGGACCTCAGCCATGAAAGGAGCCCTGTCTGAAGGCCCCCTGGCCCCTTGCCCCCCAGAACAAAAACAATCAGAACATGCTTGTTTTAGGGAAGAAAAATCATCCCATTCATTTTACCCAACTCTTCTACATAAATTACCATAATATAAAATGTTCTATTCCACTTCTGCTTAATCTATTCAGATCAGAAAAAAAAAACATTTATTTTTGTCTTTCTCCTTCAAACACCTGAATTGCCCATCAATATCTAAGTTTCTTTGCAGTCCAACTATGAAGAATACAAAAGGAATTGTTTCACCAAATGGAACCCATGTAAAACCGATGACAGCTACAGTTCCTTCCTCCAGAAAATGAAGTTCTTGTGACACGCAAAGGACAGCGGTCTTACAGACTGCAGCCCTGGGTCCGCCTGACCCAGTCGAAGCCCAGCTCTGCCTCTCTGGCTGTCAAGGCCTGCAAGTTCACTTGCTGGGAGACAGATCTACAAATGAGGAGAAGACCAAGAAATGGAGGGGAGGGAGTGGGAGGAAGGGCTGCACACAGAATGAAGATAGGTTACATCCACGTACCAGCTCCCCACGAGGAATGTGCTCATTATGTACTGCAAACATGCACTTGTAAAAATAAAAATTTAAATTAAAAACAACCACTCCAGGGTGGGGGATTTAGCTCAGTGGCACTGCACCTGCCTTCCAAGTGCAAGGTCCAGAGTTCGATCCCTGATACCACACACATACACAAACACCAACCACTCCAAAGCTCTGTGCCTAAACCACAAAGTTTAGGGCTGTCAGCAGACCCTGCTGCTGCCCACACTGGCTAATTCCACACAGCCCTCCCAAAACAGGGGAGGTGGAAGCCCGGGCAGTGGGAGGGCAGCATCCTTCTCATCTGTCACTGTGGCTCCCCTCACTGAGCCCAGATGTCCAAGCTCCTCAAGCAGGAGCCTGACCAGCCACCTAGAGAGAAAGGGCAGGGCTGCTGCACCTGTGGAGACCTCCCTCCCCAGGACTCGGCTGCAGGTGGGAGCTGAGGGGGCTCTGGACACCATCAGACTCTGTCACTGACCCCACGGAGCTGCTTTCGGGTCCTGCAGCAGTCCACACCACCTCAGCCCACCCATGAGCTCGGTCAACACTGACAGCAGTCCTTTGCAAGCTCCCAACAACTCCACTTCACAGCTGGGGAAACTGAGGCAGTGGGCAAGGAAGGACGGTGCACAGATCCCCTCCCAGGCCCCAGAGCAGCCCCCACTGCCCTCTCTGTGGCCCCAACACTACTTAGAAACAGAAGCCACGAAGGAGCAATGCTCAAGACAAGTGAAATGGGAGAGACTGAAAGCCCACAGCACTCCATAGCTCACGGCCACTGCCTCGGCAGGGCACAGGGCGCCCTGATGAACTCAGCTGCTCACTGCTGTCAGCTCAGGCACCACAGTGGCCACCAAAGGCCCCAGGTGTGCCTGTCTGCACAGCTGTAGCCAGCATCTCTGCTGTTCCGGGAACTCAAACCTGTACCCTCAGATCACCCATCTCTGCAGGCAGATGGGAGTCACTTTACTCCTCCCCTTCCAGAGCTCAGGGCACAGCCCCTGGCCCTGTGTTCCCTCTCCCTGGCAACTGCCCACATGATGATGCTGAGCCCAAACATCAATTACTTGAAGCTTCTCACTCCTGGCCTTGGCTCGCCCATTTCACAGAAACTGTGTCGCTCACTTCCAGTAAGCGTGCTGCTCTGACCGGGTGACAACAGAGTCACACAGATGCTGACACCTCCCCCCCCCCCCCCCACCCTCACCCAGCAGATGCACCCAACGCTCCGCTGCGCCATGAAGGGGCCACAGCTAGTCCGTGCCTGAGAGCACACAGCAGAGCCAGGCCTAAGAGTGGCCGCCCCCCACCCCCGCACAGCATTAAGGACACAGGAGAGAGGCCAGGGAAACCTGGGCCACAGAGACAGGCAGCGTGGGCCCAGCCACCTGCCTAACTCAGCGCTGCTGAGCATCCCAGCCCCACCTGTGTCCCTAGAAGAGGGAGCTGGCTAGTGCCAAGGCACAAGAGAACTCGCTACTGCACGCACCTCGAACCCAGTGGCCCTCAGAATTGATCAGCAGGAAGCAGGCCAGTCAGCATCCCGGGTAGAAGTTAACCATCAAATCGCAAATGCTGCAGCAGGCTGTGCCTGGCAGGGCCAGGGGCAGGGGCCTGGGCACTGGCTGTGCTGTGGGGGAGCAGAGCAGAAGAGTGGGAAACTCAAGGCACAAGTTGGTAGCTGCCCCTGCACAGCCCCTCTCCCGTTACACCTGGGCAGGCAGGTCTGGGAAGGCCACATGACACCTGCCTCCGCCGAGACCCTTCCTAGTGCTCTGGCACCTGCTTGTGTTCTAGAGGTGTCTGCCATCCAACTCATCAGCCCTCTTCTCAGCTACTGTCAGGAGCCCAGAAAGGAGGGCCAGGCTGCACGTTCCACCCATACGGGGGCCATGCAGATACGGGACCAGCCCACCTGCTCCAGCACCTGCCTGCCAGCCACTCGCTGCCAGGGTGCCAGCCATCCCCAGGCCACATGGCCATGGTGCAGGTGGACAGCTCCACTCAAGGGCCCATGGCACAGTGGGCTGGCACTTTGGAACCTGGCAGCCCCTGGTGTGGATCTGCACCCTTGGCCCACTGAGGCAGTGCTGCCCAGTGTCCACAGGGTCCTGCTGGGGCCATCCCACTTGCACTCACACAGACCTCACAGGCTCCTGGAAAACACCCACCCACCAGGCTCTCAGGATTCTCTTGGCGAAGGCCTCTCATCTCTACCAGAACCCAGAATATTAACACCAAGGTCCAGGTCTCTCAGGGAAGAAGAATTACAAGGAATGCTCCTCTACAAAGGAGGAACAACAAAGGTCAACAGTTCCTACTTCAGAAGTGGTTTGGGGGTGCACATGAAAGGGCTCTTTGTGGCGGGCACCGAGTGTGGTAATCAGCCACATCAACTATCTAGACCAATGGCCAGCAGGTCAACCTCTCCTCAAAGATGGAAAGCACAGATTTGCCCTGGATGATCAGGTGCTCTGTGGTGAAGGGCACGAATCCCAGCAAGGCCTGGGCCTGGGTCGGGGCCCTGTGCCCCAGCCAGGATTCCTCCCTCCTGGTGGCGAGGGACATCCAACCAGGTCAATCAGCAGGAAGTCACATCCAAACAAGAAACAAGCACTGATAACTTTCAAATGAAGACCCCAACTGATCCAAAATGTTTCACCTTTTTTTTTCCAGTACCAGGGCTCAACCCCAGGGAAACTACCACTGAGCTACATCCCCAGCCCTTCTTATTTTTTATTTTGAGACAGGATCTCATGAAGTTGCTTGGGCTGGCCTCAAACTTGGAATCCTCCTGCCTCAGCATCCCAAGCAGCGGAGATTACAGGTGTGCACCATGCCGCCTGCAATGTTTCGCCTTCCCAAAGCATCAGTCTTTCTTGGAAAGGCTTTACCCTAAGAAAAACAGAACACCCAGCAGGACCCAAACAGGCAGTGTGCACTGCACCGCCTTCCCTCACAGGCAGGGCGATGCTTAAAGAGCCAGCACACTCTCCATCAAGGAAAATCAGTTAAGTGCTTAAAAGGCTGATTTTAAGAAAACGAATGGAAATATACTTTGCAAATGTCATCTCAACGTTAAACTATTGTATTATTCATCGGGTACTTTTTTACCCAACTTAAGTAGTTATTAATGATTCAGATATCAAAATCTGTGTCATGTAAAAATATTTTAAGCATTTCCAGTCACTTTTTAGAACTACAGGAACAATGAATTAAGATTTTTATTTCAGAATATTTTCAACCACATTGTAATTAACAAAGAAAGGGTTCAGTGTTCAGACTTAGACCACAGCAGGGATTAAATTAAAAATGCAGTTTGAATTGTATATCTACATACAAAAATGGAAAAAGTCCTAACTGTGGGCAGCAATCTCCCCAGGCGCCTCCTCCACCTCCAGCACTGAACACTTCAAGTTCCCAGGCCAGGAGTCTTCCCAGAACTGACTCGGGGCTCCCTGTGCCAAAACACTTTCAACCAGACAGGAAGATGCATAAAATCAGCTTCTAATCCAAGGTAAAAATCTAAACTTTGGTTTGAAAAACGAAAAGCTGTTGGGTGAGATCACACAGTCCAACTCTCCAAACAATCAAGATATTTAACTCCACAGACAAATCTCAAACAAGAGATGTAGACTGACCACAGGGCACCAGCTTGCCGAAACGGCTGTGGCCAGAAGATGAAATCTGAGACTGAGTTATGGCTCAAGTCCAAGGGCCAGGGACAAATATGAGACAGCACCAGAGAGATGACAATGAGGAAAAGCAGGGGTCTGGCGTCTTATTCAGTCCCTCCCTTCTCCCAAACCACACAGCCTTGGGCTGAATCCTCAGGACCAGCTAAGCCTCCAGCGATCCACTCCAGGTGTCCAGCCACAGGACTGTGCCTGGAAGGACAGCGAGAGGGGACATCAGGGACACAATTCTTAAGTCTGGGGCACACTGTCAAGGGTGGTAATATGTCCCACTTTTAGCCTTTCCTGTAAAGTGGGGCAGGCAAGGGCCACCCTGAAATTATTCCTCTTCCTTCCTGTGCACAGCCTGAGGGGGACCCTGGAAACCACCTCTCCCACAGTGGCCATACAAAAGGCCACCAGAGGCCCCAGTAAGACAAGTGTCCCCAAAGACAGCAGACTGTCTCTTGGCCTGCATACATTCCTGTCTGTCCCGTGCCATTTGTTGCTGAGAAAATAATCCTGCTGCCCACTCCCAAGTGACTTCTTCACAACTAGACTAGGGTTTTCCTTAACTGGTGACAAAAAGTCACAAAGGAGGGCCAGGGATTTAGCCCAGTGGCACCTCGCCTGCCTCACGGGCACAAGGTCCTGAATTCGATCCCCAGTACCAAAAAAAAAAAAAAGTCACAAAGGAAAACCCACTCCCTGTACAAACATAAATGCAGGGACCGCCTTGTGCCCCTGCAGACCAACAGTCCAGGCAAGGAGAGGGCTGGGCGCCCAGGGTGTGGCCAGGGTCAGGCCAGGCTCTGAACTCCAGCTGGCACTGGGCTGGGAGCCTGCGTCGCCTCTGGCCAGGCCAGGAATGAACGCCCTCCACCCAACACTGGTTCCCCAAGCTTGCCCCTAAATCTTGGGCGCGGGGCTGCCCAGGATGGCCACGCCGGAAGGCACAGATCTAAGGAAACCCACCTCAGAGCGCGCTCTCGGAGAGGGACAGGGGCTGGAAGCCTGGACCAAGAACGGTGGTCCGCGCGGCGGGAGAAGGGGTCGCATCCTGGGTCGGCTGGGGACGCGGAGCCTCGGAGGCCCAAGCGCCGGTCCAGGCAGCTGGCCGTGCTCCCGCCCTCGGTCGTGGCGCTGACCGCACCCAAGCCGCACCGCTCCGGACCCACGCGCAGGGCTCTCCCACAGCACGACGGGCCCCGCATAGCCGCGCCCGACCAGCGCACAGGGCCTGGCCCGCTCCGGACGCAGCGGAAGCGAGCGCTGGGGAGGCGGGCGGCAGGAACGCGGCGCCCGCAGTGCGACTGGCGCAGCCGCTGAGGCGCGGGGAGCAGCCGGGAGCGAGGCGGCGCCAAGCCGGGGCTTCAGGCGCCGTCGGGGAACGGGTCCCGCAGCGGAGAGCCAGGGCAGGGCGGGGGGTGGTTCCTGGCTGAGGAGACCCAGGGCGGGCCAACCGGAGCCGCTCCAGACACGGGGACCCGGGGACTGGAGACCGGAGTCAACGGGGCCAGTCTACTCCGGGGCGTAGAGGGCCAGGACTCGGGGGCTCGGAGCGCAGGGCGGGTACCGAGAAGTGGTAGGGCGCCCTGGACGCCCGGAGCCGAGCGCCTGGGAGCGAGGGGCCCGGGTCGGCCGCCTGCAGGAGCCGGGAGTGCGCCTCGCCCAGGCTGGGGGTCGTCCTGCGCCGGGGCCAGGACGCCGAGGACCTGCCTGGGTCTCGGAGTCCGGGAAAGGGAGTCGGGGCCGCGGGCGGGAGGTCGGCCAGGGACGCAAACCTTGGGTTTGTAGAGCCACTTTCGGAACCTGTTCATCATCGCCGCGCCGGCCCGGCCGGGCTCCGAGCGGCCCTCGCCCTCCGCAGCGCAGCGCCCGTGTCCGGCGGCGGCGCGGAGCGGACGCGGAGGCAGGGCCGGGCCGGCCGGGCGCGAGCGGGTCCCGAGCGCTGAGCGGCGGCGGGCAGGTGCGCGCGGCAGGTGCGCGGCCTGGAGGATGCTTGGCTAGCGGGCGGGCGGCGCAGGGCGGACTCGGGCCCACGAACGCACGGGCGCACAGGCAGGCGCGGGCACGGGGCGCGCGGCTCTTCGCCGCGCACGGGAAGCCCGCAGCTCCGCGGGTCACGGCCGCCCCACTCCGCACATGCGCCGAGGGCGCCGTGAGCCCCCCGGCCCGCCGTGAGCCGGGGGCGGGGCCGGCCTGGGGCCAGCCAATCCTCGCGCGGCCCCGTGCCCCGCCCCTCCGAGCCCAGCGCGCTCGCCTCGCTCCCGGACTACAGGTCCCGGCGCGCTCCGCTGATGCGGCCTCCCGGGCGGCGCCGCGGTTGCTAGCTAACGGCGCGCCGACGACGCCGGCAGCGCTGAGGGGTACGGGCTGCGGGCCTGGTTCCGCGGACCCGAGAGCCCCCGGCCCTGCCTGAGACCCCCGAGACTCGCCGCCCTCGAGGGCACTGGGACCTTCGGCGCAGGCGGAGCCGTAGAAGACCGGCGGCCGCAGGTACGGGGCAGGTCGGGGTGTGGGCGAGGCCTGGGCCCCTGGGTCTGTTCGCTGGACACTTTCCATTTTCTTGAGTGCACCTCTCTTGCTCCCCTCTTCTGACTTCCACTTACATCTTTTAGTCTTTTAAACTTTTTGTTTGTTTGTTTGTTTGTTTGAGACAAGGTCTTGCTGTATAGTTCAGGCTGGTCTTGAACTTACTACGTGGACCAGGCGAGCCTCGAACTTTCAGCGATCCTCCTGCCTTAGCCTCCTGAGTGCTGGGATTACAGGCGTGCACCACCACGCCTGGCTCCCACCTTTTGATATTTTTCCCAGCTCCTCGATTAAAGTTAAAGGTGCTTTTTTTCTGCCTTTCTTTTAATCACCTTTGAAGATACTTTGCTGTAAGCCTGGCTTCCCCCCAAGGGTCCCCTAATTTGGATCTATGAAAACACTAAAATAATTTTAAAAATAAAATCAGCTGGTTGTGGTAGCACACACCTGTGATCCTAGCACTTGGGAGGCTGAGACAGGAAGATTGACAGGAGTTGGAGGCCAGCCTGGACCACACAATGAGTTCAAGGCCACCCTAAGCTATACAGTGAGACCCTGTCTCAAAAAATAAATAAATAAATAACGAAAATGAAATAAAATCACCAAAATGTGAATACCTGTAGGTGCCAATCACAAAGCTAAAAGTGAATAATAATGGTCTCACTTAAAATCCCCATTCGGGGGAAGAAACCAAGGCGCAAAAGGTGGAAGTGTCCTGGCCTCAGGAGGTGAGTCCCAACTCTGGCAGCTCTGCCTGCACCCAGCAGCCTCGATGTTCCCTCAGCTATCCTGAAGTGTGCAGGTCTGAGGCACAGTAGAAGGGCTGGGATGGCTTAGTGGTGGGGCTTTTGCCAGGCACCTAACACTCACGAGGCCTTGGGCTCCATCCCAGCACCAACATCCCAGAAGGCTCCAGAATTCAGAGGCTCCCCTCGCCTGCCACTACCCTACCCCGACCCTGACTCTGCTGGGCCTCCCTCCCCTCCAGCTGCCAAGCACTCTCTGCACAGCAGACCCCCGAAGCTGCCTCTTAGCTCCAACTCTTTCCTGCCTGTTCTTCCTCGAACCTACTCCAATCAGACTTCCACCCGGCCACTTCTCTGAAGCTCTTTATTAAAGTCATCCTCAACCTCGATGCTGCGAAATCCAGCGACCAGGCTCTCATCTCCTCCTCCTGTCAGCAGTAGGTGACCCAGGTGACTGCTCCCTTTGGTGACCTGCTGTCCTCACTTGGCTGGAGCAGCTGGGTTCTTTGTCCCCACTCAATCCCACAGCTCCTTCCCAGGGCCTCTCTGCTCCCAACCTGCCTACCCTGGAGGCCTGGAACTCAGTCCTTGGTAGCCACCGCTGCACCCCATCCCTGAGGGCTTTCCTGTGGTCATATGGTCTTTTAAACAACCATTTTCTCCACAGCCTTTCAGAGACTTCCATCTCAGCCTAAACTCTGAGGCTTCAAACCTGTTTACCTGATCTTTACCATCTGGACCACTAACAAATCTCACATTCAACATGTCCAAAACCACACTCTCCATTTTCTCCCATAAAGCCTCCCCTCCCTCCCCGCAAGAAAAACCACTGTTTTCTCAGGACAACTCAGGCCAGACCTAGGGTCATTGTCTACTGGATGAGTGGCTGTCCTCTGTGGGTCTGTGCTTGGCTGATCCCAAGGTCTGGGGCTCAGGCTGCTGCTCAGAAGCTCCCCTCCTAGGCTTCAGGCTTTGCAATTTCTCTCTTACAGGCTGGCCTCAGGGAGGCAGATCTATCTGTTAGGATTAGGTTCAGCTAGCTGCACGCAGCAAAAAATCCCAGCATCACAGAGACCCAAACAGATTGTCCATGTTTCCATGAAAAAGGCCCACAGAGAGATAGGCCTGCAGGTAGGGACAGCACCCCACCGTCAGGGATCAGCCTTTCCAGCTGATATTGTTTTCTGTTTTCTCACGATCCAGAATGACTGCCTGAGTTCTTGCCATTACTTCCTGAGCCCAGGCAGGACAAGAAAAAGAGAAGAAGGATATATGCCTTTCCCTTTCAAAGAGACTTTCCAGAAGTCTCACACCCTCCTATTTCTCAGAAGTCAGGAACTTAGCCATGTGACCGTACTGCACTGCCGGGGAGGCTGGGAAATGTCATCTTTCAGCTGAGCAGCAGTAGGCCCAACTGAAAGTTGAGATTTGTTACTCAGGGAAGGGGAAGTTGAGATTGAAGAGTAAGCAGGAAAATCCCCACCTGGGCTGTGCTTTGAGCATAAGCCACTGGGGCAGGACTTGGTAGCAGTCCTCAGGAGACTGGCTTTAGTCGTGGGAAAGGAGCATATTTTAATAACATACATTTGAGATCTTATGCAAATGAGTCATCTCTAGTGGCTGAGAACGCTAAGCTGGTTTGTCTGATGGAACTTAACGTTCCTCATATACTCGCATTTCTGTCAGAAGGATTGCTAAGGGAAGAGAAGCTCTGCTCCAACCCACCTGCCAAGTTGCCTCAAATGGGAGATAGGCAAGCCCTGCCTAGTGGAATCAAAAATCAATAGAAAAAAAATCAGTAAGCTTGGGAATTAAATCCCACCTCCCACATTTCCTACCCGAAGATGTAACTGTTTTGACCAAGATCACAGGCAGGTTTTGGCAGGGATTCAGAATCCAAGCATCCATTTCCTCATGCTCACCCTGGCCCACCCGCTCTGTGCCTTAGTCGGGCTGCAGAGCCCTGCCTCAGGAACCTTCAGGCTAGAGGGTGAGAGGCTGGAGTGAGCTGGGCTCAGAGGCCTCCACCCCAGAGCCCTGCTCCATCCAGCCAAGAAGACCGGCCCCGGAGGGCTTGTGTGGTTCCCATGCTCCTCTTTGACCGGCTTCCCCTTGGGCACCCGGCCTTGCTTTCCTCGGAACGTTCCAGGCTCCAGGACAGAGGTGGGCAGGACACACCCACCTGGGCCCTGGAGCAGCTCCCACAGCACGTACCCCCCGGCCCCACCCAGGCTCAGGGAGCCTCTTCCTGGGGTCTTCCAGACAGATCCAGGAATGCTGGGGGAGGGACCCTCATCCCCAGCAGCTTCCTCCTGGGACTCAGGTGGGGACAGAAAACTCACTCTTTAACACCATCCATCACACGATTTGCCCAGTTTACTCCTTTCCTGCGAGTGCTGGACCCTACGGTGTCACCTTCCTGATCACGTTGATGAGAGTAGGTCTCAGGAAGGTCTGGCTCATCCTGAGAAGTCACCAGGGGTCAGGCAAGGACTAAGCCCAGCCTGGGCCTTGCGCTCACCCAGGGAGAAAACTTTGGGTACCGGGAGCCCCACCTCCATCCCAAACTCTGCTTGACACAGGCTATTTTTTCCATTCTTAGAAAATACTCTTGTGGCATCTATCTCCCAATTAAAGGAGATGGGGGACTGCACTCTGACATTATAGGGTCCATGTAAATAAAGGCTTTAGAAAACATGTTTTGTAAAAGGCGGTGTGGTCTTTGAGTGGGGCTTCTCCCTGACTACGGAAGGCATCTCTTAAAGTCAAACTGAGAGCAAGCACAGTTGAGGGTCCGAGGTCTTTTTTCTGTTTTTACCCTCGGCATGGATTGCAGACATTTCTGGGCACTGATGCAATGCCTGCTCTGGGGTGACAGCCAGGCCTGGGGAAGAGGCCGCCTGACCCCAGGGCTCACAGAGCCCAGCAGCTCTCAGGTGACCCCAGGGGTGGGCAGGGAGGGGGTAGGTGGAGCTGCTCTGTCTGTCACCAGAGGAAGAAGAGGCAGGATCATCCGGCCTTTAGGAGCCGTGTAGGAGGGGGTTCTGAACCCGTGAGAGAGCAGAGAGGGGTACACAGGCAGCGGAGGGAGGAAAAAGGCCAGGCTGGTGGCCTCAGCTGTGAAGGGGCCCCTGTTAGTGATGGACAGAGTGGACCCCAGAAGCCATTCCTCTCCAGACCCCTCCCCACCCCAACCCCCACTGGAGCTGGGGCAGAAGCCTGGGGTTCAGACCTGGGGGCACCTGCGGTGCTGGTGGGGTGGGAAGGGCCCACCGGCTGGCAGTGCCCTTAGTTTAGGGCCAGGCTGGGTACCCTCACCTGCAGTCTGTGCCCCTCCGGACATGGGGTGGGAGTGCCCCTGAGATCATGACTGACTGAGAGCAAGGAGCCACTGGGGGCCTCTGAGCAGGTGCCCAGCTCTCACCCCTGCTCCCTCTGTGACATGGCGTTTGCTTCTGTCCTTGTCTGCCAGGCTGAGAAAAGCAGGTTTAGCCAGGGCACAGAGCATGCCTCTGTTTGCACCCGAGCCAGGAGTACCAGCAGGCAACCTGGGACCCCCACGAAGCTGCCCTCAAGGTGGGTCCTGGAGCACCTGGATTGCTCTACTGCAGACTGAACTGGAGTGGGACAAAGGGCCCCACAGCCAAGCCTACTCTGAGGACCAGGTGCTGCATGGCGGGTGACACCCCCAGGACAAGGGGTGGGGCTGGGGCCGAAACTCACCTTTGGGGTGCTGCAGAGGGTCACCCCCCACCCTGCAGACAGCACCAGGGCTGCTGCCCTGTCCCCCCCCCCATCACTCAGCACCGGCCACCCTCATTCCCTCCCCAGCCTGGAGCCTGGGCATAGAGAGGCCAAGCACTGCCCACCGACTGGCCAGCCAGCTGGGAGGCTTCACAGACCCCAGGGGTCCTGCCCTCTCCACTCCCCACTTATAGTGACATGAAGCTGCCTAAGGGTCAGAGGCCAGAATTCTTCGATGCCAACAGTGCCCATCCCGTCTCTGCTCTGCCTGGCTCAGCGGATGGTGGGCCCACCCCACTGCACCCCAGAGGTCCCAGCTACCCCGTGGAGGTGTTTTCATTTTTGTTTTTGTTTTTTGGTACCAGGGATCAAACTTGGGTCCTTGCACTTGCGCAGCAGACGGCAAAACCACTGAGCTAAATCCCCGGCCCTTTGTGGAAGCTTTTTTGATTGATTGGTTAGTGTTAGTTCTGGATTTTCGGTACTGGGGATTGAAGCCGGCGATGCTCTATCACTGAGCTACATCCCCAGCTCTTTTTTTTTTTTTTTTAATATTTATTTATTTATTTATTTATATTTTGAGACAGGGTTTTGCTAAGTTGCCCAGGCTGGGCTTGAACTCATGATCCTCCTTCCTCAGCCTCCCAGATCCCTGGAGGGGCTGTGTGCCACCACACTTGGCTCACTGTAGAGTTTTTAAAGCACCTAGATGTGCATGGCCCTTGTGACAGTGGGACCAGGATTGCTGAGTCGCCCTGTTCACCCTGTCCCCAAGCTCCCAGTCACACCTGCACAGTGGGGCATGGTCCCACCCCACCAGGTGAAAATGCTTTTTCCCCAGCCACCCATCCCTGGTCCCCAGGGCCCAGTGACAGCTGCTGCGATCTGGCTGTGTCACAGATGCCTGGTCCACTCACCCCCTCCCAGGGAGAGGACGCCACACAAAGGCCACACACACCTGCCACAGGGTGCAACACCCATCACACGATGCAACCCTGCTCTGAGTGTGTCATAGGCTGAGGAGAAAGGACAGGCAGTTGTCCCTGCCAGGGGTCCTTGCTCGCGGCCCCCCAGATTCTCTGGAGGTGGTCTGAGGGACCAGAGGTGGGGAGAGGACCCTCAGGGTTAAGTGGGGTGGTCTCTGTCCCACCATCTAGCCTTCAGCCTGATGAGTGTTCTGTGGGACGTGGGTGGGGGCAGCTCTGGTGGGAGGTGCCGGGAGGCAGACCAGCAGGGTGAGGGGCTGGGTGGCCTTGAACAACCCTTGTCTTGCCCAGGGCTACACCAGGCAGAGGAGTCCACAGCTCAGCATCCGTGGATATGTCTGTAATGGATTTAGTCTGGTGTCATCCAATCTGGAGAGCCCCCATCTGTCCCCTGCCCTGTCACCCCAACCACACTGGCCTGGGAGGAATCCACAGCTAGGCTGCTGCATGGTCTCAGCCATGGGGCAAGGGGACCCAGTGCCTGGCGAGCTGGGGCAGGGATGGCATCCTGGTCGTGCCAGGTGCGCACTTACTCACTTGGTCCTCAGGGACCAGGTTTCCAGGGCCTGTTTGTGGCACCGGGGCTTCAAGCCCATTTTCAAGAGGCCGTTCCTCTGGCCTCATTCAGAGGGACTGCTGCTGGCTCTGTGTCATGCAAAGCCAGGGCTGGGCCTGGAGCAGCCCTATGGGGACAGCCCCTAGTCTGGCCTCAGTCACCAGCTGTGCAGGGCCCAGGGTGCAGCCAGGGGCAGTGTGGACACAGATGTCCCAGCCTCTCTCCCTCCCTGCTCAGAGAAGCCCACTCGGGGCATGCAGGCCAGCTGCTATGTCCTTGTCCTGCCACTCACCCACAGCACCCAGGGTCGCCTGCATCTCCTTCCCATAATGTGTCTCCCCCTGGGCTTGCACCTGAGGATGGGCAGGGCCTCAGGGCTGGCAGGCTCTCCCCTGGGTCCTCACTAGAAGCCGAGCTTGCTCTGAAGCCCTTACCTACACTGAAAGCATTCTGGGAATCTCCCGCTTGAAATTTCATGATTCCTTCTGGGCACTGTCTTGTTTCATTTCTCTCTTGTTTCTGGAACTCCTGTGCATTTGGATCTTTTGGAATAATTCCCTAATGCTCAACGTGCTTTTCTCCTGCTTCCCATAGCTTCATGGGGACAGGGAGGGGAAGACCAACCATGGACCTGGCAGGATGGGCTGGGATTGGGTGGAATTGGCTGGGATTGGCCAGGATCAGTTGACTGCTGGGGCCCTACCCACGCTGCTTTTCCAGTCTTCTCTGGCTTGGATGGCCTAGGTCTGGAGCTGCTCCCTGATGACTGGCCGATGGGCAACAGCCCAGCCTTGCCAGGTGCTAGTGCCCCAGAGGGCAGTGAGTGGTGGCCCTGTACACTCCACCTGGCCCAGAGTGATGGACATGAGATGGGAGGGGGCCCCCAAGTGGAGGTGGCCTTGGCTGCTGTGGCTGTCCTGAGCAGTCCAGCCAGAACCCAAACTTGCAGGAGCCTTTGCCCATGAGGTCCGCCTCCTCTTGGGTGGTTTGGGGCCACCTGTGGTCAGGAGGGACAGTGCTCGGGACCTCGGCCTCATCTCAAGTGTCTCCTCCCAGGCCGACCCCAGGAGGGGCCTGGCAAGCCTGCGTCCCCCAGCTGCCATGTTTCCAGGATGTTGGGTGCCCTGTAAGGACTGGACACTTATTCAAAGGAGCTCAGTTACCTTGTCTTTAAAATGGAGGTGCTGGGTGGGGATTTAGCTCAGCAGTTCTGTGCCTGCCTGGCAAGCACAAGGTCCTGAGTTCATGTCCCAGTACCAGAAAAAAATAAAATAAAATAAAATAAATAAATAAATAAATAAATAAATAAAAGGGAGGTGCTGGACCTGGGGATCTCAACCTTTTGTGATTTGGTCCCCCACTGTGCACAGAGCCTACTGAGTAAACAGCCATGTTGGTCAGCTTTCTCATTGCTGGCACACAATACCCAGTGCCCATAACTTCAAGGAGGAGAGGTTTATTTGACCCAGGGTTTCAGAAGGTTCAGTCCATAGTCAGCTGCTCCAAGGCAGAAACATCATGGTGGAAGGATATGGCAGAACAAGGCTACTTACTTCGTGGTGGCTGGGAAGCAGAGCACAAAGAAGAGGCCAGCAAAGCGCCTTCCAAAGGCAGCCCCCACGGGCCACCTCCAACCAGACCTCACCTCCACCCAGTGAATTCTGCTGTGAACATCAGTAGGGCCACCATCCTTCCCCACCCCACCCCCTGGGCTGAGCTCACGGCCCCCTCCCAGGGCTCACTCCACCTGCAGTATGGCTCTGGAGGTTCGTGGAGCAGCCTGGGTGCCTCAGGGACTGGGCTGGGGCTGGGTGGGAATGGGAGACTGGGGTGCGGGTGAGCTCAGCAAGGCTGTCCCAGGCCACTGAAGCAACAGAGGTCAGAGGAAGACTGGTCCCGGAAATGGGGCTCAGTTTATCTGAGCCAGGGCCCCTGCTTATACCAATGCTCCTTACCACTCAAGGTCCTTGGCACCCCAGTGGGCTTCCTGTCAGTGCTGGGAAGGGTCCTGAGGCCACTTCTGCCACCAGCCAAGCCGGCACCCAGAGGCTGTGGAGAACGTGACCTTCGCTGGTTTGTTTCAGGGTCCTGCCCAGTAAGATGGGCTACTACGGAAAATGCCTTGAGACTGTGATAGAGCAACTGGACAAATTTAAGCCTGAGAAAGACAGTCCTGAGCTGTTCTTGGAGTCCGTGTCCACGTCCCTGCAGGTAGGCTCAGGGCAGTGCGTTGATGACACACCCCACATGGCATCTCACTTCCACGACACAGTATCCCATTCACTCCTATCCCGGGCCTGCCTTCCTAGGGGAGAGGCCCAGGTGAGTCCCCCAACACACAGCAGAGACCCTGCTTTGTCGTGGGAGGCATTTTGTCATGGGGCTCCAGTAAGAAGACAGTGGCTGTAAGTCAGGGGACACCACGTCCCTAGCCCAGGTCAAAAGAGGCAGCCCTGTGCTCCTCTCCCCCAGCTCCCTCTCCAGAGGGGCCACAGCTGTGTGCACAGTGGTGCCCAGGGTGGCCACAGCACAGCTTCTGCTGGGCCATGTTTAGCTGACTGTGCCTCCAGCAGAGGCAGGGGGTTCCCGGCATCAAAGCCCTGGGGAGTGGGGAGTTACTGACACCTCCCACCTCGTTTGTCTGCCTGCCTACACCTCGGAGCCATGACAGACTGCCTCTTGGGGCTGGCCACCTAACTCCTCCACTCCTGCCCTGTCCCTGAGGGTCCCATCCTTCTCTCCCATTGCAAGTTCAGAGCCTGGGCCACTGGGATGGGGTATGGAGCCTGGGAGGGGAGCAGTGATATTTGCTGCAGCATTGCCCGCTGCCCATGGCCCTCCCTGTCACCTGATCACTGGCCACAGCCGTTCCAACCCCACACCCACTGTCCATGGGAGCAGGTGCCCAGGGAGCAGGTGCTGGGATTCCTGCACCTCAGCCATCAGGACTTTGGGGCCCAGCGCTTTTGTTTTGTTTTGTTTTGTTTTTTGAGCATTTGTATACAATTTAAGTTTTATTGACCTCCCAGTTTTTAAAAAAGTTAAATTCAAGGTCATACCTCTCTTAAATTTGATATATTATACACAGATTGTGCCGAATGAGTATGAAGAGATACAAATCAGTCCATGGCCAAAAAGATGTACTAGAATACAGAATCATCTCCATAAATATATATAAAATTCTTGTGAAGATAAAGAGGACTGTCTAGTTTTTCTGGGACACTTTCCAAAGTGATTCAAGGCATGAAATGCACACCCCAAAGTGAATACATGCATTCTAGGTTTTGTGCCTCTGCTATAGCCCTTCAGAGATCAGGCTTCACGACTGATAAAACTAAATGTGCTGAATGAGATTCTGCTTCTTAGACAGGAAAGCACAGACCTATAAACATCATGTAGATAATTTCTCCAAGACATGAAGAATACAAATATAAGCACTTTATTTTAAAAAGCAAACACAAAAGATTGCTGTAAATCCAAAAGGTTTAAATGCTTCCATTTTGAATAATTCAATTCAGAATCTATATAAGTTTGTTCCCAGGGACTAACACATCACTTGTCTCTATGAAAGAAAATGAATTCTAAAACTTAACATGGTTTTGCAGTATTTCAAAACCTCACTATTATATAAAAACCTAGAGAGACCCATAATATCCAATAGCTTTAAAAGATAAGCTAAAAGGGCCGGGGATTTAGCTCTGTGGTTTCGCCGCCTGCTGCGCAAGCGCAAGGACCCGAGTTCGATCCCCGGTACCAAAAAAAAAAAAAAAAGATAAGCTAAAAGACTGCTGTAATTAACATTACCAATGTTGGCCAGGCCTGTTTATTTGTTTGTTTGTTTTTTGTTTTTGTTTTTGTTTGGTACTGGGATCGAATTCAGGTCCTTGGCTTTCGAGGCAGGCGTCGGAACCACTGAGCTAAATCCCTGGCCCAGGCCTGTTTAATATACACACAGGGAAGAGCCCAGCGCTTTGGATGGGGAGGCGGGTCCTCTGGGGGAAATGCTGGGGGACTGTCACATGGGCACTCCCCCTTCCCCCCCAGGTTGCTGTCATCACAGATGCATTCGCTGGGGGACACTTATCTGTAACTGTGGGCTGTGGGCAGTCTTGTTTCACTCAGCCCTGAGTACAGGGCTGTCTGTCGAGTTGAGGGCCCTCCAGTGATGGTGCCCCCACTTCAGTGCCCCTTTGTCCCCCAGCTCTTTCCCTGAGGCCCTAAACATGTGGGGGAAATGATGAAAACAGCTGAGGGCCAGGCCAGGGAAAAGGCCCTGTACCTCGCGCAGCCCTGCAGGAGGACATGGAGGTGCAGGGGGTACTGCCAGAACCCCAGGCCCAGCCCTTGTTCCTATGGCCCGAATCCCAGCCCCGAGGGCCTGCTCCTCAGGCTGGGGCTTCTGCAGCCCCTTCTGCCTCTCTGCTTTGGGTCAGCCCCAAAGGGCTTGGGACCCCAAGTCCCCACGCCCCTCATGGTGCTGTCTGGATCCAGTGAGACTCCCCACCGACTGCCCCAGCAGCTCCTCCCCGTTCCCCAAAACTCCCAGGGCTGGGTGGTTTACAGGACGTCTCTCACCAGAGCTGGGCATCAGAGAGCCAGGCATCAGAGAGCCAGGCACCAGCACCCGATGAGGGCTGTCATGGCGTGTGTCCCACACAGAGGGAGAGACACAGCACACTGGCTCTGGAAGGTCCTGGCTGCACAGCCTCACCTCCACGTGGGTCATGAGGGTCAAACCACAGCAGCCCTGGCGGACCTTCGAAGCTCCACAGAGGTGCCAGGCCGGTCCTGCCACCTTGTCGCAATATCTGTGGGTCCAGTCTTGGCACCTCTGGAGCCTGCCCCAGCCCTGGCACTTTCCAGCTGGAGCTCCGCCCTCTTGTCAGTGGTACTCAGAGGACCCTAGGACACCTTACCAGCTGCAGCTCCCAACCCCGCCCTCGGCTCTATCCTGTCTCCTGAGCCCCGGACTGAAAAGCATCATGTCACCCCGTGTCCATGGGCACCTCCCATGGGACCTGTCCAGGGGCAAATAAATCCACCTGGCCCCAAGCTCCCGCATGCTGCTCATCCCATGACCCCAGCTTACCATCAGCGGTTCCATCTTTCCCTGCTCAGGTGGGCCTGGCACCTGTCTGTCCCCTCAGCTCTGCCACACTGCCCACCTCACTGGTCTCCCCCAGCCCCAGGTACCAGAGAGAATGTGCTAGAAGGTGATGCAGAGGTGTCCTTGGCTTCTCAGGACCTTCTGGCTCCCACTACTGCATCTTTACAGTGCCCCACCCAACCCCCTCAGCCACTCTGCTGTCACCCTGGCCTCCTGGTACTTCTGGAACATCCCATGTGGCGCTCTCCCCCAGCCTCCGCACACTGCACTCTGCATCCCCCACGCGCGCGCACACTGCCCTGGACGGCTCAGCCTTTGGGGAGGAAGAGGGCCCTCCCCTCCCACCGGTGAAGTTGCCGTCTTTATTTCTTTTTATTTTTTTTTGGTGCTGGGGATCGAACTCGGATCCTTGGGCTTTCGAGGCAGCCGGCAGAAGCACTGAGCTAAATCCTGGCCTGTTTCGTGATGAGAGCCCTTATAGAAAAATGAGGTGGCTGCAGTGTTTGGAGTTTTTGTTTTTTTAACAACCGAATTCGTCAGTTTTCCTGTTGCTGGACAAAACACCCAACACCTGAAACTTAAGGAGAGAGGTTCATTGGGCTCCTGGTTTCAGAAGTTTCAGTCCATGGACAGCTGATTCCAAGGCAAGAACGTCATGGAAGAAGCACTTGGCGGAGCAGATCTGCTCAGCCCATGGCAGACAGGAAACATATTGCGGGGACGGTGTCCTGGTGGACAGATACACCCTCCACAGGCATGACCAGTGGCCACCTCCAACCAGACCCACCTCCTCCCCATGCACTCAGCTGTGGACGCAGGGTGAATCCACTGAGCAGCACGACACTCCTGGTCCACTTACCTCTCTGGAGTCTCTGGAGCCAGTCAAGTTGACAAGCAACTATCACCACACCCAGCAGATTATGAGTGGAAGTCACGACACGGTGACCATTCCTTGCCTTTCCAAGGACAGCAGGGCAGCTCAGTACCACGTTTCGGCCTGGCAGCAGTTGGGCAGGGCTGCCACCCAGGGGCAGCCACCCACTGCCACCCATTCTGCCTACATCAGAGGCACAGGGCCTTTTCAGTCCTTTCAAAGCCCTCTGAAGTCGTGGTGAGTGGGGCACTGGGTTCTGACCCAGGTGGGCGACTCGCTTCTCTGCTTGTCGGAAGATGGCTGGCATCTGCCCCCTTTGCTCACAGTTTGAGGCTGTCAGCTGCCAGAAAATGCCACAACACAGAAGCCAGCGGCAGCAGAGCCTATGGATCTGTGGTAGTTTTCTCTGCCCCACACTGAAACCCAGCCCCAGCCTGAGCACACACAAGCGGGCCCTCCGCAGAGGCACGGTCGCGGTGACACATCTCAAGGGACTGAGGCACTGCAGCTCAGGAAAGATCGCTGGCACTGAGGGCTGCTCCATCATCAGTGTGGGCAAGGGGTGGATTTGGCCTGATGGAAAGAGTGGCACCCAGGAGCGAAGGGACCGGCCGGTGGGGCAGTCCGGAGCTGAAAGAGGCCGAGGGCCCTGGGCCTGAGTCACATGGAGGGGCAGTGGCCGCAGGGTGACCAGGATCTGGAGAGCTGGTACCATCAAGCCTGGGCGGCCTCCGCTGGGCCTCAGGGAAGGACGGAACAGAAGGACGCACGAACGCACCCTTCTCCAGGTCCCCTGCAGGCACCCCTCCGGGCCCTGCATGTCCTGTGAGGGGTGGCAGGGGTGGCCTTGTCCCTAGGCACTCCCACGCTCTGGAAGCCCCTGAGCCTGGCCAGAGTCGTGGTGGCCAGGGAGGACCCACAGGGCTGTGCCTCAGGTCTGGACCTCCCAGCAGACAGGGGCCAGCCAGCAGGTGGCAGGCGGTTTGGGGAGGAAAGGGATGGATCAGGGTGGAAGAGCCAGGTGGGGGGCAGCCCAGCCTGAGGGGACAGGGACAGGGCGAGGTTGGGGTGGGCTGGGGAAGGGGGACCGTCGAGGCCTCGAGGGCAGGGCTGGCCATCTCAGGATGCCTATGCTTGCTCTCCCTGTCAGTTGTCTCAGGAAAAACCTGAGCACAGAAAATATCTTCTATTTGAATATTTATTAAAACACCCCATGAGTAGGACATGGTGGTTCACGCCTATCATCTAGCACCATGGGAGGCTGAGGCAGGAAGATTGACAGTTTGAGCTGTCCAGGCAACTGAGCAAGTTGGCAACACCCTGTCTCAAGATGAAAAAGAATGAAAAGGGCTGGGGATGTAGCTCTGTGCAAAGTCTGTGGGTTCAATCCCCCATACTGGAAAACAAAGCAAACTAAACCAGAACAAATCCACCCACACCTGATTCATCCACACCATCCAAGGTAGCGTGTGGTGGCAGTCGCCCTTCCAGCCTGGCCCAGGAGTCCAGCAGACAGTGTTCCCCCAGCGCCTGGCCAGGTTTTAAAATATAGCATTTGGGGGCAGGGATTTAGCTCAGTGGTTCCTCGGCCTGCCTCGCAAGTGCAAGATCCCAAGTTCGATCACCAGTATGAAAAAAAAAAAAGGCATTTGGTTCAAAAATACATTTCAATCATGTAAATATTATACATGAGAATAAAAACAAAATGACGCTTACCAGCCCACAGCGCTTGCTCTGGTGGAATGTGGCAGGGCCCCATCAGGACTCGTGCCCGGGAAGGATGGGGCTGGCAGGCGAATTGGCTGCAGGGGAGCTTGAGTTCCGGGCCTGACAGCATTGTTGCAGAGCAGGGGCCCTGTGTCTCGGGCCAGGCCTTCAGAAGCCAGGCAGGCCCACGCCGGCTCTCAATCCATTTCTTTACCAGTTACCCACCCTGGAATTCTGCCACCGCAGTGGAAAACAAACCAAGAAACAGGTGTGCACAGTCCTTCCTACCTCACAAGGCAGCATGGAGCCTGCTCCACATCCGCCCAGCGCTCAGATGTGCCTGGATTTTCCCGGCTCGGGCTCCCATCCACGGGCCACAAGCATCCCACTGCCCTCTCCATCAGTGTTAGTGCGGCTCCCGCTGCACAGGGCCTGGCACCTGTTTCCCGTGCTCACCGCACCAGCCCACCAGTCCCTCTGCACCTGGCCAGGTGCACCCAACATCTGCTCCCAGAAAACACAAATTCTTTCTGTGAGAGTACTTTTTCCCCCAGTTCTGGGGAGAGAACCCAGGGGCTTTGCACCGGGCTGCATCCCCAGCTCTTTTTACCAGTCATAAAATAAAGAACCTGAGACTCAAGCTTGTGATCCTCCTGCCTCAGCCTCCCAGAGTGCTGGGATTATAGCCCAAGTGTGCGCCACACGCCCAGCTCTCCTGATGTCCAGAGCTCCAGCCGGCGTCTCGGAGAGCTGTGTGTTGCTTCGGCCCCTCCTCCCCCACCTACCCAGGGTGCAGGCAGTTTATTTTTTACCAACCAAATGGGGGTGGGGGAGCTGTAGAGTTATAAGGAGCGTTTCTCTTCCATATTTTCACAAATTTCCAAGCATTATATACCTCTTCTTTGAACCATCTGCTTAGATCTATGTCTGTTAGGAAATTATGTTCAGCTATATCATAATCCGGAAAAATAGCTGCCTAGATAAGTGAGCGGCCTCTTTGCGCATATGTGAAGCAGTAGACAGCTCAGGGTGGCCCAGCCACTCTGTGGCTCTGGGAGGAATGCACTCCCTCTCCCTCCGAAGACCATCCTTAGCATGTTCCTTTCCTCATAGACACAAAGTGGCTGCTCTATCCAGCATCATGCCCACCATCCCAGGCAAGGAGAGGCCAAAGGCAAACAGCTCAAGGCCTGGGCCAGCTGAACCTGCCTTCTTTTCAAGGAGTTTCTCAGAAGTCACATGTAGCAATTTGTCATGAGATCTCATTGATTAAAACTGTCACATGGCCCTGCCAACAATGGCAGTCACCACCTGCAACCGGTCAGGGTCCTTTCTGTTAGAGAGGAAAGCGGGACAAGGCGTGGGCACCGGCAGCCCTTTTCCTTTGCCTACTTCCTGTCGGTCCATGGCCCCTTGGATAACAGGTGTGCTGTGACTGGTGGCGTCCAGCCCCTCCCTGCCCTGTCCCAGGAGCGAGGGTGCCCAGGAGCGGGCGCTGGCAAGCTTGAAGCTGGTGCCTCGCTGCTCTTCCCAGGGGCTGGTGAGTTCCCTGGGCAATGACACAGGAGCCTCAACCTTGACGAAAGGCCAGGATTGTAGCCCCAACTCAGAGTCCTCCAGCATCCACGTCCGAGGCTGGGCCAGAATTATCCTGAGTGCAGCAGGGGACACCCTCACACTGCTCTAGGAGGCAGAGCCCACCCACCCCAGCCCGAGCCTCAGGACACCTGGCTGGAGCTCAGCACCCCGACCCCTCCCCAGGCCTGGCCCCACTCGGCAGAACGCCCGGTGTTTCGGGGCCTGCTGGCCTGGCATCAGTGTGCCGCCCTTCCCCATGGCGAGGCCCTGGCCCCAGATGTCCTTCACAGGCACCCACTTGGCCCTGTGTCTCCAGGATCCTGCAGCCCAGTGTGGCCGTGGAGGACCTGTCTGCCCCGGGCTGCTGGCATCAGGGTCTGCAGCCCTGGGCTCAGGCCAGGCCTTATTAAGAAAGACTCGAGGGCCGGGGATTTATCTCAGTGGTGCTGCTTCGCCTTCACAAGGTCCTGAGTTCAATCTCTGGTACCTGGGGGAAAAAACTTATCCCAATTAGAAGTTAACAATGGGGGGGGTGGTTCCCTCCTGTTAGTTATCTCAATACTTGAGAATCACTGCAAGTTTGAGGCCAGCCTGGGCTACATAATGAGTTCAAGGCCAGCCCAGACTACATAGCAAGACCTTATCTCAAAAAGCCAAAAAAGAAACAAACAAACAAACAAATCAATTAAAAGTTAAACTGAGTGGGGTGTCACACTCAAGTTTGAGGCCCAGCTGGGGCTGTAGCTAAGCACTCTGTGAGTTTAATCCCCAGTACTGAAAAAGAAAAGGTTAAGCAAGAATGTAAATTACTAATTCACAGGAGAAGTACAAGTGTCCAGTAAAGAGATGGAAATTTCACTGCAAATTTTAAAAATTCAAAATAAAATGAGAGCGGGTGTGGTGGTACATACCTATAATCCCAGGACTCAGGAGGCTGAGGCAGAAGGATTGTTGTGAGTTCAAGGGCAGCCTGAACTACATAATGAGATTCTGTCTCAAAAAACCAAAACAAATAAGTAAAAATTTAAAATAAAAATGAGATAGTGATGTTTCTTTCCTAGCTCAGCAGCTGGGGTGCAGCTCCATGGTGAGTGCTTGCCTAGCACACGAGAGCCCTGGGTTTGTCCCCAGCGCCTGAGCAGAGGTCAGCGAGGGACCGCCTTTCCCCGAATGACCACTGAGGCCGAGCAAGCATGTGCAGGCTCCTGGAGTGGCAAGGCCTCTCCCTAAGGCCTCTCCCCACTCGGGTCTCACTTGGGTGATCCCTGCTCTCTGTCATCTTGTGAGTTTTCCAGGAGCGTTACAGTATTTCTTCGTTTTTTGTGGCTCCACACTTGGATACGTAATGAAACCTTCCCGGGAGTCAGCGCATGTGTGGGTCACATCCTAGCCCTCTGTCCCGTGGCAGGGCCATCTCAGGGGCTGAGTGCTGCCAGTCCTGGCTGGGGCGCATGGGACCCGTGCGCCCTCACACCGGTCTTCGGGCAGCTCCTGGCCTCGCCCTGAACGCTTGCGCTGTGTCTTCTCTGAGTCACGACTGAGGTCCGGGAAGCATTTCCACAGCGCTTCCAGCCAGCTGGGCAGCCCCTGCCCTCTGCGTGGCTGTGCTGGCATCGCCAAGTGGCCTCATGGCCTGCTTGCTTTCTTTCTTTTGGTACCGGGAATCGAACTCAGGACCTTGAGCTTTCGAGGCAGGCGGCCAAACCACTGAGCTAAATCCCCAGCCCCCCATTCCCTTCTTGAAAGCTTTCCATACTGAACAAGCTCCAGGTTTTCCTTGCTCGTGCCTCGTGCTTTTTGGTAATTTTTTATTCCTTAATCTGAAAACCTTTATATGAGCTCATTTTTTACATTACTGTAAAAAGCACACGACATAAAATTTACCACTTAACCATTGTTGTGTGCCTGGTTCCGTGGTTTAAGCGTGTTCTCCTGGCTGTGCAGCCGCCACTCCCACCCATCTCCAGAATTCGTCTTCCCCACTTGCTGTTCTGTCCCCACGAAGCACTAGCTGCTGTCCCCTCCCAGCCCCTGGTCCCACCGTCCCCCTAGAGGTGGATAAGCGGGGACCTTTGTGACCCCCATCTTTGGGTTGTGCTTTTCCTGTCCTTGTTCTCCTTGTTTTGCCTTTGCACCCTCCCTTGCCAGCCTGGAACCGGGACGGCCCCTGGGCCCCTGCTAGTCCCCTCCATCCCTGCCCACTGCTTCAAGGGACGGTGTGAACCAGGCCCTCCCAGCCATCCCCACCTGGCCCCGCTCCTCCCGACCCTGGTGACCCCTCCAGCTGTTTCCCCACCAGGCGCTGAGCCCCCAGAAGTGGGCCCTCGTGTCGGAGCTCCTGTCTGGCTGTCTGCAGTACCGGAAGCTCCTGACCATCGTGGTGGACGCCTTCTATGTGCGGGACGGCCGGCTCTGCCTATGGGCCGACTACAGCCTCTTTCAGGGTGGGTGTCATCTTCGTGTCCCCAGGCCCAGCCACTGTGCCCTCCAGAGCAGACCCTGGAGTGACCTAGGAAGTGCCTGGGTTTCTGCACAGCCTCTTTGCTCATGAAGTCCCCGTGGTCGCCCACCAGTGGCTTGACCAGGGTGGACGTGTTCCCTCACCTCAAAGACAGGAAACTGAGGCCTCAGCTTCATGGAAGCCCCAGGTGCGGCCGAGAGACCTCGCCCGCCACCCCCACAGCCTGTGGTCTGGCACAGGAGGCCTGGGCTGGCTGCGAGCACCCCTCCTCTCTTGGGGTTCCTGAGCCCTGTCCCTGTCCCTAAGAAGTTTGGGTAGAGCAGGTTCTGAGCCACAGCTGAGACCATATGAGAGATGCCAGCTGGGTGTGTGGTGCACACCTGTGATTCTAGCACTCTGGGAGGCTGAGGCCGGAGGATGGCAAGTCTTGAAACACATTTTTAAATAGGGACAGGGATGTAGCTTGTTGTGAAGGCCCTGGGTTTAACCCCCAGTAGAGAGAGAGAGAGAGAGAGACAGAGACCGAGAAGGGCAGAGGAGGGGTGGGGAGGGTAAAGAGCCCTCTAGCCGGTGTCTGCCTTCAGGGAGCAGGTTCCCCACTGTGGGCAGAGGGGCTGGTGCCACAATGGAGACTTGACCTTGGCCTTGCTGCCCAGCCCTGGGGAGAGTGGAGGATGAGGGCTGCAGGGAGTGGAGAGGCCAAGCCAGAAAGGTGGAGGGCGCTCACACTGCTCTCCCCTCAGTGCTCTGCTACCTGGCCACGTTCCAGCTAGACGAGCTTGGCTTCCGGCTCTTCAGCAGCATTGTCAAGGCCCTGCCTGCGGGCCAGACGTGCAAGGTGAGCCCCCTGTACCACAGCCAGGGGCCTGGGGCACCAGCCTCCCGCCCTCCCAGTTCCTTCTGCACTGAGGATCGATGCCTTCTTGACAGAGAATATGCACTCTGGCCCCTGGGAGCTCCGGTTCTGGGTCCCGGGTCCTGCTGGGCAGTGACTTGGGGACCAGCGTCAACCCCCACCTCCTGTGAGTGGGGAGTGAGCTCCTTGCGGCCTGCAGGCAGGTATCACATCTGCCAAGGCCTGCTGCTCCTCAGCTGTCCGCTGCCCCTGCAAGAGGTTTATTGGAGGCCGGGCTTCGCTGTGCTCCGGTGCCTGATCTTCAGCCCAGCCCCTCGCTCCTCTCCTCCTCCTCCTCCCCCCAGAGTAGGTTGTCGCCAGCCCAGGGGTGACATCCTGGAGGAGGGACAGGGAAGAGTCAGGTCAGGAGCACTTGGCTGTCACCCAGGGGACTCATTGGGTAAAGCTGCCAGCTCTGTGGGGCGGGGACTGGAGCAGCAGCATCACCAGGACCACACCAAGGACCAAACTCAAGGTCCTTGCTATGTGCTACATCCCCAGCCCACTTCTTATTTTTCATTTCAAGATCCTAAGGCAGTAAATGTCCCAGGGCAGGCTCAAACTTGTGAGCCTCCTCCCTCAGCCTTCCAAAGTGCTGGGATAACAGACTGAGCCATTAGGCCTGGCTTTTTTATTATTTTTATTATTATTTGACTTTGGGGGGTGGGTTGAGACAGGGTCTATGTAGTTCAGGCTGGCCTTGAACTCACTGTGTAGCCCAGGCTGGCCTCCAACTGCAGGGATCCTCCTGCCTCAACCTCCTGAGTGCTGGGATCACAGGTGGGCATCACCACACCCGGCTTCTGCTGACTTTCTTAACCACTATTGATCAGGAACTCACCTTTTATCTCACCTGGGTCCCACAGGGACTCACCAGGTGTTTGGGTACCGACTGCTCAGCACACAAGGGCTGGGGCGGTGCCCCACACAGAGGCAGACTGGCCCAGGGTTACAGTCACATGAATCCCCAGGGAGCAGCCGGGCTGGCTTCAGGGACGGATGGTGGCTGTCCAGTGCAGTCTCTGCCTCTCCTCCGTCCCTTACCCTAAACCCATCAGGTCCCTCTCCCACCCCGGAGCTCCAGGAGGAGCCCGGCTGAGCTCAGATAGGAGTGTGGTCCGGGCACAAGACAGCTTCTCCTGGGCACTGTCTCTGTGGGGTCAGGGCTGACCTCGGAGAGCAGCGTGTGTCCAGGAAAGTCGCTGTGAGGGTAGCCTAGGGCAGTGCCGGGGACAGGAGCAGCCTGGCTGGCAGGGGGTGAGGGCCCACGGCCCCCTGGGGGTGGGAAAGGTGCCAGGGGCAGGCAGGGAGGCCCTGCAGCTGGTTTGGGGGCAATTGCACACGGTCCCTGAGTGGGAATCTGTGCAGAGCAGAGCACGGCCCCAGGCTGCGCCCTCCCAGCCGGGTCAGGTCACCTGGTCAGGGCCCTCCCGGGTTCCCCGAACCAGAGCTGTGGGCTTGGGAGCTGGGAGCTGCAGCTCTGGGGACCCTGCCATGCAAAGACACAGCAGGACTGCCAGGCCTGGGACAGGGACACAGCCTCAGTCCCAGGGGGTGGGTGACAAATTGAGGGAGTGCGGCATTGAGGAAAGTGCACAATTCCATCCCAGAATTCCAGAGCCCGATGGGCCCAGTGGGCAGCTTCCCCTGTGTCCCCACTGGCTGCAGTAGGAGCAGGGTCAGGGATGCAGCTCTGCCTGCCTGTGGTTGTGACCCTGGGTGCTGGGCGCCCGATTCCCAGGAAGGACACTGGGGGTGGGGGGGTAGCAGCCTGGGCCCCGCGCCTCACGGCCCCACCCCCAGTTCCTCAGGTTCTTCTTCAACCCTTTAAACCTGTGCTCGTGGATCAAGGACGAGTGGAGCCTCATCTACACGGCAGCCCACGTGCAGGAGCACTGGATCGAACCCCTGCTGAGGTGGGCCAGCCGCGGGGCCCTGGGCCCTGGACAGCCCACCCCAGGCACCTCAGTGCAGGGGGCCCCTCATTCCCCTGTGCTGGGGCGAGAGGCTCAGAGAGGCCCAGGGCATCCGAGCAGGACATGTGCTGGCCATCAGTCCGGGTCCCTTGGTGCCCACGACTGACTGAGAGAGGGTGGGCCTGGTGGCCAGAGGGCAGCAGGGATACAGGAAATGGCCCTTTTGCTCTGGGGCCTGCCCACTGTGCAGGGGCCGGTGACGGGGGCCCAGCCCTGGCCCTGGCCTCTCTGCAGATCCCAGCAGTGCAGGCTGAGGGGAGCTGGGAGAGCTGGGCAGGCAGCAGCTCTGCTCCAGCTCCAGGTGGTTCAGGCCCAGCTTCTGGCTCTCTTCTGAGCCAGGCTGGATGCCCCAAGCTGCCCTGGCTGCCCTCTCTGCCTCCCAGCCTGGGGGGGAGCTTGGGGCAGACCAGACCATGGGGAAGCCTGCAGGGGCCGGGATGCAGCTTCTGAGAGGAGAGGGAGGCACCTTGTTGGGGCACAAGTGGCTTCTGCAGTGGGGGTCCCTGGAGAGGCTTCGTCATCACCAAGGGACAGTCCTCAGTCCCAGCGCATCCCTGCTGCTGGCAGTGGGACAGAACTCCTGGGAATAGTGGCACCAGGCTGCTCAAACCTCCTGCCCCTTCCCTGCTTGGGGCTCCTGGGCCAGCTTGGCATGGCCTCCTGGGAGCTCCCTGGAGTGGGCCTCACCCCAGCTTCCTCCTTGAGTGGCCCTGGTTCTGGACATGGGGCTAGAACTCCTGCAAGGTTACTGGTGATGGTAGCTGTTCCCAGCAAGGTCCCCGAGCCCTGCTCCAGAGCCCCCAGCCTGAGGCCATCCCGAGTGAGCGAGACAGCCAGACTCCTTGCCGAGGACCAGCCCTCACTCCCAATGCCCGAGGCTCCCACCATGCCCGTCACCCACAGTTCAGCTCCAGAAGGCTCCTTCCCACGCCAACTTCCTCTCACTCCTGACTTCCCCATCTATGCCATCTGCTCTGGCCCAGTTTAGCTCCACGTCCCCACACTGCTCTGCTCCGTGTTCCCCAGATCCCTGGCACCCCAGGTCCCCTCCCACCACTGCCCAGGCCTCAGTCTCCTCCTCATCTGCAGAAGGAGTGTGGCTGGGCCCTGCCTGCAAGTCCTGCTCAGCTCCGTCCCATCATCAGCCTTCCTGAGGGAGACCCAGGTCCTGGGGTCCTCTCAGTGCCAAGCCCCCCACCCGCAGAGGCAGTCACCCAGGGCTTCTCCCTTCACCACCCAGGTGGCAGCCAGAAGTCCAGGGCCTGTTGGACCAGCTGGAGGGAGGATCAGCCCACCAGGCCCCTCTCACCAAGGTCAAGGCCAAGGTCACAGAGCCCCGGGAATTCACCCTGACTGCACCCCGGCCCCGCACCATTCCAGTGCCCGACCCGGTCCCCACTGTGGCCAAGCCAAGACCTGTGAGTCGGGCGTTTGCGGGGGGGCACAGGCAGTGAACTACAGGGGCCACTGGGAGCTGGACTCCTCTAGGGCCAGGGTGCACCCGCCCTGGCTGGGAGTGTTGGGTGACCCCTCTCACTCCGACCCTCTGCGGAGCAGGGGAGCCAGCAGACCGGAGCCCACCAGGCCGGGGCCCCTGTCAGCAGGTGTGGAGTGGAGCTGTCAGGCCACAGAGCTAGAGCCGGAGCCCACTTTTACCCTTGGTCCAGTGTGCCGCCCTCCCCACGAGACACTGTGCGTCGGGTCACAATGAATATAGCTTTTGGGCTGGAGGCGCGGTGATGCCCCCACGGCAGGGCCTCTACATGTCTGTCCCATGTCCCTCTCTGCCTGACTTATGAGTTGGGGTGCTCTGTACTGCAAGAAACAGAAAACTGCAGCTCACACTGGCTTAGACAATAGATCACTGGCTGACTCTCACAGCCAAAGCAAGATAGGCTTCAGGCATGTTTGATCCAGGCTCCAGCTCTGCTTCTCTGTGATTGTACCTCAGTCTCTTCTGTAAGTCAGCTTCCTCTTTGGGCTAACTTCCTTCATTGTAGTAAAAACAAAAAAATCCATTAGCTCAGTGGTTTCGCTGCCTGCTCTGCAAGCGTAAGGACCCGAGTTCGATCGCTGGTACCAAAAAAAAAAAAATCCAGGCCTTACATCATGCTGTACACTGTCCAGGGCAGGAGGACATCTTGGGCCATCGGAGGCCAAGAGGATAGTGTTGGGAGGTCCCTGGTGCCCCCCCAGGCCCGTCTCATTCAGAGCTCATGAAAACCTCTCCACAGAAACTCTTCATGAACCCTCTTCCTTCGCTGTGACCCAGCTCCCTTTCTTTGTAGCATTGATGAGTTAGTCTAGTAACTTGTGGACCTGCTTATTGTCTCTCTTCTCTACCAGACCATGCCCATCTTTTTCTGTCCCACATTCCCAACAGGCCTAGCATAGTCCCGGCTCAGAGCAGACCCTCAGTAAATTGTGGGGTGGGTGGGTGCAAGGATGGATGGGTGAGTGGAAGGAAGTGTGGATGGATGGATGGATGGGTGGGAGGATGGATGGATGATCAGGGGCCTGGATGGTAAGTAACCCTCAGCTATCCCATCTGGATCTTCAACATTTCTGACCCCATCTCCTCAAGAATGGGTGCATTTTCCTCAAGTGTTCTCTCTCTGTCTCTGTCTCTCTCTGTCTCTCTGTCTCTCTCTGTCTCTCTCTCTGTCTCCCTCCCTTCCCATCTCCCTCTCTCCCTGGCACTCCCAGGCCCTCTGCCATCCTTGCAATCAGCAGCTGGCCCTCCCCTCTGCCCCTTGCCCACCCCTGCTTAGATCCAGGCTGCTTGCTACTGCATCACCAGAGGCTCCTGGGCAGGGCCTTTCCCATGGGCCCCAGCCACCATCCACTGTCCCTTCACTTCCACATGTCCTAGGCCAGTCCTGGCCTTTCTAGACACCCCCACGTGGCAGTCACTGACCAGGTCCCCCCCACAGGTCCCTCGGAGCACCTACCAGGAGCCCAAGGAGCAGCAGCAGCTGCAGCTGGTCAAGAGATTCAACCGGCAGAAGGCCGAGGTGGCAGCATGACCCCTGCCTCCCTGGGGTCCCCAGCACCTGCTGCGGGGAGGGTTGCTGGGCTCCGCATGTGTGTCCCCCAACACCTGTGGGTGCGGGGGTTTAGCCAGAGGGGCAGGAGCTTGTGTTGTCCTGGCAGGAGCTGCTGCTGCTGGCCAATATGGAGGAGCTGAGGTGCGCCATGCCCAGGCCCCACGGTGCACCACCCGTGCAGGTAATACTGCCAGTCACAAAGACGTTCCACTGGCCAGGTGTGGTGCACACCTGTGTTCCCAGCACTCTGAGGAGGCTGAGGCAGAAGGATCACAAATTCAAACCCAGCCTGGGCAACTTAGTGACTTGGCATGACCTTCTCTCAAAACAAAAGGGTCAGGGATGTGGCTCAGTCCGAAGGCCCTGATTTAATCCCCAGTGGCACCAGAAACATAGGCCGCTATTCGGTGGTGACGCGGAGGCCACAGGCAGATCCCAGTGCAGCTGGGAGTGTCCTGGGGCCACACAGAGTGCTGGCCAGTGAGGGCACACCTGAGCCTGGGGAAAGACAGCACCCATGGAAGGCACCCGCCGTCTTGTCTCTGGGTGCCCAAATGCCCCTATGGGGCATCGAACTTCTACCACAAAGACAAACCCAGGGGTGTTGGCCAGGAAGGAAGTCAGAGGCCCAGGAAGGGAAGCCAGGCCCCAGAAAGGCTCTCTCAGGAGCGCAGCCCATGTGGGCTGCTGAGCAGCTGGGCACTGGGCAGCCTGGCACTGCCCACAGCAGCTTGCCCAGGGCGAGTGTCGCCTTTCACCGCTGCCCCTGCACTGCGGCTCAGAGCCCTGGTGCACAGCAGGCCGGGAAGAGACTTGGGGAGCAGCCTGATAGGGCGGAGAGCCAGCAAGGCTCCAGGCTGGGGGGTAGCTGGGGAGAAGGCCCTGTTCCCAGGCCAGTGGACCCTGCATGTCCTCACTCCTCTGGCTGCCAAGCACCACAGCAAGGCCACAGGGCACAAGGGACTGAGGCCCAGGGGCCAGGGTGAGAACACACATTGGAGCTTGACTAGGGCAGGGGGAGCGGGTGGACTTCCAGGGGTGCAGGCCAGCTGTCCACTGAGGCAGGTTGGGGCACAAGTGGGCACAGGTGCCAGGGTGTCTCTTCTTGGCTTCTGCAGGATCCCAAGAAGCAGCTGCAGCTTGAATCCACCTTGCCTCGAATCCGGAAGTCTCCCAAGCTGACCTTCTACAGGGTGAGGGGCCCCACCTCTCCCACCGCTCAGGAGCTGGGGGCCCTAGGTCAGCCCCATGTTGAGGCAGAAGGCATTGCTCTCCCCCATCCCATCCGCAGCCTGACCATGTCCCCGTCAAGCTGAACGCGGCTGCCATCCTGCGGGAAGGGGCCCTGTACCAGCGCCAGGTGGAGAAGGAGCTGCAGAGGTGAGGGCCGGACCCCGGGCGCTCTCTGCCGCCCTCCTTTGGGGAGTCCCCTGCGGGGCAGTTGTGACTGCAGCTCAGCTCGGGGAGGACCACAAGCTGGGCCCAGGAGCCCCAGCTTGCAGCAGCAGCAGCAGCAGGGCGTGTCCAGGGCCTCGGGGCTCAGTGTCACAGCTGGGCCCTGAGCCTGCCTGCCCCAGACGACAGGACAGCCGAGACTCCCACAGCAGCACCTGTGCTCCCACCCACCCACTATAAAGCAGGGCTTCTCCAGCCTCCTCCTTGGGTTTCTGCTGTTCTGGCTCATCATCTTGGTTTTATTTGCTGTTTATTTTTGTGGTAGTAGAGATGGAGCCCAGGGCCTCCCACTGAGCTACATCCCCAATCCTTTCCTTTTCTTATTTTGAGACAGGGTCTCTAAGCTGCCATTCTTCTGCCTCTGCTTCCCAAGTTCTGGGAATACAGGCGTGCACCACTACGCCTGGCTCCGTTTACTGTTTGACTACAGGGTATTTCCAGGGATACAGATATTGCCGGGGTGAAAAGTGGAGAGGGGATGTGGACTCCATGCCCTCTCTAGGCCTGATGTCTAAAACCCTCCACTATTCCACCACCCAGGAGCCCCCGAAACACGTCCTTTGGGTTTCTGTAGGACTGCACTGCACAGACTCCGTTGGTGACATCCTCAGGATGATATCCTCCCTGGAGGCCCGGGTGGTCCTCTCATCCCACAGGGTCTTTCTAGTGACCAGCCCCATCCAGAACCTGTCGAGGGCCAAAGCTAGCAGCCTTCTCATTAGCATATGAGAGGCACTGAACACTTTGGCAATTCTGGGATTTTAGGAGGGGTGGGGCCTGAAGTGGGCTGGAAAGCAGGTACCTAGTATGGTCCTGTGGGTGAGGTGGCAACAGGACTGTGTCAGGCTTGGGCCAACCTTCACAGAGATAATCCCAGCTCTGGGGAGAGATAGACCGGGCAGGGGGGCCTCGCCAACCCTGCCCACCCCAAACCTTCCCTGGGTCACCTCCTCCCCGGACCCCTTCCAAGCTGCCCATTCGGATCCTTCCATGTCTGAGTTGGGCAGATGGACAGACAGGACGACGGGGTGGCTTCCAGACACAGTGGACACAGGGATGGCGGATGGACAGATGGGGACAAAGCAAATGGGCCGAGGGGCCCAGAACGACGTGCTGGTGGGTGGGTGCAGAGGAAAGGACCGGGGACAGCAGTGAGTCAGTGTGAGATGGGGGTGGGCCAGGTGCCCTGAGGACCACTGCCCCCCAGGGGAACCTGTGGCCTCCTAGTGCCCCTGCTCATAGGAGAGACCCCAAGCTGCATCTCTGTCCTTGCGTCCCCAGGGTTGACAAGCTTGTGGACGGGTATGGGGACCTCTCTGAATTCCTCGAGTGGCAGGAGAAGATGCGGGCAAAGGACCAGGCCGAGCAGCTGGCTGCGAGTGAGTGCCGCAGGTTGCAGGGGAAGCTGAGTCACGAGGAGGCGGTGCTGGCCCGGCAGCACGTCCTTCAGGAGAACAAGCAGAAGGCAGACCAGAAGAAGGAGCAGGTGACACGCGATGTGCCCAGCTAGGGGTACACAGCGGTGGCTGAGCCATGACCTCTGGCAGCCTGGGCCGTGGCCAGCCGAGGCCCACCAAGGGTACGCACCGGGCTGGCCATAGCCTGGCAGCTCGCATGGCTGCTGGCTTTTGGCTGACTCTGGATTATGTCCTCCTAAGACCTATAGGGTGGCCTTGATTCTCTGCCCTCCCTCAACAGGCAGGGGTTCCAGGGATTTCACATCACCAGGCCTGCGTGACTGTGGCCAGCACTCCTGCCCCAGACTGCCAGCCCTCTTGCCAGCAGGTCACTTGGTCAGCAGATCCTGGGCTGCCCCTGAGGACAGAGGTTCAGTTCTGGTAGAAAATTTCCCAAGGTGGACACATCTGCATATGACATGTTTGCATATGGCATCCGTATCAGGTATCCGATACCTGCAACTTGAAAGAGGAGTTGGCTTATTTAGCTCCAGGTCTCAGGGGATTCAGCCCATGGTTGGCTGGTTCCAGGGCAGGAGCATCATGGCGGAAGGGCATGGCGGAGGAAAGTTTCCTAGTGACCTCAAGGTCACATGTTCACAACCCACCCGGGAATGTGCTCTACTAACCTGCTTTGGACTTCCTAAACCAATGAAGCTGACCTGTCAGGGTTAGCAGTAACATCAGCCTCTCCCATGGGGGCTGGGGACATCTATGGTACCATTCCAGAGGCCTCCTCCACACTGTCCAGCTGGGGCTCCCAGCCTGTATGTTGCCCCCAGAAAGCCTGTGGCTGCCATGGGCCTCGCAGGGCCTGCTCAAGGAGGGGGCCCCAGCCCCGCCCCAGCAAGTCTGACTTGGGATCTGTCTCGCCTGAGATGCTTCCCACAGAGCACCTGAGGTGGGGCCTGGGAAGGTCACTCATATTCCATATTGAATATTAAGGTTTGCTTTTTCTTTCCTTTTTAGTTTAGTTTACTTTGGGGAGGGTACTAGAGACGAACCTAGGGCCTTGTGCATGCTAAGCAGGTGCCCTACCACTGAGCTACACTTGCAGCAGGAGCTTTCTTTCATGGAAGTTTTAAAATTACAAATTCCATTTCCTTACTAGTTATAGGACTAGTCGTTTAATCTGTTTCATATTAAGTGCATTGTGATAGTTTGCCTATTTTGAGGAATTGGTCAGTTTCACAAAGTTGTCAATTTATGTACATAGATGTTGATTGCAATATTCTATTATATCCATTTTATGTCTGTAGTGAGGGGCCGGGGATTTAGCTCAGTGATGCCACTGCCTGCCTAGCAAGTGCAAGGTCCCAAGTTCAATCCCCGGTACCAAAAAAAACCCAGAATGCCTGGGATTATAGGCATGTGCCACCATGCCTGACTTACAGTGGACCCTTGACTTACTAACTCAGTTTGTTCCTGAGGGCTGCTTGTAACTCACATTAGTAAATGAAGGCTCAGGCTCCTGTACACAGCCTTCAAAGTCTCTCTGCTATACACAGGCGGATCTCAGTGTCCTTAGAGAAATGCTGGCCCAGGATTTCTCAGTGAACCCCACACGGGAGGATGCTGTAATGTTCTTTTCAGAACTCTCTAAGAGTTAAATCTGTATATGAGACCAACTGGAAGCACAAGCAGCCGGCATTTGGGTCATAACTCAAGACTTTGTTCATAAGTTAAAACCCAAGTTGTTGGTATGTCAGGTCGGTCATAACTCAAGGGTCCACTGTATTTTGCTGTTGTTGATTTCTGATCTTTATTTCTTTGTTTGCTTTGTGTTTATTTTGCTCTACTGTTCCTAGGTCTTGAGATGGGAGTATAGATTATTGATTTGAGACTTTCTAGCTCTTCTCCTGAAGCATCCTGTCCATTGTCTTTTACTTATTGTCTGAACTGTGTCCCACAAAGTTTGGTATGTTGTGTTTCATTTTCATCCAATTCAGTGTATTTTCCTCCATTTCCCTTCAGATTTCCTCCCAGACCATGAATTATTTAGAAGTGTGTTGTTTGGTTTCCAATCTTTGGGATTCTCTTGTCATCTTCCCATTATTGATTGTGAGTTTGCTTCCATTGTGGCTGGTGAACGCACATGATGATCTCAGTTCTTTTAAATGTGTTAGCCCGGGTGCTGTCTGTCTTGCTGTACACTCTGTGGGCTTGAAAAGAATGCATCGTGCCTCCTTGACTGTTTGGGGAGTGCCAGCTCACGCCTGCTGGCTCATAGTGTTGCTGATTTCTGGACCTTTGCTGACCTCCTGTCTGTTGTTCTCTCGGTTGCTGAGAAGCAGTGTTGACGTCTCCAACTATAACTGTGAACTTTCCCCCTTTCTATCCTATTGGGTTCTGCTTCATGTATTTTGTAGCTGTTACTGGGTGCATGCACATTTAGAATTGCTATGCATTCTTTGTAGTGACCCTATTTTTATTATGTAGCATCTGTCTCTGGTGATTTTCTTTGCTCTGAAGTCTACTTTGTCTGATAGTAAAGTCCTGCTTTCCTCTGATTAATGTTTGCATGATATGTATTTCCCATTCCCTTACTTCAATCTGTCATATTTGAAGTGAGTTTCTTATAGATAGTATATAGTTGGATCATATTTTTTGTGTGTGTTTTTTTTGTTTTTTGGGTTTTTTTGGTACCGGGGATCAAACTCAGGTCCTTGCACTTGCGCAGCAGGCGGTGAATCCACTGAGCTAAATCCCCGGCCCTATTGGATCATATTTTAAAATCTGTTTTACCAATATCTATTAGTTGGCATACATAGACCAGTTAGTTATATGTAATATAATTATTTTGTTAGGATTTAACTCTGGCACTATTTGTTTCATTTGCTCTATTTTTTTCTCTATTTTCTTTTTTCTTGTTTTCTTATGGGCTACTCATACTTCTTTTTCCAGAATTCCATTTTGACCTATTTGTAATTTTTTTTTTTGGTACCAGGGATTGATATTTGTAATGTTTATGTAGTTAAAGTATGTTTCTTAACTGTATACAGATTTAACTATTGCTCAGGGTATTACATTATATATACATGTGTTAGTCACCTTCTCATTGCTGTAACAAAATACCTGAGATAACTAACTTGAAAAGAAGAAAGGTCCTGCTTTGCCTCACAGTATTGGAGGTGTTCTGTTGGCCCTGTTGCTTTGGGCTGTGATGAGGCAGAACCTCACAGAGGAGTGCATGGTGGAGCAAAGCTGCTCATCCCATGGGAGCCAGGAAGAGACAGGTCCTGTCCCATTCAAGGGCAGCCCCTGGTGATCTCACTTCCTCCTGCTAAGCCCCATCTTCTTTTTTTTTTTTTTTTGTATTGGGGATCAAACTCAGGACCTTGTACTTGCGAGGCAGGTGGCAGAACCACTGAGCTAAATCCCCAGCCCTAAGGCCCACCTTCTAAAGGTTCCACCACTGCCCCACAGCACTGTTGGTTGGGGACCAAGCTGTCAACACATGGGGCTTTGTGGGGGCCCCTTCAGATCCAGACTGCAGCAGTGCATGGGATCCCATCTCCTGGTGGCGTCATTCTACCAATCTGAGTGAAGTGTAGAATCCCAGCTCCCTTTATGTCCTTTCATCTTCCTGCTTTATAGCATTATCTTAAATGTCTCTTCTACATATATGTACTCGTACAGCCACATAGGACAATGCTATAATTTTTGGTTCAACCACAAAACAATTTAAAAGACACAAAAGAGTCAGATGTGGTGGCACTTGCCTGTAATCCCAACATCCAGGAGGCTGAGGCAGGAAGACTGGCACCAGTTTGAGGCCAGCCTGGGCTACACAGTGAGTTCAAGGACAGCCTGAGCTACAGAGTGAGACCTTGTCTCAAAACACCAACAAAACAAAAGAGACACAAAAGAAGGGAAGTCTGTTGCATTTAATCCATGTTTTTGTTTGCTATGTTCTTTCTTCTTGTTACAAGATTTCTTCTCTCATCACAGTCTTTCCCCTTAAAGAACTTGTAGCCATGATTTTAGGGTAGGTTTATCTTTTTGGCAAATTTGTTTTTGTTTTTGTTTTTGGTACGGGGGATCAAACTCTGGTCTTTGCGTTTACAGGGCCGGGGGCGGAACCACTGAGCTAAATCCCCGGCCCTTCTTTTTGGCAAATTTGGACAGCTCGAGGCATCAGTTTTCTTTTTAACCTCTGGCCCATTTGTCCTCTCCAGGGATCCTAATAACAAGGCTGTCAGATCTTCTGTGATTGTCCTACAGGCCCTCAGGGTCGGTGGTTTTTTAGTCTGTCCTCTCCATTGTGCCAGTGGGGTAACTTCTGCTTTGTCCTCCAGTCCTAATCCTTTACTCTGTGGCCTCCTTTCTGATTCTGACCCCAGCCACTGGTGCTTAAATATAACTTAGTTTCTCCATCCTCAAATTTCCATCTGGTTTTTATGTCTGTCTTTGCCAAGACGTCCCTTCCTTGCTGAAACTCCCTGCAGCCCTTTGCAGCATGCTTGCCATCCTCACCCACCGCTGCAGTTCTGCAGTGCTGTGTGAGGCCTTTGGAAATCTAGCATCTGTCATCTCAGTGCTGGCATGTGCTGATCACCCTCTTCACTCACTTTGAGGTCACCCTGGCTTCTGGTGTGACACTTGAGCTTTCACAGAAGCCTGGACTTTGGGGGACATCATATTATGCCCCTCTGGCTCCTACTAAAGCCTCTGACACCACCCTGGCAGGCAGGAGAGGGCACTGCCACCTTCCTGCCCAGTGGGCGAACAAGTCCAAGGTGCCCAGTCAGCCTCTGTTGACTCCAGGGTCTGGGGATATTCCTGGAGGTCCTGGCTCCATCTCCACTTGTACCTCCCTGGCTGGGGGATGCCAGAGCGCCTTTTCACTGCTCCCCATGTGGCCCGGCTGTCAGCAGCACCCGAGGCTTCCTGTGACTGCAGCCTTGGCAGGGGTGGCACTGTGTTAATGCCAGGTTGCGTGGAGTCCAAGTCCCTGGTCAGGTCCGCCTGGGCGTCTCTGGCCCTGTGCCACTGGCAGACGGGGCCACTGGTGGGGTGATGGTCCAGGCTGCCATGGGCCTGTGCTGGTGTGGAGCGGTGGCCATGGTACACCCCCTGACATCTGGTGGAGTAGAGCAGTGGCCTTCTGAGGTCCTCCCCGCTCTGCAGCCACCCCTTTCCTGGGCCTGGCCAGTGAGAGTGGGCTTGGTTGGGCTGGCTCCCTGTGGCTGCCCTGTCCCCAGAATGGGCCAAGACACCGTCGCTGTGGGGCCCTGGCCAGTCTGCCTGCCACTTTCCATGGTTCATGCCGCTGTGGATAGCCCTGGGTTCTGGTGTCTCTAGCAGGAGGGATGGGGCACTCCCTCCCTCTAGCCGCAGGAGTGGGAGGCCCAGGTGTGATTTTCATGGCATTCCCCTCCTTGCTGCATCACACTGGTAACCTTCACATTTTCAGTTTTATTTTTTGCAGGGCTGGGCATGGAGCCCAGGCCTCACCCACACCAGGCCCACGCTCTGCCACTACACTCCCAGCCCCGGCCCTTCTGCACGCTAGTCCTTCCTGCGGTCCTGGACGGACCCTCCCACCCCATGTCCTCCCTGGCCTCTGAGGGCCACAAGACCTGGAGGGGTGAGAGGGGTCGGTGCAGAGTGGGTGGCCAAGCGCTGTCCCCGATCGAAGGTTAGGGACTCTGAGAGACTGCTGAGGCTCCCTGGAGAGGCACAGGCCCTTGGCAGGAGGGACTTTAGTCATCCTGACCCCTCCACGGCCCTGGCGGTGACAGCTGGACCACAGCAGACCTGGGCCTGTCCCTTGGAGACACAGAGAGCAGCTCAAGCCCAGAGGCCCGAGGAGGGGGCAGGGCCGGCAGTGCCCTCCCACCGGGTCACCCCACTCCCAGGAGGGTCACAGTCACATCAACTGGCTTCACTGCCCGCCCAACAGATACCAGTGACGTGCATTGTGTTGGGTGACACGACTCAGAAGTGGTCTGCCCTCCAGGCTGCCAGGTGGGCAGTCTCTGTGCCCCTCCAGCTGCAGGTGTCCTGGCCACTGTGCTGTGACCCAGCAGTGTCCCTCCTGACGCTCAGGACCCTGAGTGAGCCGCCTCTGCCAAGAGCCCCAGGCTGCCCAGGGGCAGGCTGGGGAGGGGGAGCCCCTCCGGACCCAGTACTGTGGGTTACCTCACGCCCCTCAGCCGTCTCCAGTTAGGCCACAGAAGGCTGGAATCCCAAACCCAGGGCTGTGTCCTTCAGTGTCCTGCTGGCCTACGGCAGCCACACATATTCAGATGACTAGTATTCTTTCTTAGCAAGTCACAGGTTAGATGACACTGAATTTTTTTGTTTTGTTTTTATTTTTAAAATTTTTATTATTATTATTTTTTGGTACCGGGGATCAAACTCGGGTCCTTGCGCTTGCCAGGCAGGTGGCGGAACCACTGAGCTAAATCCCCAGCCCTCCTTGTTTTTATTTTTTGAGACAGGGTCTCATATGTAGTCCAGGTTGGCCTTGAACTCACTATGTAGCACAGGTTGGCCTCAAAATCATGGCGATCCTCCTGCCTCAGCCTCCTGAGTGCTAGATTACAGGTATGCACCACCACCCTGGCTTTCATTTTTGGTATCAGGGATCGAACTCGGAACCTTGTGCTTGCAAGACAGGCGCGGTGCCACTGAGCTAAATCCGCGGCCCCACCAAGGTTGTATTTTAAAATCATGAGTGTGACATTGATATTTTTAACTTAACTCCAATACTGTCTTAAATTACTTGATTATACTTATCTCATTTAATTTTATCCTTTCCCACCTTTTGTGTGTGTGTGTGTGTGTGTGTGTGTGTGTGTACTGTACTGGGGACTTAATTCAGAGCCTTCATACTGAGCTACATCCCTAGCCCTTTATTTATTTATTTATTTATTGGTACCAGGGATCGAACTCAGGTCCTTGGTCTTGTGAGGCAGGTGGCAGCACCACTGAGCTACATCCCCAGCCCCCCTTTTTTATTTATCGCAAAGTTGCAAGATGCCAGGCTAGGCTTGCACTTGGGACCCTCCTGCCTCAGCCTTCTAACATACTGGGATTATAGGCATGCACCACTGCACCCAGCTATTTTATCTCCTTTTTAAAATGATTTAATTGGCCAGGTGTGGTGGTGCATGTCTGTAGTCCCAGCACTGGCTGAGAGTTTGAGGCTAGCCCGGGCTACATAGTGAGTTCAAGGCCAGCCTGAACTACATAGAGAAACCTGATCTCAAAACACAAAACAAAACAAAAAAAGATTACTACGTTGAATAAAACTCCCCCCCCCCGCCCCCGCCAGTTACCACAGTGAGACTGGTCCAGGGTGTCTGTATCCGCGCCAACACCAGTGCCCCAGGGCGCAGTGTCCCCAGCCCACCGTGTCAGGCGCCATCCTCTGCGTGTGTCCAACTGCATCCGTGTGGTTTAGCTGGGCAGCACCTGAGCACTTTCCACTTGGCTCCAGCCACAGAAATGCCACTCAGGCTTTGCTTTGGCTTTGGCTTCCTTGCAGGGCCAGGATTGACCTAGGGCCATGGGCATGCAGGGCAAGCACTTGCCACAGAGCGGCGCCCATACTTGGGCTGGCTCTGCCAGCCGTCCTCGCGGGGGGCGGGGCCTGTGGGAACCTTCGGGCCACCTGCGCAGGCCCAGGGCGCACCGGGCACCAGTGACCCCTGGGCGACTCCAGGAAGGACAGGGGGCCGGGTGTTCGACCCTGGACCTGGCTGCCCAGCCGCTCCCCTCCCAGGTCCCCCTACTCTGCTGTGGGCCTGGCCCGAGCTCCAGGCGCCCCCAGCCCTGCGCCTCTCCTCCTCCCGCCCCCCTCCTGGCCGGTACTCTGCCAGCTCGAAGCCCTGCAGACTCCACTGAGGGCACTGCGCCTTCCCCACCCTGTGCCAGGTGCTGTCGCCAGTACAGCTGAGGAGGTGGCCCAGCCACCTTTACTTCCGTAGCAAAGCAACTGAAATCCAAAATATTTTATTTTTGGTACCGGGGATTGAACTCGGGACCTTTCGCTTACAAGGCAGGTGGGAGAACCACTGAGCTAAATCCCTGGCCCTATTATTTTAAAAAATATTTTGGACTAGGGCCAGGGATTTAGCTCAGTGGTTCTGCTGCCTGTCCCGCAAGCACAAGGACCCGAATTCAATCCCTGGGACCAAAAAAAGTAAGAATAAAAAATAAAAGATGCTGAAACCCAAGGAGGAGGGCCAACAGTGTCTGAGCTGCCCCACTTGGCCAGTGCTGCAGGGCCAGGCCTCTTTCTTCCCTTGCCCACTGTTTACTTATTTGAGATAACACTCTACATGTATTTAGTGGCCATTTTTTTCTACCCCATTTCCCTATTTTTCCACTTTAATACAAAATTTCTAAAGTGGGGCTGGAGGTTCAGCTCAGCGGTAGAGTGGATGCATAGCATTTACCAGGGCCTGAGGTTCAATCCCCAGCACCAAAAAATAAAATAAAAATAAAGATAAATATCACATAATGTGTTATTATAGTTCTGCAAATAGAACCCAGAGCCTTTAGAGTGCTAGGTGTGTGTGCTGTACCACCGAGCTCTTCAAAAGTAATTTTTAGGGCTGGGGATTTAGCTCAGTGGTTTTGCCGCCTGTTGCACAAGTGCAAAGACCTGAGTTTGATCCCTGGTACCAAAAAAAAAAAAAGTAATTTTTAAAGTAAATCTTTTATTTTAAGGCAGTTTTAAGACTTAAAGAAATCCCAGGAGTGGTGGTGCACACCTGTAATCCCAGCACCAGGGAGGCTGAGGCAGGAGGATTGCCATGAGTTCAAGGACAACCTGAACTACACAGCAAGACCCTGTCCCCCTCCCCCCCAAAAAAACTTACAGAAAAGCTGCAGAGCTAGTACAAGAGCTCCCATGTTCTCCACCCAGTTGTCTCCATTCTGAGCATCTTACCTTTCCCTGTGCCTCAGGGCTGCTGTAACAAATGCCCATGCCAGGGAAGCAAGGAGGCCCAACCTTGAGGGAGTCCATCCAGGGGACAGGATAGGAGGGGGCCCCGGCCGCCTCTCACCCGTTGGGTCCTGTCTTCCTCAGACAGCGGAGCTGATGCTGCAGTGTGCCAAGCGACGCCTCCAGGAGGACAGGGCCATGAAGGAGCTGGTGGAGCAGGTGACAGAGGTGCAGAAGAATGTCAAGGTGGCTCAGATGAAGCTGGTAAAGACCCGGCAGCAGATAGGTACGGCAGGAGCCAGGTGCCCAGCTCTGCTGTCCCTGCCTGGGCCTTGGGGGCCACCCACCCTGAGCTGCTGTCCCTGAAGGGCAGGCTGGGACACTGGCTGGGGGAGAAGCCCAGGCCCTGCATGGCTACTCATGGCCCCTTCAGCCCCCCGCTTGGCCCCCAAGTCCAGGAGGTGACTGAGGAGAGTCAGGAGCTGCTGCAGCGCAGGGCGGCAGCGGCCAAGGTAGAGCAGAGGCAACGCTATGAGTTCATCTCCCAGCTGCGCGCGCTGGAGACACAGCGCTCACGCAAGGGCAAGCTGGTGGACCTGACCCAGGTGAGCAGGCCAGCTCCATGCTTGGCCCCTTGGCTGGCCAGCAAGACAGGCTCTGAGCCAGGCCTCTGTGAGGGCAGGGGCCAGGGCTCCAAGGTGGCAAGGCAGGCTTCAGAGAAGCCACCTGGGCTCTGTGTGTCCAGGGGCCAGGGATCCCCAGCCCTGAGCTGGGAAGGGCAGCTGGGGAGAGCATAGATGTCCAAATGTCCAGACCGGATGGAGCCTGGGACTAAGGGGAGTGGCTCCTGGAAGGAAGGCTGTGTGTGAACGCAGAGGGGCCAGGCTGTGGGACAAGGGCAGACCATGGGTGGAACAGGGCAGCTGGCAGTGGGGTCTGGCCTGGCCCCAAGGGTGAGGGGCCCCCCAGCAGAGGTAGCCTGTCAGGATGTGGAAGGAGCTCTGCTGGGTGGGGGTGGCCCTGCACGGGTCACCACCACCACCACCTCCAGATCCCAGGGTACGGCCTGGAGGGGGAGATGTCTGTTGTGGAGCTCCGGGAGCGGCTGGCCCTGCTCAAAGAGACACAGAAGCGCAAGGAGGAAGAGAGGCGCGATCAGATCATCCGGGACAAGTGTGCCAAGAGTGAGGAGCTGCGGAACACAGTGGAGCTGATATCCCTGTGCCGTGCAGCTGTGGGAAGAACTGCGGCCCTGAGGTGGGTGCCCGGGCCAGGAAGGGCACTCCTAGAGGGGCAGTTGCAGCGAGCCCGCCTGCACTCCTGCCAGGCAGGTCCCCAGCTTAGCACCCCAATCTCTGATTTTAGTAGAGGACTTCAGGTATATGGAATGGTGGAGATGGAAGCTTCCATGCCCACGACCTAGATGCAGTTACTTGGCACCTAGGTCACGGGGACAAGCTTTTGTCCCATGTGACCCAGGTAACTAGCTAGCTGCTTATCTGCCTGCAGAGCCATTTGGAAATAGTTATAGGAATCAGATGCTTCCTCCCTGAACAGCAAAGCGTGCATCTTCTAAAAAAATATTGTCCTACATAACCTCAGCACCATGATACAGCCAGGAAAGGTAACAAAAATTCCCAGCCTCACCTAAATATCCTGAACATATTCACACTTCTCTGGCAGTCCCAAGACTGCTAAAACTTCTTAAAGATTTGCTATAACTTTTTTTTCTTTTAAAACCAGGACCCGGCCAGGTGTGGTGGCGCACGCCTGTGATCCCAGCACTTGGGTGGCTGAGGCAGGAGGGTCATGGCGAGCTCAAAGCCAGCCTGGGCCACGTAGTTCAAGGCCAGCCAGAACTACATAACGAGACCTTGTCTCAAAAAAAAACCCACAACTAAATGAGGACCTGGGCCACACACAGCACACACACACACACACACACACACACACACACACACACACACCTTTATTTGTTTTGGGACACTGTGGTAACTTTTCCCAGCCCCAGGTGGCTGTCCCATGGTGGGCCAGTCAGGCCCAGGGAGGCATCCCTGCCCACCCCACCCAAGGTCACAGTGGCCTTAGGGCCTCACCCGGATCCCCAGGAAGCACCCAGACCTACTGCAGCAGAGCCCTCGGGCTCAAGAGAGAGTCTCCCAGCAGTGCTGGGGTGGGGTGATGGGGACGGAGGACCAGGGTGAACCCATTCGCCAGCCTCGGTCCTCGGAACCACTGCTGTTCTGGCTGCAGCCGGAGGAGGCCATGGCCCCGGGAGGCCTCACTGGCCAAGAGTGTCCCACCGTGGCCACACCCAGCTGCTGGCCTGCCTGGCAGACCCTGAGCAGCCTGGTTGACGTCAGGGTGCCTCGAGGGCCTGCGTCAGGCCCCCATTCCATGTGGGGGTCAGGACCATCAGCCCAGAGCCGGGGGGGGGGGGGGATGCGAGTGCGTGACACATGGTGACATCAAAGAGGGCCCAGGTGTGGGCGACAATGTGCAGACACAGGTCAGTGTTAGCAGTGGTCACCTCCAGGCAGGGGCAATAAAAGGGGCGTTCGGATTTTAACTCTCATTACACACGTTGTTAGTATACATGTAATGTTTGCTCTATGAGGACAATTTTTAAAAGCCGGGTTCGCTGGCACAAACCTGTAATTCCAGTGCTCTGGTAGGCTGAGGCGGGAGAATCGCACTTTCGAGTCCCACCTGAGTAATTCAGCAAGACTCTGTCCCACACACACACAAAAAGTGCTGGGGTTGTAACACCGTGGTAGGGCACCCCTACTAAGTTTGACCCCCCCCATCCCAGTACCACCAGAAAGGAAAAAAAGGTTAAGTAGTGAGGGCCGGGGATTTAGCTCAGCAGTTTCACTGCCTGCTGCACAAACGCAAGGACCCGAGTTAGATCCCCGGTACCAAAAAAAAAAAAAAGGTTCAGTGAAAAGATCGCAAAGGCAGAGGCTCAGGTAGGAGCCCCGCTCACTCAGCGCGCTCCCGCCAGGTGGGAGCAGAAGAAGGAGCGGGTCGCCCCAGCGCCGGCCCCGGACGAGCGCGTGCTGGAGCTGCGGCTCAGGATCGCGGCGAGGGCTGCCGAACGCCTCGAGTACGCGGCCCCGCTGCGCGTGCCGGCGCCCGGGACCGCGCGCCCTCAGCCCCGAGTGAGCGCGCGGGGAGGAGGGGGCAGGGTCGGGGCCTTCGGCGTCCCCGCCCTCGTCAACCGCCCCCGCCCGCAGGCACAGCTGGAGGCGCAGCACTGGCAGGAGTTGGAGCGGAGCCGCGAGCGCAGCGTGCGGGGCGACCCGACCCCGGGGCCCGCGGAGCGCGCCTGAGCCCTGGCCTCCCCAGCCCCGCGCCTGCCCTGGCGGGGCTGCCCGGGAAACCGCTGGACGCCCGGGCGCGCGCGGCAGCCACGCTGAGCCCGACCCGCTTCTCCCAGAACCCAAACTTCACTGGCGCCAGGCGTCTCAGACACGGAGCCCGGCCCTCTGCGCGCGTGGAAACGCGGATCTGCACCCCTGCCGGCCGGGCCCTCGCCTGGGAGCCCCAAGCCGGGCTGTGTGAGCGCGTGCCCGGAGGCCTCTCCAGCATCACCGGAGGGGCCCGGATCCAGCGCGGTTGGGGCCACTGGGGCACCAGCGGGCCGAGGCGGGGACCCGGGCGGACTTGTTCCAGGTTACCCCGGCCCCGCGCCAGACCGGAGCGGGTGAAGTCGGGGAGAGGCCCGCCAGCCCCACCATCGCCCCGGACCTCGCAGAGCTGCCTCGTCAGAGGGACGCTAGACACCAGGTGGCGGCACCTCGCGCTTCAGCGGTAACGTCCGAATTGTACCAGATCTCGGGACTCTCCCACATCCCAGGTGGGTAAGGAGAGGAATCGCCATCTCCTTGTTGCGTCAGAGCTGGGAGAGGATAAACTTTCATTTAGGGAAATAAAAATAACATTTCATGTGACCCGTGTTGTATGGTTCAAACCCATTTCATTTAACTTGAGGGGATTTGTTGAGGGTCTGGTGCAGAGTCCCTCAGGAGCTGTGAGGGATTTATGGCCCCCGCGAGCAGCAAGCCAAAGGGAGGGCGATGTCAGGATGGCCTGATGCTGGAGCGCTGCCTCCGGCTGGAGTGGAAGAGCCCTGGTGTCACTGGCGTGACTTACCGTGCTGGTGCTGAACCGGTCTCTGCAGGCGCAGGGGCAGGCCTGCGTGGTTCGCCTGATTAGGCCACCCGCTGGGCAGAGGGGACATCCGGTGTTCTATAGCTGTGCTGGTTGGCAGTCAGCAAGTCCCCTCCTGCATCCCGCAGTCACCTGACAGCAGCGGAGGGGACTGCCCCCTGAAACTGAGGCCTGGGAGGGCAGGCACTGTGGATTTGTCAGCTTTCCCATCCCTGAGACACGATACCCGAAACCCACAACTAAAAGGTGTTATGGTTTATATCTAGATGTCCCCCAAGAGCCTCGTGTTCACAGGTGGGGCTTTTAGGTGATTGAATTATGGAGGCCCTGCAGCTGACTTGCTGTGAAGTAGGAGGTGGGGTCTGGTGAAAAGAGGTGGGTTACTGGGTCGTGGCCTGGAAGAATTTCTATCTCTCCCCAGCTCCTTCCTTTTCTCTCTCTGCTTCCTGTACCTAAGACATGAGCAGCTTTCCACTGCTCTTCTGTCATGCTATCCTGTCTTGGACTCACTGGATTGTGGACTAAAACCTCTCTTGTTTTAATTTGTGAATGTTGGGTATTGTGTCCCAGGGATGAAGAAAGTGACTAAGACAGGAGAGGTTCATTTGACTCATGGTTTCAGAGGATTCAGTCCATGGTCAGCTGGCTCCAAGGCAGGAGTGTGCTTAGTTCATGGTGGCCAGGAAGCAGAGTGGGGGGACAGTGCCAGCGAGGAAGGGCCCAGGCCCATCTATAGTCCTCAAGGTCACGCCTCCATGACACCCAGATACATCTGGGGGAGTGCTCTCTTAATGTTCTAGTCCAGTGGAATTGACCTATCTGGATTAATGGTCACATAGTGTGTAGGATGATGGCAAACTGTATCCCTGTAGCCACTTTGTGACTTTATACCTCCCCTCAAGAGGTGACGTCTATGTCCAGCCCCTGCACCTGGTCTGACTTCCTCTTTGGCCAACACCTGCAGTTGAAGTGGCTATCAGTTCAGAGTTTGGGCCTCAGGTGGCCTTGGAGGTCTCACTTGTTCTCTTGGAAACTTGCCCAGTCCCGTGAGCATGACCAAGGCTCCTGCTGGCATGAGACACCACGTGAAGGACAGCCAGTTGTCCTTGAGAGCATCCTGGAGCATCCCATAATCAGCCGGCACCAGGACATGAGGCCAGCCCGGATGAGAACTGCACCAACACCCGTTAGAGGAGTGTTCATATGGACAACCCTGCTTCTGTCCCTGCGTGGGCCATTTGAAAGTGAGGCTGGCTGAGTATTCCTTCTGGGCCTTTTCCCCTGGATGTTGGGAATGGAGCTTCCACCTGAGTACACACAGTCAGAAGCCGCTCACTGGCAGTTTGGAGACACTTCGAGCAAGAGCTGTTCCCAAAGATTCATACACCCCACCACACAGGGTCTGCAGCTGGTGTGAGCCCAGGAACCTGCATTTGGCTGATTCCCATGGGTGGGACTACAAGAGCCCCAAGGTGCCAGGCTGCTCTTCAAACTGGGGATGTTTAGGGCCTGAGGGCGCAACTTCAATGTCAAGAGAAGTTCAGAGAAGATTTGAAGGCAGCTTTTGGGCTATTTGTGATAACTACTTTCCAACATCCCAGCTTCAGTGTATTAAAATTATAAACAGAAAATCCTAATTTTTCCTTAGGCTGTGAAATGCAAATTACTAACATTATTCTATTTAAAAATCTGGTCTTGTTTTGTTTTTCTCAGTATCAGGAATTGAACTCGAGGCCTTACGAATGCTAAGCAAGTGCTCTACCACTGAGCTATATCCCCAGCCCTTTTCAAAAATTATATTTTGGGGGCTGGGCATTTAGCTCAGTGGTTCAGCCGCCTGCCTTGCAAGCACAAGGACCTGAGTTTGATCCCCGGTACCCCCCCAAAAATTATATTTTGGGGCTGGGGATTTAGCTCAGTGTTTCCAGCATCTGCCTTGAAAGTGCAAGGTCCTGAGTTAGATCCCAGTACCAAAAAAATAAAAATTATATTTTGGGACAGACATGGTGGCGCCTGCATGGAATCCCAGGCTAAGGCAGGAGGATTGATGCCAGTTCAAGGCCAGCCTGAGCTACATAGTGAGACCCTATCCCCGCCCCCGCCCCATTGCATTTTGGGATAAGAGCTCCCGGGTTCAGGCTGGCCTTGAATTTATGATCTTCCTGCTTCAGCGTCCCACGAAGCCCAGCTAACTCTAGTCATTAACTGTTATTTTGTTTAGTTATGCATGGCCCCACTTATTCCTTAAACATTTTAAACTATACATGTGGAATCTAATTTTACTTTTTAGCCTTTCAGTTTTCTGCCTTATCAAGTACTTGAACATTCTCACAGATGTATTACGTGTCTATATTTCTTTTAAATGAGCTCTCTTTATTCCAATTATGGTAGGGAAATCTGAAAAGTCTATCTTTCAACTTAAAATCACTATCAAAATCAAATGCTCAAACATATATTTGACCTTGGGATCTGGTTTCATATCTACCATGCCAAATACTTAACAGAATATCAAACAGATTGTATGGGTAGGTGTGCTGGCCTGTGCCTGAAATCCCAGCCCTCTGGGAGGCTGAGGCAGGAGGACTGCAATTTCAAGCCCAGCTGGGCAATTTAGTGATTTAGATTTATTGAGACCCAGTCTCAAAAAATAATAAAAGGGCTGGGGATATAGCCTGGTGTGAGACCCTGGGTTCAGTTCCCTGTACTGTAAAACAAAAAACAACACTCCGGTTTTGATTTTTTGAGACAAGTTCTTGTTAATGTAATCTCTGTGGAAGGGTGTACACTGTGGCACACTATGCCACACTGTAATGTCCGGGGGTGGACAGCATGCCACTGCTCTGCTGGAACATGCAGCTCTTGGCAACCCTAAACCCAGCATTGGTAAAGAATTAAGCAGTTTAAAATAAAAGAAGACTATTTGGAGATGAGGAAGGAGGAAAAGAGATGACTGCTACTCTGGACAAGTGGGGAGAATTCAAGTGAATTGCTTGAGGATCTCAGCTGGACCTCCTTTTTATTTATTTATTTATTTAGGTACTGGAGATCGAACTCGGGGCCTTGCGCTTGCGAGGCAGGCGGCGGAACCACTGAGCTAAATCCCCGGCCCTGGACCTCCTTTTATAGAGATCTTTGGCCCACTGAGGGTGAGATGATGGGTGGGGGCTTTAAGGACAGGCAAGTTTAAGTAAAGGGGAAGTTTGCGATTCTCGTTACCACTGGGCTACCACTGAGGTTCCTAAACTTAGTTTCTTCACTTTTGTTTTCCTAATTGCTCGAGTTTAGCTGCCTTTGTCTAATTGCTGACTTTGCCTGGATGCAGAGGTTAGAGGTGTTTTATTAACTTTTAATAAAGCTCAGTGAGCCCTTCATCTTATCTTTTCCCTACTTAGTGAGCCCCCTGTCCCTACACTATGTAGTCCCGGCAGGCCCGGAACTCAAGATGGTCCAGCTTCAGCCTTCGGGTGATGGGTTTACAGGTGTGGGCTACCTTGCCCAGCTCATCGCTCTGGGTCTGACCTGTTTTGTCATTCCCACGTGTGACTCAGACTTCCAGGGTAAAGGCCTGTCTCACAAACCCATCCCACACATCTGGGGTACCTTCACACACACACACACACATTGCCTGAGCATACCTAGGGCCCGGAGAGGATGGCCAGGAGTAGGTCTAGCCTACAAAAGAACAACTCCCCCTTCACTAAATCCAGATGCAAACCCAGCTTGAGAACTAAAGCTGAAGAAACCCATGCCCACCTCTCTAGTCCGATTCTGGTCATAGCCCCAACCTAGCTTCCAAATTCTTTCTTTGACATCATCTTAACACAGTGAAGTAAAATGAGACCTGCCTATGCGGTGGGATTTCAAATTCAGGCAGGGGGCCCGTAGGGCCGTACTCTCTGGACCCTGGGAGTTGCAGGAGCTGCCTCGGAGACCCGAGAGCTCCCAGCCTCTGCAGCGCCACAGCCCTTCCCCAGAGCGTTCTTCTGGTCTGGACATCAGCTGTCGCGGGACAGTCCGGTTTCAGCGGGTGACTTGGCACCTGGGCCCTCCAAGACCCGACCCGCGCCCCGAGGTCGCTCCAGACCCCGGGCAGCCAGCTGGGCGTGGCCTCCCTCCTCCCGGCTCCCTCCCAGATCTAGGCTCGCCCCCTCCCCCCAAGGGACAGGCGGTGCTCCCCGGTCTCTTCCAACCGTTAGTCTGCAAGGGCCTGGCGCACGGGGTGAGGATCCCGCAGATCGTCAGAGACCCGGCCGCGGAACTGTTTCCTCACAAAGGCCTCATTAACCGGAGAGGAAACTGAGGCCCGGACTGGCTGGGGGGAACTCATGTTTTTCCCCACGCCGCCAGCCGGCCGCGTCCGGCAAGGGGCACAACAGCTGGCGAGCACCGAAAGGGCGAGCTCAGCGGCCCTGGACACCAGCAACCGGCGACAACCCGGCCGCAGACAGCGCTCCCTCCACCTAAAACACAACTCCCGAGAACTCTTGCAGGCAGCGCGGTGCCGAGAGCGCTCTCGCGGGAAGTGGGAACTCGGGCGCACGGGCGTGGGCGGGGCCGGAAGAAGGCTCGTTTCAAAGAGGTGATAGACGTTTTGCTTATCCAATAGAATTGAAACTAAGTCTCCTTAGCCTGTGGACCACGGGTGTAGAGGCAGAGGCAGCCAATGGAAATTCGTGAGGGGTGGGGAAGCCGCCTGCGGAGCGGAAGTGGGTCGCTCTGAGACGGCGGAGTCTTGCTTGAGCGGATCTCCTCAGCAGCTCTCTAGGGTGCTTCCTATCTCCAGTAGGTTGGTGACAGTGACCAGGTAAGCTGTAGTTAAGCGCAGCCTTCGCAGGAAAGGAACGGCACGTCCAGGCCGGAAGGAAGCGGGTTTCGGGCGGCTTTGCAGCCTTCAGAGGCCTCGACGCTCGCTTGGCGCGCCTCGGACGTGCTCGAACCCCGCACCAGTGCGGGGCCTCCCCGGAGCCTTGGGCCGGCTCCACCCACCCCGCCGTCTGAGCTGGTCCCCAGGCCCGGCCCGGCCCAGCGCTGCCTCCCAAGTGGGGAGACCGCCATCTGAAGCGGGGGTCAGGGGGTCGGCTTGATGGGCCCGCGTCTGCCCCCGAAGGAGGGAAACCGAGGCCTGGGGAGGGGTGGGACGCTCCCAAGGTCACGCGAAGAGGCAGGCAGGGCGGGCAGTTCGCGAGGAGGCCTGGGCAAGCTCATTTGTTTCCTGATGACGATGCTTCCTTTGTGTGCTCGCGCCGCCGCCTCGCCATCGAGGGCCCGCGTGGCAGGACCGTTTTGGGCCGGAAGGCGCAGGGTACCGGAGGGTAGACTCGACTCCGGGAGGTGAGTGGGGCCGCAGCTCCAGGGCCCCGGGTGGGTGAGGAGTGTGCCTGGGCCTTGGGGCCCCTCACCTCCGGAGCACCGGCAAACGGGTGTACGACGGTCAGTGCCCGGTGAACACCAGTTGCCCGCCTTTGAGCTCTTACAGGGAGGAGGAAAAGGGCAGAGCTTGGCAAGCTGTGTTTGTGGGTGCTTCAGCCTTCGTCCCGCCCTTGTGGGTGATCACGGCCCCTCGCGGTGTTTGTTTTGGTTCTTCTCCACTGAGTTATTGAGGCAGACCTGGGGTCCCAGCTCTGCGTGCAAACGTGCCCAGCGCTCAGTTTAGGTTGCCCGAGTGTTCGGGAAACTGAGTCCCAGAAAGGTGAGAGAGTCGGCCCAAGAGCACACAGCCAGCCTAGGTGGCAGCAGGTTGAGTCTAGTTCCTGAATGTGGAAGGGAACCTTTTGTTTTTCCTAGTGATTTTGCTTTTTAATGGAGAGACGTTGGATTCAGAAACTGTGAGATGTGTTGTTACTGCTGGCTTTTGTATTTTCCTGTTTTTGTTTTCCAACTCTCATTCCAGAATCTTGCTTTAAAAGCCCTGTGTGACACTCCTGTAATCCCAGCGGGAGGCAGAGGCAGGAGGATTGCTTCCAGTTCAAGGCCAGCCTGAACTACATAGCCAAGCCCTGTCTCAGAAAACAAAAACAGAGAACCTTGTTTTAGTAGTGTTTATCAACCTTTTCTTAATTACTTAGCTCTGTAAGGAGTTTTTTCAGGCATTGATTTCCTAATCACCTCCTCCATGAAATTTTACTGCCATATTTGGTTGTTTGTTTGTCTTTGGTACCTGGGATGGAACTCAGGACCTCACTCTTGCCAGGCAGGTGCTGTGCTGCTGAGCTAAATTCCCGGCCCTTTACTGCCATGTATATACCATATTTTTAAAAAACTACTGCATATTTATTTGTGGTCTGTACATAGAATAAGATTTTGTGCTCTCTTTGAGAATGCATGCCTTAAAATACTCTAAAATAGTACCATATCAAGGTCTTCTGTGTGCAGAGCTTTCTGCTGGGGTATAACCTACAACAAGCTCGGCACAGTGCTGGCCCTCTGGGGCTGAGGGAAGGTGGAGGGTGGAGGAAATGAAAGGAAATCCCTGCACAGCAAACTAGATGCAAGAAATGTGGCGAAGGTTGGGTTTGGAGAAGTAAGCAGGAATGAGACACCAGAGGTCTTTAGGGTGCCCCCACGTGAAGGAGTTCACAGTTTACTCTGTGCCATACCATTAAATGCTACGCTGGGAAGGAACACAGAATTGTGTTTTAGAAAAATTACCGTGGCTGTGAGAAGAATGTATTGGAAAGGTGGACAAGACTAGTGGTCTTGGAGCTAGGCCTGTCTGTGTGGCACATGGGTGTAATCTCTGCTACTAGCTTGTCTAAGGCAAGGTTGGTAGCAAGTCTATGGCTGGTAGTTTTGCACCCCCAACAATTTCCGGAAAAGATTTGGGGTGCTTACTCAATAAAATGTGCAGAGTAATTTGTTCTGTGCTATGTATAAAAGTGGGTTTTGTGTTGTGTGACTAGTATCTTGTTTTGAAATGACTTACCTATGTCTTTTACTGTTCTCAGATTAGGAGGATATTAATTTTTCTTTTCTCCCAAGAAGGGGTCCAATTATAAATATTTTCACAAAAGTTGATTCTCATTGAGTGCATTGTGTTCCCGAAAAATCTAGTTATTCCCGAATTTTCCCCTCCTGCTTTCAACTCTGGGAGGTGGTCTTAGGGCCTGGGTCTTGCCTATTTGCTACACCTCATCTCTTCTTTAGCCAAACTGTTGCTATGTTTGTAACCAGTACCAAAATTTGCACCTTTTGGGGGGAGGAAAACACACTGATGATTGAATCCAAGGAGCTCTGAGCCTCATTCTTAGCCCTGTTTATTTTATTTTGAGATAAGGTTGCACTAAGTTTCCCAGGCTGGCCTTGAACTCACTATGTAGCCCAGGTTGGCCTTGAACTCACAGGTGATCCTTCTGCCTCAGCCTCCCAAGTTCTGGGATTACAGGCAAGTGCCACGACTCCAGTCTGTGGCCTTAAACTTTCGATCCTCCTGTCTCAGCCTCTTGAGCAGCCGGGATCACAGGCATGTGCTACCACACCTAGCTTCTAAGCACCTTCTGGGTTGCTGTTCTGGTCTTACTCCTCCTGTAAGTTAAAAACATGTCAGGTAGAGATGTTTCCTCAGGCCTGTTGTAGTGGTGCATGCCTGTAACCCCAGCACTCCTGAGTGCACCATCATGCCTGGCTGTTTCCCCATCTTGGAATACCCTCCTCCCCCCCAAAAAACCTTGGTGTTTCTTCCACTTATTTTACATCTCTTTCAAACATTTAATGAGTTTGATAATTTCATGGGTTATAATATCACTGGGGAAAATTTATTTACCTGCTGTGCCAAGTGCTGTGCTTAGTTAGGGTAGTAGTCTATTTAGAGTTATGTTCTTTGAGTTGAGGGACTATAGTAAAATGAATAATAAAATTAGGACTCAGAGAGAGAATTGAAGTAACCTTTGAGGTAGACCTTGTGAGAATGGACAGGAATCCCCTGAGGCAGGGTGGTAGAGGCCGGACCCTTGCCTTCTGCAGAATGTGGCCCTGTGATGGGAAAGAACCCAGGGTGGGTGGCTGACACCCAGGGTACCTGGAGTAAAGTGCAGTTGCTTCTGCTGGAAATGCTTGTTTGGAAGCAAGGATTTGTTCCTGTGGGATTGATACAGTAGGAAACAGTTTTGGACATAATGTGATTTTGATTTTCCTGATCACAGTTTCGTCTGTGAGAGATACTAGGTGACCACAGGAAATGAACCCAGCTGTGTTAATCATCTTTTCCCACTGACGGAATACCAGAATTAAACAGAAAGAGGAATGATTGATTTTGGCTCATGGTTTCAGAGTTTTTAGTCCAAGGTCATTCAGGCCTGTTGCTTTGGGCCTGTGGGAAGGCCAGACCTGTGGGGAGGTTGTGGCAGAGCCAGGTGCTTACAAGGCTGGGTGCCAGGAAGTTAAGAGAAAGAGGAAGGAGCCAGGTCCCCAAAGCCTGGTCCCAGGGCATCCTGAACTTCCTTCTGTTAGCCCTACCCCCTGAAGTCTCCACCACCTCCCAGGGGGCACTGAGCCTTCAACACGTGACCTTTTAGGGGACATTTAAGGTCCAAACCGTAACAGCAGCTGGACCAACCCACACATCACATACGTGGAACATCTGTCAGCTATCTCTGGGGACTTGTGTGAGCCCCATGCCCCAGAAGGGCTGATGTGCCATTTACACCACTCCCTACCCCCAGGCTGTGGACCTTTTGGGAGCCCACATCCATAAGCAAGCTCAAAGTAACACAGTTAGGAGCGGTTTCTTAGCCCCTTAACGTGGGCAGAAGGGCATTTTCATTGAGGAGCTCGTGTCCGTGACTACAGATGATGGTTTTGGACCATATTCTGTGGGCAATGGTTTTGATCATTTGGAACTGGCTGACTTTTGGAATTGCCTAGTAAAGGTTAACTTCCTTTGTCTCACCTAATAATCTTTTTTCTGCTCTCCTATCTTTTTGCCTCCTTTAGAGCATTACTAGTGTAGTAAGTACACTGTAGTCCTTGTTTTATCAAAATAGGTCATCTTTCCGGTTAGAATATGCTTTCCATGAGTTGGTGTTTTGTTTTGTTTGATAAACTATCCAGTTGGCCCTTCAAATCCATGGGTTCTATTTCTAGAGATTCAACCAACTGGGGATAAGAAGTGCTTAGAAGGACTGGGGATATACGTAAACACTTAGCACTGAGGGCTCACCTAGCATGCAGGAGGCCAATCTGCCTAGAGTTCTTTTGCTTGCTTCAGATGGAAATTGTGAATCTGTAATGTGCAGCTCTGCCAGCAGTCCTGGCGTCACCAGATAACACCAGGTAATGCTAGATGCCTACAGTGACATAGCCGGCCGGTGGTCACTGCCGCTGATGGCTGTCTCCATCTGATGCCAGCTTGTGCTGGACACTGTAGATCAGTGGTGGCAAACCTGTGGGCAGCAGGGTGTTGGTATCATTGTAAGCTCTAAAAGGTTCGCCATTGCTGCCATACATGGACTCACCAGGCACTGGCCTCTGCCACTGTTCTTCCTTGGCTGCAGACCTCTGAGCTCTTCGGTGTTACAGCTGTTTATTTGCTCTGTCCATATTACTCGGGATACAAATCCCAAGTAGATTTGCATGACTTTCGGAACCCACACTATCCCAGAAATAATCATGAGCAGGTTTACAGGAACACTGATGTGTGTCTTTAACTGGCTCTGTGCTGCAGCATGGTGGCGAAGGGGGGACCAGTACAGGAGGATTCCCTCCTGGGCAGAAGCTCAGATGTGCCCAGGAAGTGGTGCTTATGTAGCAGCTTGCAGGCCTCTGTAGTCGGGGGAAGGCCCCAAACCAGGGAATCTTCTGGAAAGTTGCTGTGAATGTTGGGTGTGCAAATAATGGGCCCAGATCCCTCTTTCCTGGTCTCAGCCACACCAGGGTGCCCTCTCTGCTCCCCAAAAGGCAACAGTATGGTCGGAGGAGGGGGGTACCACCCTGCCTGGCTGTACTCATGTTGGAGTGGAGAAAGGCAGTTTGATGGCCAAGAAGGACACTGAAGTTGTTGGGGGGGGTTGGTAGCATCGTGCTGGCCACCAGCCAAGTCACAACCCATCTAGCCAGTGCAGGGAAAAATGAGAGTCAGCCACTTCCTGTCTGTGCCAGTGATCCCAGCACCACAGAAAAAGAAATAAATACTTGGGATAAAAATGCCTCTGTACTGAACATATACAAACTTTTTTTTCCCTTGTCACTATTTATCTTTATTTATTTTGGTTGAGACAGGGTCTTGCTATATATTTCAGACTGGCCTAGAACTCAGTAGGTAGCCCAGGATGGGTTGGAACTCACACAATTCTCCTGCCTCAGCCTTCCCAAGTGCTGGGATTACAGGTGTGCGCCACCATGCCTAATTTGTAACTATTATTTTAATACAGTATAGCTACTCATGTAATATTTATCTTGCATTAGGTGCGAGTAATCCAGGGATTATATAGGGAGATGTGTGTAGATTAGATGCAAACTCTGCCATTTCGTTTGAGGAACTTGGGTGTGGATGGACTTGGTGTCTTCAGGGTCCTGGACTTACCTGTGCATACTGAGGAATGGCCCTATCTGGCCTCTGGAATAGCTCCTGTCCCAGACAGAATTGCCCTTGGGTGCTAGAAACCATATTGGACACACAGATGAGGCCTGTGGCATAAGGTGTGGACTTCATTCTCTTTCTTTCTCTTTTTTTTTTGGTATCGAGGATCGAACTCGGGTCCTTGTGCTTGTGAGGCAGACGGTGGAAACAGAGCTAAATCCCCAGCCCTCATTCTGTTTCTTTTGTGCCCTGCCCCCCATTCCCCTTTTCTGCTGTTTCTTTGCTCTCAGGAATACAGAGGTCTGGGATTTGGTAACAGACATTTTGTTTTCTTTTGAGATAGGGTTTCACCACATAACTCAGGCTGGCTTTGAACTCACTATGTAGCCCAGGCTGACCTCAAACTGTTGATCCTCCTGCCTCAGCTTCCCAAGTATTGAGATTACAGGCCTTTGCTACTACATCTGGCCTTCTCTCTTCTTGCTTGCCTGTTTGTTTCTAGCCACTGTGTGCATCACAGGCCATGTACATGTTAAAACCACATGAAGATGCCAGGGACACATCTATGTATGTCATATTCCTGCCTGAGTAATGTCTGTGGTGGATTTACTGGGAGAAAAAAAAAAATCTTTTTTTTGTTTTGGTACCGGGGATCGAACTTGGGACCTTGTGCTTGCCAGTCAGCTGTCGGAACCACTGAGCTAAATCCCCGGTCCAGGAGAAAAAATCTTAACTGTGACGGAGTGATGAAGTAGACCAGAAAGTCCTGAAGCTTACCTGTGTTCTGTGCAGCCAGTCACCTCTCCCTGCATTCTGCCATCCCCAAGCCATGTGGTCACTTGTGGTCTCCTCCCTGGCCACATTCTGATCCGTCTCCCTCTGTCCTCAGGGAACATGAGTGACACTTCTCTAGCTGCAGGTCTCAGTCATTATCTCCATCTGAAGACCTTGATTGGCCTGCTCTTGGGGCATGGTTTGTGATCCGACCCCTTGTCACCTTTGCTGTCCCCACAGTCCCTCCCTGGGCATCCTTCCTCCCATTTTTTTTTTTTTTTTTCTTGGGTGCTTGTTGAGGCAGGCAGCAGAACCATTGAGCTAAATCCCCGGCCTGTCCCAGCTGTTTTTTGACCAGCTCTGTTACTTCAGGCTCTGAGCCAGCAGCTTCTCCAGGCAGCCCAACTGGTCCTCAGCAGTTTGGGCCTGGAGTGCAGACCTGTCTTCGTCCCTGTGTCACTTCCTGTATCCAGCTCCCTGGCTGTTTCAGTGCCCTTGGCCCATCGTTAGCCTGTGCTCACTGTTTCTTGCTCCTTGAAACAAATGTGGGGATTTGTGGTTTGTTTTCATTTAGGTTTTGTTTCTGTGGTGTTGGGGATCAAACCCAGTGCCTCACACATGCTAAGTGAGCACTCTGCCATTGAGCAACACCTCCAGCCTAAAAAACGGGTTTTGTCTGAGTGAATATCCAAGTTCTTCCAGCTGCGTTTCTGGCCTTTACATTCTTTGCCAATTCTTTTGTCTACTTGCCTTCCCAGATGTAAAACTACCCTCAGCACCTTTTTCTTTTCAGCTTTCCTCATTTGGTCTTTTGGTGTCATTGTTGCAGAATGGCCAGCTAGGTACCTTGGCGTACATATTTCTCCCACAAAAAGTTTTGAAATCATCACATCTAGCCAGTCAGGACTGGCCTTCGCCCTGCTCTGTGCTTTCTTAGTGGCGAGGCCAACGTCAGAATTTGCACTCTTGCCCAAGTTGCTTGCTCCCTCCTCAGCCCGAGCTGCTGCTGCAGGAGACTGGATGGTGCAGAGCAGAGGACACAAGTGGCTGCGGGGCTTGTCTCTGCACTGAGGATGGCTGGGGCCCTGTGCTCAGAGGCAGGGCTGTGGGGCAGGGGAAGCAAGGGTCCCTTCCTGGAAATACTGTTCTCGGTGTTGAAATTGATGCTAGTGCCAACAGTATCTTAAGTATGCGGTTTGGGTGTCAGATGCCTCCATGTGAACCCAGGCTGTGGACTCAGGGCAAATTCCCTTTTTTTTTTTTTTTTTGTACTGGGGAATCAAACTCATGACCTTGGCCTTGTGAGGCCGGTGTGGTGCTACTGAGCTACATCTGCAACCCAAGTTCATTTTTTTTTTTTTGGTACCGGGAATCGAACTTGGGTCCTTGCGCTTGGTGGCGAAACCACTGAACTAAATTCCCGGGGCCCCCTTTTTTTTTTTAATTAAGTTTATTGGTACATTTTAGGTATGCAATATAATGACTTCATCATTGGGAATTTGTACCTTTGTGTAATCTATCTAGGTTCTTATTTTTTCCCCATTCCCCTGCCCTCCCTTCACTCCCCCCACCCCTCCCAATTTACAAAGACTTTGTTTCCATTTTTTCATTTTCTCATATTTTTTCCTTTCCCTTCTTTCCTTTCCCCTACTCCTCCCACTTCCTCCTCCCCTTTAGACCTTGTCTTCCTGTCCAAGCTCCTTCATTCTTGATCATCCTCGACTTGGAATGAATTGCTGCACTGGTGGAATATGGAGGAGGAGGAAGAGGCCCTGTCTAGCTGCCTTGTAGAGATCTAGGAAGTGTGGGGGGAAGGATCAATCAGTGTGGGGAGATGCACACCAGGCCGGCCCCACCAGGGAGTAAGAGGCAAGAGGCTTATGGGATAGCCAGGGTGTGAGGCTTATGGGATAGCCAGGGTGTGAGCCTTATTTCCCATTGGTTAGCAGATACATCTCTTACTTCTCTGACAAGACCATTTTGTTAGATTCTTCTCAATTCTGGTTTTGGTTTTTTGGGGGGTGTGTGTGTGTGTGTGTGTGTGTGTGTGTGTGTGTTTTGGTTTTGTTCTATTTTGAGGCAGGATCTCACCATGTAGCCCAGGCTCGCCTAAACTCCAGATGATTCTCCTGCTTGGCCTCCTGAGTATTGGGATCACAGGCATGTGCCACCATACCTCTCTAGATTCTGCTCAATTCTAAGACACCATTTAGGTGGATAATATTGCAGGGGAAAAGGTCTATGTCGTACAAGTGTACCCAAATGTAAGGCATTTACTGGGACCAGAAACAAATGCATGTTGGGACCCAGGAATTACAGTGGATCTGGGACCATCCTGTGATCAGAATGGGAGTGCTGGGGCCATTTTGGGAACTTCCTGCTCGGGGATGGGGTGGGGGGTGGCTCTTGTCTTCTCCACCACCCTACTCTGGAGGGTAATGGGAGTTACGTGAAGAGCCTGAGGCTTAGGGCTTCCTTGGTGCCGGTGCTGAGGAGTTGGTGTGGTCAAATGTCGGGGTTCTGACTTCTCTTTTCTTGGGAGCTAGCAAGGTGCTTTTGCCTGCAAGAAGGGGCAGTCTGGGTGGAGGGTGTGGCTCGGTAGTAGAGTGCATGAGGCCCTGAGTTCGGTTCCCCTGAAACAGGTGAGCAGGAGATGGGTAGTGGTTCTGATTGGAGGCTTTGGGATCAAGTAGTCCTGTGTACAGCAAAAGTTATTTCCTAAGAAGAATTGACATTGTGGACTTAAATTGCAGAAAATGTTTGGCAGAGCACCCAGGTGACAGAAAGGACCGGTAAATTATTGATCTGAACTTTGTCGTCAACAGTGCAGGTACCAGCATTTATCACGCTGGTGTCTTTGTTTTTCAGGACTTCAAGATACTGGAAATCTTCCTGGCTCCAAATTCTTTGTAAGCTGGAAGATGAGTAACGAGTGGGCATGAGAGGCTGAGAACGTTCAACTTTGCTGTAAACCTCGGTGTAGATCGCTTCCTGTTCTGTAGGTTGGAGCCAGAGAGCACAATGAGTACAGTAAGTTTTACCAGCTTGTGAATTTTATTTTCAGGGCTAAGCAACTACCTTGTTCCCTGTAGCACGTTGAAGTGTGGACCGTAAGGTGCTTCTGTGCGATCCTGGCTCTAGAAAGAGTGTGTTTCTGTTACTTACATCAGCCTGCTTGTTCCAGCCAAGTTCCAGGTGCCAGGGGTAGAGCCCCAAGACAGAAGGCTGAGAAGAGCCTTAGGGCTGTGCTTGGAGTCCCATGGTCCATACTTTCTGAGCAGTTGTCCATGTCCTGGAAATACGAAGGCTCTTGGGTTTTTTAGTTACTTGCAACTCAGTTTTCCCTTTTCCTTTCTGTGTGGTTTACCTGTGCTCACCATCAGCCTGAAGGTGAGACCCTGCTGAGGGCTGACTGCTGCCAGTGACCAGGAGAGACAGTCTTGTGAACACTGTTGGAGCTGTTGTCACCCTGAGGCAGCAGCTCCTTGAGCTCTAGAGCAGATCCTGTCAGCTCTTGAAGGTTGCTCATCTGATCTAAACTCAGTACAGGCTAACTTCCTTGTCTGGTGGCCCAGAGGGGATGCTGTGGCGATGTGAAGTTGGGGAGGGGGCAGTGGCAAGAGGAGTGAATGGGGCGGGACTCCTCCTGTGGGTCCTCTGCTCTTCCATCTCTTCCTGACTACTTCCAGCCAGCTGTGAGCCTCCACCCGCTGTTGCTGTTTGTACCCAGTGGCCTCTGTGTCCCTAGACCTGCCCTTGCCTCCCCGCTTGGCCTGTTATCTGGAGATTCCTGCCTTCGCTCACCTGCAGGGAATAGATGTTCTCAGCCTTCTCTCAGGAGCTGCGTCTCTGTGCAGACAGAATCTGGGCAGGCCAAACAGTGTTGGCTTTATGGTGGGGGGGATAGGTGGCTGCTGGGCATGGTGGCACGTGCCTTAATCCTGGCACTTAGGAGGCTGAGGCAGGAGGGTTATGAGTTTGAGGCTAGTAGGGCTATATAGTGAATTCAAGGTTGGCCTGGACTATATATAGCAAGAGCCTGCTTTAGAAACAAACATCAAAATAGTAAATTGGTTTAAATTCCTAAAAGTTAGGGCCTAAATAACTTCCATGGTTGTGATTGGGTGGTCCAGCGTCACCCAGAGCTGTGAACCTCTACTAGCTCAGCTGGTAAAGAGGAGAGTCACACCTCAGTAATGGGCAGGCAGAGGGCAGTTTTCCAGGAAGATCTGTCTTGAGGTAACCTGTCTGCCCTCAGGAAGTAAGGGTGAAGGATGACCAGTCCCTCAACCTGGTGTGGGAGGGAGGGATTGGTTGTCCTTCAGGATGGAAGTGGCTTGAGTTGTTCTTGAAAGCTGGCAGTGGAGCTTAGCTGTGGTTGGAGGGTCAGCGGCCTTGAAGCACAGAGCCATTCCTCCCTCAGAAGTCTGACCCCCGGGCTGGGGATTTAGCTCAGTGGTTCTGCCGGCTGCCTTGCCAAGTGCAAGGTCCCAAGTTGGAACCCTGGTACCCCCCCCCAAAAAAAGAAGTCTGACTCCCATGCCCCCCTCAAGAAAGTGGGGGCTTGGACCCAGGACCTCGAGCATGTTGGCATCCACTCTTCCACTGAGTGACATCCCCAGCCCTCTCCTGGGCGATAGGATTTGTTTTTATTTCATGGTCCCAAGGATTGTACCCAGGGCCTTTGTATTGAGCTACATCCTCAGCCTTTTTTGCTTTTTAGGACAGGGTCTTGTTAACTAGCTCTGGCTGGGATCAAACTTGGAATTCTGCTTCAGCCTCCTGAGATTCCAGGCATCTGTCGCACATAGTTTCCTTTGGGACTGTCCAGCTGCTGTCACCTGCCTCTGGGCCCCCAGGGGATGCTCTGTGCCCTTAGATCCTTGGGAAGGTACTAAGTGAGTGTCCGGTTCCAAAGCTGAGTTTGCTAGGGCAATAGTCAGAATGCAGAAGGAATCAAGCTTTTCTTTGTTGCCTGGGAGTTGGGCTGGTTGTGGATGTTCTTGGTCTCGTGCAAATCTCCCCTTAGCGTCCAGTCCTTCTGAGTTTCCAGGAATAGCATGCACCTGGTGAGGCATCTGGAATTGGAACAGTGAGACCATCTTCCATCTGTGCCCCATACTTCCCAGGTGTCAGCTCACGTAGTCCTGCAGCAGCTCTGCAAGGCTGGGGCTGGTGAAGAACTTTACGATTTGGAGTAAGTGTCCCAGGTCACCCAGTGTGGGGACCAGCAGGGCTCGTGACTGAGAATCAGGGCAGGGTAGAGGGTATTTGAGCACCAGGACACTGCATATCATACAGACTGATGGTTTGATGAAAACATTTCACTCTAGAGTTTCTAGTCTGCGTTTCCAATGGTTCCTTTCAGTATTCAGTCTGCGTGAATCTTAGGTTTTGAAAGGACCTCAACCTCAGGGCTACTTGCTGGATTTGCATTCTTCAGTTGAACTATTCCCATGTTGACCTCTTTATCCTTCCTTTCCCCTTGACACTCTCAGAGAAAGCGTCGTGGTGGAACAGTAAGTTCTAGACAAGCCCAGAAGAGAACTCGGGAGGCAGGCTCTACCCCCGAGATTGCCTTGGAAGCAGAACCCATAGAACTTGTGGAAACGGGTAAGACTGCCAGGGACACTGCATCCTGGCCTTAAAGTGGGGATGGTGTGGTTGGAGGGAGCATGCACCCTAAGCCTAGGCAGCACCCATGTTGCTGTCCGCCTGCACGCCCAGCCTCTCGTGAGTGTTCTGTGGCATCAGTGCCCGTCTCTACCCTCCAGTGGGGTGATGGGGAGGACCTCCTGCATTGAGTTGTCAGGTCAGGACAGACATCATCTGCCTGGCAGATGGCACCACTTAAGACCTGGCTGTGGAAGCTGCTGAGTGTCTTCACAAAGCCTGTGCAATCTTATCTTTACCCACCTGCATCTTTGTCGCCCTGGGGTCTTTGTGGGTTTAAAGTAGCCACTCGGCTGGGCCAATCCTTTAGCCCCCTGCTCATAAGACAGCCAGGGATGGGGTGGGGAGACTGCCCTGGGCCACCTCTTCTGCTTCTTGTTAAGACCAAAACTTTCAGGAAGGCAGACTTATCAGTAGAGTTCCCTGTGTCCAATTTGGTTTAGACAGAGGCCAGATTGGATTTTCCCTTCTGTCTACTGAGTAAACTGTCAGATGGCCTGAGTCACGTCCTTTGTTCTGTGTATATTAAGGTGGTTTTTATATCTGTGATGCCAGAAAACTTAGAGGAGTGTAGCATATAGGTCAGTGCTAGAGCATGTGGTATTCTCACTTGGTGCATGAGACCCTCAGCTCCATCCCTAGCATCACCCAAAAAAAGGTAATGAGGTTGTGCAGGGCATGTACACCAGAGCAGGAACCTTGCACCTTGGAACCACCTTAGAGTTACAGAGAAGCAGCTTATTGTGAGATACGTTTCATGGGATTCTTTGTGTCACCTGAGTCTAGTTTCTCACAGTAAATTCTAAAATCCTTCACTTCTTTGTCTAGACCCTGGCCCTCGACTCCCAAAGCTGGTGCTGTCCCTGCATGTGACACTTAACTACCCAGGCATGGTGTTGTGGAGGATTTAGCAACCAGGGCAGGAAGGGTCCAGCTTCATCCCGATGTGGCACTTCTCATCCTGTGGGCAGTCTTCCCTGAAGCATGGCAGGGGCTGAGTGGGCCACGGGAGCAGTGTCTTGTCAGAGCAGACTGTGCCCACCAGACAGACTGGCTCCATGAATTAGGGGTGCCGTGGTCCACAGTAGGCTGCCGTTCATACAGACTGAAGGCTGTTTTTGTAAAGTATGGTGGATATCTGCGCTGTTTTATGGTATATTTATTTCTGCCATTTATTTAGTTTTTGTTTGTTTCTTTATTGGTGGTATTATGAGTTGAACCCAGGGCCTTCAGACTGAGCTAGCTCTCCAGGCCACCCCCCAACTGCACCCATTTTGAGGCAGGATGAGTTAATTTTTTTTTTTTTTTAGGATGAGTTAATTTTAAGTGAATGAGCTTCCTAGCGTGGGCTCAAACTTGTAATCCTCCTGCCTCAGCCTCTTAGACTGCTGTGATTATAGATATGTATCACTGCCACTGCCTGGGTCTGAAACTAAATACAGTCCTACCTCGTTTAATGACCAAGCGCTATCCCTGCGACTAAGTTGTTAGATGAATCAGTTGCTAAATGGGGAATTTTATGTATATAGTGTACACGTTAACAATATTCAGAACGAAGTTGTCCAAGGAAACCCCGCCTTGGTGACTTTGCTCTGGTCTGCGTAACTCAACACACAGTGCTGTGACAGAACATGAAACTACAGTGCTGCACTGCATAACACAATCAGCAAAGATTACAGTACTGTATAAACAAGGTGCACTGCACAAAAAAGACATGGAGGCTCTATCAACAAGTTGTACCAAAGTATTCAAGAGAAAAGACAGGTTGTAAGTCCAGGCAGTTATTAAACCAGGTGGGCCATTAAAGGAGTTTCTGTATGGGAAAAGAGAAATAAATTAGACTATGTTAATGGATTATAAGTCACTTTCCCTAATCAAATATTAAATGATACTCTTTGTAAAAATCTTGCGGAGTGTGGTGGCACACACCTATAGTTCTAGTACTCAGGAGGCTGAGGCAGAAGGATCACTGAGTTAGAGGCCAGCCTGAACTATGTATGGAGACCCTGTCTCAAAAAAAAATATTGCCACACCTATAATCCCAGTTACTTGGGAGGTTGAGGCAGGAGGATCACACATTCAAGGTCAGACTAGGCAACTTAATGAGGTGCAGTCTTCAAAAATAAAGACATTAAAAAAAAAAAGTCTTGGGCCAGGGATTTAGCTCAGTAGTTCTACCGCCTGCCTCGAAAGCGCAAGGTCTCGAGCTGGATCCCCGGTACCAAAAAAAAAAAAAGGCTTAGTTAGCCTCATGCTTTTTAATGTTAAGAGTAACCAGAAACAAAATGGCTGTAGGTCTTTTTCTTTGGTTTATATAAACAGAAGGGACACTGCCCCTCGTTCCCACCTTCCAGACATAATTGCCACTGTCTGTTTGGTCTGTGAGCTCCCCACTCTCAGTATACACTAGAGCTCAATAGGCCAGCTATGCGGTGCCCCAGCCTGTTCTGGCATGTCGGGGTTCCAGGGAACCCGTGATAAATATCACCTGTTCTCTGCCCAAGGGACGGAGCACCTGAGAGATGAGTGGAGGTGACGAGTCTGCTGGACTCCTCCCCACCTGATGAAATCGCTGCTTGGAGCACAGCCATGTGGGAGTGTGGCGTGGTGGGTAGCAGTGCCCAGGCGCCCGTCTCTGCAGAGCACTGGAAGGATGTTTTCCATCTTGATTCTCCGTGTATTGTGTTCATCAGGAGTTCTAGTTTGGTAGCCAAGCCTGTCCCACACTTCGTTTGTGTCCCTCAAGCTCAGAGGACTTGTACACCCATCTTTGCTAACACTCCCTGACATGCTTTATTTTGAAGCTGGAGATGAAATCGTGGACCTCACATGTGAATCATTAGAGCCCGTGGTTGTCGACCTGACTCACAATGACTCTGTTGTGGTAAGTGTTTGTGTGGGGCTGTTGGCTGCCTTTGTGGTGTGGGTCCCTGGCCTGTGGTGGCACCCGAAGGCCTGGGTCACAGCTTATGGGTCAGAGTCATTTGTGCCCAGGAAGACCAGACATTGATTGACTGGGACCCAGCCTGAAAAATATATCAGGAATATCATCTGTGTGGCTTTGTTGGCAAGGGAGCAAGTTTTGTGACCCTGATCTTTACATAACTGGGCATAGAAGTGGTTTGGGGAGACTCCCAAGGTCTCCACATTTCTCCCTTACCCACTCCACAGCGTACACCAGCTGTGACCCATCAGTACTGTGGGGACAGGGTGGCTGTGTCAGTAGGGTGCTGGGCGTTACAGTGCTTGCTGCTGGGTGCAGTGCCCGGGCGGTGAGTTTCTGCCCTCCCAGCTGAAGGGAATGGGCTCTTTGGGTTCCAGACACAGTTGCCAGTGAGCTCAGTCTTGGGGAAGCAGGTGCCCTGCCTTCCCTGGTGCATGGACCACCCTGACTCCAGGGAGGATGGTGCCTGTGAGCCTGGGCCCCTGCCCGTAGCATCTGTGCCAAGCTCTGGCAGGGAGTGTGCAGGAGGGGCTGGTCCTGTCACTCGTTAGCAGCTGGCCGTGGCAGGCCAGCTCCATGGAGCAGAGACACATCTGTGGGTCTGGGGATCCAGTGGACAGCACTGGACAGTGTTAGGCAGGTGTGTGGCAGGGGACACCAAGGACTGTGCAGCACAGGAGTGGGAGGTGCTTATTGCTGAGTTGTCCCCTTAGCCCTGGAGATGGCTGGGTTGGTGTGGGCTTCAGAACTTGGAATCAGAGTCTGTTCACTGAAAAGCCTCTAGACTTTGTAGGACAGGGAGCTGTGGGAACAGATGTGGCATCTGGTCTTGGCTAGAAACCACCAGGTTGTGCTATTGTTACTCCTAGCACCTCACAAGAACAGGGGTGGCTTCAGGGGCTGTTGGGAGATAGGCGCCCGCTGAGACCCGAGGGTGTGTGCTGGTTGAACCTTGATGCTCATTCCTGTGGGCTCCCTGCAATCCAAGAAACGGATGCTTCATTTGCTGGGCTGAAGCTGCTGCCCAGTGCCGGCAAGGGCTGCTGAGTCCTGTCCTCCAGTACTTGGGACCCTCCATGTCGAGTCTGGCCTCGTCTGCTGGGCCCTGGGGGAGAGCCAGCAGTGGGCAGCACAGTGTTGTCCTCTCGTTCCTTGCCTGGTTGCCCAGACTGCTCTTGCCTGCTTCCTGCTGAACTTTCCCACTTCATACTGGACTAAGTTCTGGGCCCCACCCCACTCCCAGCTAACCTGGGTACATGCCCTGAGGGATTCAGGAGCCTCCTGGGGGCCCTGGGTCCTGAGACTATAAGGGAGCTGTCCAGGGCGTGACTGGATGGCTGAGGCAGGCTGTAGGTGAAACAAACAGTGATAACTGGACAGTTCGGGAGGAGCCGAGTCCTGGGTTCGGGTTTCAGGTCTAATGACTGCTTTGGCTGTTTGCTGTGGTGTTTTTTTTGTTTTAGTTTTTGCACTTGGGGATTGAACCCAAGGGTGCACTACTACTGAGCTCTACCCCAGTTCTTTTTTTTTTTTTTTTTTTTTGGGACAGTGCTCTGCTAAGCTGCCAAGCTGCCGAGGTGGGGCTTGAACTTAGTCTTCCTGCTTCAGCTGAGATTACAAGCCTGTACCATCATGCCCAGAAGGAGTTGTTTCAGACTTACAGCCCTTCCTTTATAAATACTCTCCTTTTTTTTTGAGACAGGGTCTTACTATGTAGTTCAGGCTGGCCTTGAACTCACAATGATCCTCCTGGTTCAGCCTCCCAAGTGCTGGGATTACAGGCATGCACCACCAGACCTGGCTTTGTTGATTTTCGTAAATCCAAATGCCAACTTACTGATGTACCCTAAGTCTGAAATTCTGCTTTTCTGAGCACAAGTGCTAGGGAACCCTGACAGCATGAGCCCTAGGTGAGCTGTCTTCAGGGTGGCCATAGACGCTGCGGACTGGGGCATGGGCGGCAGGTGAGCGCTGTTCCCATTCCAGTCAGGTGACCTTGACCATTCTGTGCAAGTCTCTTGGGTTAGGCTGTGTGCCCTCTTTTAGCCTCAATCTCTGGTGGGTTCCTGGCCCCTAGGATGCAGGAGCAGCTTTTGAGATACCCATGAACCTGAGACTAGAAGCTGCCAACAGATCTGGCTGTTTTTCCAGTCTCAGAAATCTAAAGTCTCGAAAGAGCTCAGACGAATGAAAATTGTGTAAGAGAGGCGGTGAGACTTTGTACATCTCTGCTTCGATCATTTCTCTGAAAGCTAACTTTATTTTTGGCATTGCGTAACTCAGAAAAGGCTATCATCCCTGGTTCCTAAGGTATAGATAGATATTTCTGATTTTTTATTAGATTAATGCCAGAGTACTTTCCAAAGGTTGTATCAGTTAATATTAAATAGTTGAACTGGGATTAATCTGTTTGGTTTTTTTGTTTTTTTGTTTTTTTTGTACCGGGGATCGAACTGGGGACCTTGTGCTTGCCAGGCAGGTGGCAGCAGCACTGGGGGCGGGATTAAACTCTTTTATGTTTATTGATGCTTGACTTTTCTCTTTCGTGAATTACCTCTTTAAATTGTACAGCCTTTAACTGAGCCTGGTGGCACATGCCTGTAATCCCAGCACTCAGGAAACTGAAGCAGAAGGGTCACCATGAGTTCAAGGCCAGCCTGAAATACATAGCAAGACCCTGTCTCCAAAAAAAAAAAAAAGAAATTTTACAGCTTTTAATTGTAATTAAATTGTCGTAAAAGATTGTGTCGCGTCGGGTCAGGTTTCCTGGTATATCGTCGGTTGCCTCTGTACTGTCCTGCTGTGTCCTGCCTGGTTTTTCATTGAGCCATTGTTAGCAGGGCCTGACCAAGACACTGTGCAGTACAGGATGAGGGGACTGGGCAGCCTGTGTGGTGGGAGTGGACTGGGCAGCGCTTGTCTTCTGGTCCCTCTGCCTGTGTCGCGCAGCAGCCCTGAGGGCCCCGTGCTGTGCAGTGGCAGTGGTTGGAGGGTGCTGTGCTGTGGGAGCTGCTCTCCGTGGCACCTCTCAGGGCCTTGGCTCGAGGAGCAGCGGCTTTGGGAATTCGGGGGTCGGCCTGGGCAAGGCCCTGTGACTCAGCCCCTGATCTCTTGTCTTGGGGTGTTCTGACTGCACTTGTACTCGGGTGAACAACCAAGTGTGCCTGGTCCAAGTCTCCACTTGGTTTTAAAGACCTGGCCTGTGTTTCCTGCTCTCCAGAAACAAGAAAGACAGTCCAGCCGGGTAGGGTCCTGCAAGCCTGTGGTCTTAGCACTCTGGGAAGCTGAGGCAGGAGGATCAAGTTTGAGCCCAGCCTGGACAATTTAGCAATTTAGCCAGATCCTATCTTGGGCTGAGGCTTTAGCTCGGTGTCACCGCGCCTCCATAGCAAGTGCAAGGTTCTGAATTCGATCCCTGTACAAAAAAAAAATCTCAAAAGATAAGAAAGGGCAGGGGTACATGTACCAACTCCCCACAATGAATGTAATCGTATTGCCAATGTTGACTAATTAAAAGGTAAAGCCGGGCATGGTAGCGCATACCTGTAATCCCAGCACTGGGGAGGTTGAGGCTGCCACAAGTTTGCAGCTAGCCTGGGGCTACATAGAGAGACTCCAGCCGGGGATTTAGCTCAGTGGTTCTGCTGCCTGCCTGGCAAGTGCAAAGTCCTGCGTTCGATCCCTGGTACCAAAAAACAATGCTCGTTAAATAGGGAGACTCCATCTAAAAAAAAAACAAAAAGGAGGGCCAGGGATTTAGCTCAGTGGTTTTGCGGCCTGCTGCACAAGCGCAAGGACCCGAGTTTGATCCCTGGTACCAAAAAAGGGGGGTGGTGGTTAGGGATGAAGCTCAGTGCAAAAGCCCCAGAGTCATCCCTAGTAACACAGAAAGAAACAGGCAGAAGAGACAGTAGAATGTGTGCCCTTTGATCCTGGGCCAGCTCCTCACAGACCTAACCAAAATGTTCAGGCTGGGGCTGGGTGATTGTTGCGTGGATGTGGTGGTGCACGCCTATAATCCCAGCCAGCGTTCAGGAGACTGAGGCAGGAGGAACACTAGAGGCAGCTCTGAGCCACATAGCGAGACTCTGTCTCAAAAAGACAAAAACAAAACTGGAAAAGTCCAGCCATTCAGACCAGAGGTCCTGAGTTGTTTGTGCTTCTGCCTGTCTGTTGGCCCTTTTGGTGGACGTTGGTGGTGCCCCATACACACCCTTTCCCCATTCCCTGCCTGGCAAGCACTGCACGGGTGCAGGTGGCATGTTCCACACAGTTCTGGAGGTCCCTTGGGCCTTCCCCAAGACCACCACTATCAGCAGAGCCTCCCTCTGGGGCTCGTGTCAGTCCACCTCCCTGTGGATGCGGTTCCCTGGTGCCCAGTAGCCCAGTGCAGATTCTTTTCTCATCTGCAGAGGGCAGGCCTTCATGCCTGGGCACCCGGGCTCGGCTGTCAGGAACTGAACCCTGTTCAGGGCCTGGAGTGCAGGGCAGGAATGTGTGTGTGGCACTGGGGGGCCTAGAGGAGCCAGCTGCAGGCTACATTTCAGAGACTCCAGACCTTGTGTCTGCTGTGGGGCTTAGCTCAGGTGCCGGGATCTGTCCCTGCACTGCTGCATCCTGGCAGTGGTGAACCTCTCAGAGCTTTCAGTGATCCAGACAGCTCGCTGGGGCAGGCTTGCCATAGGTTCGCTGTCACTGGCTGCAGCTCCTTGTTAGGAGGGTTAGGAGGCTGTGCCCTCACAGTAGCATGACTGTCTGACAGACGGAGCACAGCTACAAGGTGTCACGTGGCGTTAGACCTTCCTGTCTCTGCAGGGCAAGGGCTTGTGGAGTGTGGGGCAGCCCTAGGTGTGTCGATTCCCCACCCAGCCTCTCCTTTAGCCATGGTAAGAACCCTAAGCACTGCAGACCCTTCTCCCGTCTTTGGCAGTGGTTGGCATTTACTGAGCCCGTGTCGTTGTCCCTGTGCTGAGTCCTTTGTCTCACTGTGTACTGGTGGAGGCACAGTGAGCTGTGGGCACTGGGCTTCTGCTTTTGAGAATGGGAAGCTGCAGCTTCCAAGCCATAACTAATCTCAGGGTCACAGTCCAGGGCCTGGTGTGGCTGTGCCCAGGCACCGGGACACTGCTGGCCAGGACCAGCGGAATGGGGCTCCCCATGTCAGCTGCTGGGAGGCAGGGACCCTTGGGGGTGGGGCTGACCAGGTGGGCACGCGTCCCCTGGTGGGGCATGGGTCCTCCAGAGGGTCTCATGCTTGGAACTTTAAATGTGTCTCTCACTGAAGTCATACTGATTGCACTTTCTCTTTTTTCTCCCCCTTTGTCAAAGATCGTTGAAGGTGAGTGGTTCCATGTCCTTTTTCTCTGGGTTTGGGGAGAACCAGTGTGGCGGGGTGGCTCGATGCAGTGCTGTAGGCCTCCTCACTGGACGATCTTCAGGGTGAAAACCTGGGCAGAAAGGTGCCTGTGATCACTGGGTCAGACCCACAGTCCTCCCCCTGGGCCTGCTGAAGAGCCACTTCCCGATGTCATGTGCACTGATCACCTTGTGGCCGACTGGGTGGCAGAGACGGCTGACAGTGCGTAATAGCAGATGGGGCAGCAACGGGAAGGCGAGAAGCAGGCGAGTGGCACTGGAGGGGCAGGAGTCTCTCTGGTGGTTCCCAGGGAGGGAGTTTCCAGAGGCCCAGGGCAGGGTGCTGAGAGCAGTGTCCACCCTGAAAATCGGCTCTCAACCTAGAGAGAAGGCAGCCAAGGAGGACTGCAAGGAGGCTGCGCCAGGACCACACGGACAGCTGTGTGGTAAGCAGCGATGATGAGGAGCTGCCCAGGGACAGGGATGTGTATGTCACCACCCATGCTCCCAGAAGTGCCCGGGATGATGGCGCCACAGGACTGAGGTACCCATGTGCCCCTTGTGCTGCTGTGCTCTTGGGGGCCGTGGCCTGGTGTGGGACTGGGGCTGACTGGACTGAGCTGTTTCCAGTGACCTGGGTGTGCAGGGCACCTTCTCTCCGCCAGTTTCTCGAGGCCAGCAGGGGACTGCCCCAGGGAGTCTGCTTTCCCAAGTCTCCCATACCTGTGATGAGGTAGAGTCAGGCTAGGGGAGGGGCCTCGGGTGGCGATGGGCTGCTTGTAAGAGGTGAATAGGATAATCGGGTGTTGATTTGCTGAGAAACTGATGTAAAGCACTGTGGTTTTAGGCCTTCTGGCACCGTCAGCTGTCCCATCTGCATGGACGGATATTCAGAGGTGAGTGACGTAGCTGTGGCTTTACCCTGGAAGAGCTAGAGGAGGCAGGTCTGCCCTTCAGGGTGACCCAGCTCCCTGCAGATCTGTGTGCAGAGATGGTTCCAGTTCCTCTGGGCCCTGCAGCCCCCAGCTTGAGCCCGTCAGCGTCCTGTGCACAGGTGGCCAGTGGTCTTCTGGGTTTTCTGTCCTAGCCCTAACCACAGATTGCTGGTGTTCGCCACAGTCCCTTGTCCCACCCTCTTATGCGGCTCCTGCCAGGAGACCGGGGTCCTACCACAGCCCTTCCTCCTCCCGCTCCTCTTCTCAGTGACAGATGGGGTAAGGAAGGTTCTCTGGGACAAGGACACATTTGAAGGCTGTTCCTTTTCCTGTCTCCTAGATAGTGCAGAATGGACGTCTCATTGTCTCCACAGAGTGTGGCCACGTCTTCTGTAGCCAGTGCCTCCGTGACTCCCTGAAGAATGCTAACACTTGCCCGACCTGTAGGAAGAAGATCAGCCACAAACGGTACCACCCCATTTATATATGAAGAGCTCTGAGCCTTCCAGGAGAGCCGGACGGATGGATAGACAGACAGACAGCCTGGCTGGGCTTTCTGCATGTGATCTGCCTCCAGTTTCCCAAGCGCAACAAGACTGTTTCAAAACAAACATCTGATATGTAAACTGCTCTTTCCTTCCCACCCTCTTAGATCCTTTCGTTATATCGAGTTTGATGCTATGGAGCTGCACCCAGGGGCGCTCCAGGCCTGGCTCCTCACCTCTGCTCCTCTGGGCTAGGCCGGTCCTAAAGTAGGAGCAAGGAGGGTCAGGCACAGTGGAGCTTGAGGACTGGGCTCCAGCCTTTGTGGAGTTGCTCTGTGCCAAGAAGTTTCCTGTCAGAAGGTGCGTCCTGCTCTCCCAGAGCCCGGGCCAGACCCGGCCCCCTCCACCCAAGGATCCCAGTGCAGGGGCAGCCCCTGGACTTTGTTTCCCTCGGAGTCCGAGGCGACCTGCGATTCTGCCTGTACCTTACCGTTGATGTGCAGTGTTCTCTGCAAACCACGAGGACCTCTGCAGGGCAATCCCTGTTTCCTAAGAACGAAAAGTGCAATAAAGCCCGTTCTCACCCATGTCTCAGCAGTCAGGAGGTGGCGCCGCTGGCATCCTCCTCGGAGTCCTCGAGCCGCCTGCAGAGCAGTGCCCGTCTGCCTGTCTCTGCACGCCAGCCGTTCTCAGGAACCCTCCTGTGCTCCAAAGTTCTCCACCTGGCACAGGGCACGCAGGCGGGGGGCAGGCGTCCATCTGGGTGTCCTTTCTTGAGAGCCGTCCTGTGCGGGCCATGTGCCCTCCGGCCCTCCGTTCCCACTGCCCGGTGTCTGCCTCAGTAGATACAGGAGGTGGTGGCAGCAATTGTGGCCTTATAGAAGCAGCTCATTTCCATGTCTCTGCCCAGGTCACTGTCTCCGCTTCAGAGATGTTGGCCCACCTGACCCAACACTGGCTTGGCTTGTCCCCCCCTCCCATCGGGTGACACTTGTTTCTACAGCTGCTCTTCGCCTGCTCTGTAGGTTTTGGTTGGCAAGCCTGGGGGCTGTCCCTCCCTGCAGAGCCCAAGCTAACAGCCTCTGCTCAACCCACAGGTGTGTGGCACCTCGGGACCTCTCAGGCAGCAGAGAGACCCGGACTGGCTGCAAGGGCACCAGGCCCGGGGCTGGTGGGGAGTGGTCACTCGGGGCCGGCCTGCCTCACCGCCACACCTCCGTCCTCTAGGGCTTCAAGCCAAGCCAGTAGCCATTGGCATGAAACATCTTCGAGGTGGAGAAGGGCCACTCCGGCTTTGCTAGCAATAACTGACCTTCAGGTGCCCTCTGAAGGAGCAGGGACTCAGCACAGAGTTCACTTTACTTGGGACTGAAGGAGCGTCCCTCCTCTGTGTGAACAGAAAGTGGTTCATTCTTCATTCTGACTTTTTTTTAACTGTTTGGCTTACTACCAGTTTGTTTGAATGAGTGGTAATTTTCTCCATGAATTGGGAGAGGGTGGGAACATCAGCCCCATCACGGTGGTGCAGTGGGCCTGCCCTCCGCTTGGTCATCATGGTCATCGCGGCCACCAGGTCCCCTCTGGGCATCAATGAGATGCTCTTCTGTTCTGATGGTGCCCGGGCTAGAGAGCCAGGCAACCATGCAGCCGCTGACCAGTAAGTAGGGTGACATCCATTCCAAATTCTTTGTTTCATCTTGGCACACATGGTTGGTCATAAAACTGTATTCATCCTAAATGGTATTGGGAAAAATGTAGTTTCTACTAATCAGAGACTGCAAACTAGGAAAAGGCTGTGTGAAAAAAATCCCTTTCCTTTCCTCAATGTACATAGTTCAGTTCTTTGTTACATTTAAACTGTATCCATGGACATCAGTCTGTTTTGGACTCCTGCTAGTGTTAAAGATGAAAATAAAACCATTAATTTGAACCAAATGTACATTTTGTGCATTGCTTTGCTCTTGAATGACCTTTCGCCAAGTGTGATACCTGTCCGCCTATGTCAGTGTGGGAGCCAGGGCAGCCCACGGGAGCAGTGCGGAGGGCTGGCCACTCACCAGGCCTAGGAGCCAGACCCACAGGCCCCGGGATTGGAGCCCAGTGCGCTGAAGTGCCCATGGTGGGCACGGCCAGAGGCGGGAGTTCGGCTGCGTACCCTGCTCTTGGGGCCACACTCCAACCCTGGCCACCTTGCGCCTCTCTGGACTGCTGAAAACCAGAGCTGGCAATGTGAGGACTCCAGGCACAAAGGAAGCCTGGCCACTAGGGAGGGTTTCCTTGAGGGAGTCAGCCAGCGCGGCCAGGTCCCAGAGCTGGTCTAGAGGAAGACAGGAAAGGCTGAACAGGCCTCCAGGCTAGAGCCTGGTGAAGGTTCAAAGCGTCTGGGTGAGGACCCCTGGTCCACAGGCCTCCTGCTGTCTGAGGATGCTTGGGTCAGGCACCCTGGGGCCATCCTGAAGATGACAGGAGGGAGGCCCTTGGGACGGCACCCGCGTGCTGGGCTGGCCAACAGGGTGCTGCTTCACGTTCTTGCTCTGGAGGCTGTCAGGTGGCGTCCTTAGTGCATTCCGTTGGTGCTGTAATACAAAAGCTGCCCGTTTTTGCATACAGTACTTTGTAACTCACCTAATTCTTGTAATCCACCTAATTCTCTTGAATTATCAGCATTCATGTCCACATCTGTAATTAAATGTTACTTCTTTTAAACCCTCAGACCTCTCACTGAACTTGATACTGCCTCCAGCACATTAGTAAACACGGTGAACGCGTGTAACAGCGTTTCTTCAAATATGTTTGCTCCCTATGCATGGGGCGCACACTTACCATCTCAGCACTCAGAGGCTGAGGTAGGGAGAATCACAAGTTGAAGCCCAGCCTGGACAATTTAGTGAGACCTTGTCTCAAAAATTTTAAAAGGTATAAAAGGGCTGGGGCTTCAATCCCCAGTGCTGCGAAGGGAGACCACATGCACTATTACAACAAATGAGATTGAAGTAGGAACCTCCCAGCACCTGGGAGGCTGCGGCAGGAGGACTGCCTTGAGGTCAAGGCCAGCGTGAACTACAAAGCAAGACCCAGTATCAAAAAAATCCCAAGACCAGATAGTTTCACTGTTGAATTATTACATGTCAAACATAATAAAGAATGCCAATCTTTTCAAACTTTCCCAACAATGAGTGAATACGTCCTCTTTTTATTTTAGCTGCATTTGTGCACTCAGGACCTTGGCGCTTACAAGGCAGGCATGGTGCCACTGAGCTAAATCCCCAGCCCGTTAAACTTCCTAACTCATTCTATAAGGTCAGTAGTGTTGATACTGAGTCACATAAGCTACTATAAGAAAAGAAACCAGGATAATTTTTATGAATATAAATACAGAAATACTAGCAAACCAATCACAGCATACTAGGCCACTGTACACCAGGAGCAAGTAAGTGGTTTTCCCTAGGAACACAAGGGCAGTCAGCACAGTGACAGTGGGAAAGGCTTTTGATGAAATCCAGGGCTTTCTCATGATAAAAACAAATGCCTCTGAGCCTGGCACTCTGGACTATCCTAAATTTTCCTAAATTTGAGCCCCACATGGGCCATTTAGCGAAATACTGGCTCAAAAAGAAAAAAGACTGGAGATGCAGCTCAGTGTGAAGGCCTGTGTTTAATTATCAGTACCACACACATAATTATACAAAATTTAAGATTTATTACACACCTGTTACCCCAGCACTTGCGACACTGAGGCAGGAGAGTCAACAAATTCAGGCCCCACGTGGGTAACTCAATGACCTAGGGAGACCCTGTTATGAAATGAAAATGGCTGGGGATGTAGCTCAGTGAGGAGGCCCTCAGTTCAAGCTTCAGTACTGAAAACGAAGCAAAACTCTACAACTAGAGCTGACACATGACCCCGCTGTGCCACTCAGTGCATACAAGGGGTTGAAGTAGCATACTCTGGGGACCCGCATTACCCATGTTTACATCCTGTTGAAAGCCTGACTAGAAAACCAGAACCAAGCAGCTTGGAGTATACCTCAGTGGCAGAGCAATGACTGGCTTAGCCAGCGTGAGGGCATGTGGTCCCAGTGTGCGCACACTCACTCACACACAGGACAAGTGGTGAGGGCTCCTCCTGTCAGCACGAGACTTTGGAGAGCAGCGCTGGCTTTCCTGGGGTCTGGGGTCGCAGGCCGGGGGTTCAGCCTGGAGCGACAGCTGCAGCTCTCCTGGGCGTCCTTTGGGCCACTGTGGGTCTCGGGACCCCTCAGCCTCCTGAATGGCCCAAGCCAGTGACTTACCACAAAATCTCCCTCCATCCTATCGGCTGTTGCTCTGGAGAGCTCTAAAACTCCCTCAAGGAGTGAAAATTGATTCTTGGGGAAGAAATAGACTAGATATTACAATTTTTTTAATGTAGCCCAGGCTGGCCTTGAACTTGGATCAGTCTTCCTACCCCAGTCCCCCGGATGCTGGGATTATAGGCATGCGCTATCACACCCAACTCTATTACAATGTTTCGTGGCTCTAATGCTCAACTCTAAGAGACAAAAACTCTTATTCTGGTTGGGGGTTTAGCTCAGTTCAGTGGTGCTGTGCCTGCCTCGAAAGTGCAAGGTCCTGAGTTCAATCCCTGGTACCAAAAACAAAAACAAAACTTATTCTTCTCTACTTTCTTATTAATTTTTCCTTACAGGGAGTCTAATTCCATTAGAGCTGCTGTGACAAACACAGTGAACTAGGTAGATTTCAAATTTCTCACAAGTCTGAAGGCTGGGTGAGCAAGATCAAGTAATGGGCAGATGTGTGGCTTTGAAAGCCACAGCTGGCACCTTCTAGCTGTGCCCTTGTGTGGGAGCATCGAGAAGGCAGCTCCTGTGGGCCTCAGGGCAAGGCCACTAATAACATTTATGAGGGTTCTACATTCACCAACCTTGTTATCTCCTAAAACCATCACCCTGGAGATTAGCTTCCAACATACCAATTTCTGGGGACACAAACATTCAGATAGGAAATTATGAAAAAAGGCTGTGGGGTACAGTGGCACAGGCCTGTAATCCCAGCACTCTGGGAAGCTGAGGCAGGAGGATTGCAACTTCAAGCCCAGCCTGGGTAATCTAGGGAGACCTTGTCTCAAACTAAAAATTAAAAAAGGGGCTGGGGATATAGCTCAGTGCTAAGGCCCTCAGTTTGATCTCTAGCATCACAAAGGGCTGAGAACCACTTCATGACCTGCCAGGAGCATCTCTACCTTCGGGAGGCTTTGCTGCTGATGCTGGCCTTGTTCAGGCTCCTCTGGCATCATTCTGCGCACGGCAGCGAGCTCGCTCAGGAGCACACATCCCTTCCCTCTCACAGCCCGCCACAGTCCCCACTGCGCCTGGAATAAAGACTGCTCCCTGTGTCCTGCTCCAGCCACAGTGTCTCTGAGGGGCCACTGGATGGACTGCCAAGGGTTTCCCCCTCAGTCCTGGGGACTGAGCCCAGGACCTTTGCACTGAGTTACATACCCAGCCTTTATTTTTTGAGAAAGTGTTGCTAAATTGTCCAGGCTGGGCTTGAACTTGTGACCCTCCAGGAGTGCTGGGATTATAGGTGTGTGTCACCACGCTCAGCTCCCTGTTGCCAAGTCTTGCATGGCTTTAAATCCCTTATTCTGAAAAGTGACTGGCATCAGCTTGGCTCACCTCAGCGGGGCCTGTGTCCCAACCCCAGGGCAACCCTCCACTGTATCATCAGTGCTCTGCTGGTGCCCCAGCGTCACACCAGAGCTGGAATCTGGGTCCTGCCTGAATCTTGCCGTGGCTTTGGGCAAATTCTTCAGCATGTATGAACCTCAGTTTCTTGCTCAAAACAGGACTCATGGGGCCAGGTGTGTCCCTCAGCGGTGGAAAGCTGATCTAGCAGCCTGAGGCCCTGGGTTGTTTCTAGACCTCCTCCAGTTAGGGCACAGGGTAGCCATGTGGAGAGCGGTGGTGATTAAGTGAGATGACTTGGCATTAGGCAGTGTCAGGTGCACAACTGAGGGAAGGCGGATATCAGGATTCCTGCACTCCGGATTCGAGAATCCTTTGCTTGGTAGGGGTTGGGCTCAGCTGCGTGAGACCTTTTCTCTTGGGGATCTTGCTGGTAACTCATGAATCCCAGTCTCACGCCAGGGAAAGCTCAGGGCTGTGGGACAAAGGAGGTACAGACCAGCAGTGGAGCAGGGTGCAGGGCAGCACAACGAGGGCAGGCGGCCTCTCAGCACTTCAGGGGCGGGCTCCTCCAAGACCTTCTGGTGCGGAAGGCGAGTCCGGGACAGGGCTGGAGCAGGGGGTTGGCTTGATCACGTTAGCCGTGCCAGTGTGCACGGAGGCGACACTGACAGGCCCAGGAGAGGGTGTGGCGGAGGCGAAGGCCGCACAGCACGAAGCCAGTCCCGGAGCGCGGGCCCGGTGGAGCCCCTCTGTTGGTCCCCAGGGCGGAGCTCTACCTGGGACTTGCTGGTGACCGCAGGGTGTCAGGGAAGGTCCAGGCCACGCCCCAGATCTCTGGGTTGGACGTGAGGTCCTGCAGGGCGCAGCACCCGGTCTGGGGGTGGGTTTGTGGTGGTGGAGGCTGCCCTGCCGGGTGCCCGGCGGACGAATGGAGGGAGCACAGCCTTTGAGGCCCAGGACGCTCAGAAAGACGATGGGCCTCGACCTGCGCACCGGTCCGGTCGCAGCCCATCCACCTGCACCTGGCCGGGGTGGGCCCAAGGTCACACGGCTGCCGGCGAAGGGAGAGCATCTGATCTCCGACTGGCCAGGGTCGGTGGGTCCTTCCCCGCAGGGATGGAGCGCGCGAGCGACTGCAGGCGAACACCAGCGACCAGCAGGGCTGGAACTGCTCGCCCCCCACTCTCCGGCCTGCGCCCGCCCCGCCCCACCCCGCCGCCGACTACAGAGCCCACAAGGCCGTGCGGCGCCGACGTCAGGCCGCCCCCCCCCTCCCCGACAGCCCTGCGTCGCGCAGGGCACGACTGGAATCGTGGTTCCGCTCCGGGTGCCCCCGCGGCTGCGCGCGCGGCGCAGACTTCAGCTTCCGGCGGCCCCTGCGCGCCGGCGTCGTTGGCGGCAGGCGGAGGGAGAGCGAGGGGCGGTGGCGCCCAGGAGGGCGGAGTGAGGCGGGGAGGGCGCCCGCGCCCCTCCCCCTCCGCCGCCGCTTCCCCCTCCCCCGACGTAAACTGGGATCCCTTTCCCCTTGTGTCCGCCATATTGGACTCTAACTCTGGTCAGCGGCGGCGCCGGCCCGGTGGACTCGTCGTCATTCCCGCCCGCGGCCGCCCGAGCTCCTGCCGCCCCGCCCGCCCTCTTGGGAGGCGACCCCGCGCCGCGCCCCCCC
>NW_004624755.1:25117706-25133962 GCF_000247695.1 Heterocephalus glaber | reverse complement strand
CGGCCCCCAGGCCCCGGGCCCCGGCGGCGCAGCGGGCCTGCTGGGTGGCGCGGCGGCGGCCCACGGGCCCCTGGGCGCAGGCGGTGCCGCTGGAGGCTACTTCGAGGTAAGAAGGGGGGGGTTCCCCGGGCGGGCGGGAGCGGCCGCCGCCCCCTCGCGAGTGGCTTGGCGAATAACGGGCCGGCCGCGCGCTGACAGCTCCGAGGGACCCGGCCTGGGGTCGGGTGCCGCGACATCCCCGGTGGGCCCCACGCCGCTCCAGCCGTGCCGCGCCGCCCCCACCTGGGCCCGCCCGGCGCGACCGGAAAGTGGCCCCTGGAAGTTTCTGGGTGCTGCGCCGGTGCCACTTGCGAGCTGCCTGACAGCACCGGGTGCGGCCCGGTCCGCCTCGCCCACCTCCCCAGGCCTTGGGGCGCCCGGGCGGTTGTGCGGTACTGGCACCGGGGAATTGAGAAGTAATCATTCTCAGTTTGGTTCCCTGTGGGGGCTGTGCCGCGCTCATGCTGCCGTGGGTACTCGTACGTGAGTATGCGATTGGCATGGCCATTTCCAGAGATCCACTTGGGTCCTAAAAGATACAGGCTTTTCCCCCCAGAAGTTGTATTAGTTCCTGTAACGTTGTTAGAACACTTAAATTACATTCTTTTAAAAGACATTTCAAAAAGCCTTAGGAGTATTTGTGAGCCAAATCATGAAACAAATTGTTTTATGCGCAATTCCAGATATTGTGTTGGACTCGCATATAGTGAGAGCAGATAGATCATTGCAGATGGCATGGCTTTCTGATGCTTATGCGATCACAGGAAAATGCAGGCACGTATGTATATGTAAGTTTCAGTTTAAACTCTGTGTGTTCTCTGCAGTTTAAGTGCAGTTGTCGGCACTTGCTTTGAGCCATATTGTTGCATTTGCTCAGGGTCCTGGGTCGAGGTCTCAGAGGTTGCCCTGTCTACTGTTCCGAGGAGCGAAACAGCTGTAGTTCTGGGATCAAGGATGAGGCTTGCGGTTTTGAATCATTGGGCTTTTTTAAGGACAGCGTTTGCTGCTGGGAGTGGGGGGTGGTCTGTCTAGGCAAAGCCTTTGCTGAAATGTGAATAGTATTTGCTGTAGCTGGATGTAAAATATACTCTTCGTTCCTTTTTTAATTAATTAAAAAATTTTATTGATAGGGCCGGGGATTTAGCTCAGTGGTTCCCGCGCCTGCTGCACAAGCGCAAGGTCCCGAGTTTGATCCCCGGTACCAAAAAAAATTTTTTTCATTGATAAATGTGTGTGATTCATAATGATTGTATTTAGCTTGGGGATTGATACCAACCGATATTGCATCTTGGTTATTTTTATTCCCTTTCCTCTCCTTTCTCCCATCCTCTTCCCATTTCTACACAGTTTTCATCCCTATTACTTACCGTGTCTTTTATTTTGCTTTTTAAGTTGTTTATATTGTGAGTCTATTAGACCATGTGATGAATCTCCAGTACTGGGGATCAACCCTGTCCCCCACCCCCACTACCAGGCTGGCACTCTACCCAAGTCACCCCCCATTTTTGTGGTGTTGGGGATCAAATCCAGAGCCTTTCCTTTGAGCTGCATCCCCAACCCTTTTTACTTCAAGACAGGGTCATGCTCATTTGCTTAGGCTAGTTCTGAACTTGTGATCTTCCTGCCTCAGCTGCCAGAAGTGGGAAGTGTATGCCACTATTCCTGGCTAAATATACCTGTTTCTAGTGATAAAACAAAAGTGGTTGGTGACATAATAGAATCCTTACTGTAGTCCAGTGGTGGTGAACCTATGACATGTGTGCTGTAGGTCGCTGTTTGTTATCATTGAAAGCTCTAAAAGATTGGCCATCACTGCTCTAGTCTTGTACATTATTCTGGGTTTTGATAATTTCCATTTACTTTGCAATATTTAGTTGAAATGATCTTAGTTATAATTACAGTGTTCAAACTCAGGCTGAGTGTGGTAGTGCTTGTCTGTAATCCCAACAGCACTCAGGAGGCTGAGGCAAGAGGATAGCTGCACGTTCAGTGCCAGCCTGGGCTACATAAGGAGGCCTCATCTCAAAACAAACAAAGCAAAAAACTAAAAATTTCAAACTCATAACCATATGCCTGGTATTATTTTTGGCAGGACTGTCTTATTCACTCTTATGCATCAAAGGTTCTGATTATAACCCACTGTAAAAAAAAATTAAGTCACATAAAACAAAGTTTTACAGAATGATATTTCAATACTATTTTTGGTTTTTTTTGGTACCAGGGATTGAACTCGGGTCCATGTGCTTACGCAGCAGGCGGTGAAACCACTGAGCTAAATCCCCAACCCATTTCAATACTTTTTGATCTTTTCTGCTCAATTTCATTAATAAAATACTTATGGTTATTTCACTGTGTACTGTTGAGTTTTGACCTGCGCTTTGAAGAAATCACTTTTATTGTATTTTAAACTTCTAAAACCATTTCTTTAATTTTTAAATTTAAACAGTGATGATTTAATTGTGTAATTAAAATATATTATGCAATAATAGGGCTAAAAATATTCTTGACACTCATCACAAAAAGTCTTTCTTTTCCCCCAAGTACTGGAATTGAACCTAGGACTGTTGCATTGGGCGACATCCTCAACCCATTTTGTATTTTACATTTTGAGACAGGGTCTCACTAAGACACCAAGTTGACCAGGCTTGGCTCAAGCTGAACTTGTGATCCTTCTGCCTCAGCCTCCCAGAGTGCTAGGATTATAGGTGTGGGCCACCAGACTAGCTCACAAAAAGTCTTAATGTAATTTTGAAGGCTCTGAATTATTTCCCCATAGGTGGGGAGCTCTTTGGGTACCTTGCATGGTGCAAAACAGGTACTCAAAACACTATCAGCAGGTAACAGCGAATGTGTCCATGGCTTTTGTTGCTCAGAGGCTGAGTCCTGAGGAGATCACTGCACTCCACAGAAGGTCAGGAAACCAGCCGGTGACTAAGAGAGAAAGCACCATCTTGGTTCTCTGGTGGGGTACATGAAGGGGGCATCATAGCCCTTCCACCCTGTATGCTGGGCAGAGTGCGAAGGTTATACCCAGGACCACCCTCACCAAGGCTTTGGGCATGTGGGTAGCTTCCATAAAGACGTGTGAAATGCAGAGCATGGGGAACACAGATTTGGTAACTATCTTTGGGCAGGGGTCAGCCTGTGCGGCCTCACACGCACCCAGCTCCTAGGATTGCTACAAGAAGCAGACAGAGGCAGAGGAAGCACCTGAAGGGACCTGTGCTCAGGGCTGTGTGCTCCTTACTTCTGAGGAGGGCCAGCCTTTCCTAGGGACTCTGTCAAAATCCTAATCAAGATGCTGTTGAGGAAGCTTCTCCCACCTGTGAAGTGGAGAATCAGGCCCTGCCGGTAAAGATGTTGGGTGCAGATGTGGACCAGCCCTTCTGTGATGGTCTCCTGTGGGGGTCTGCTCTGTGCTGCCAGTCACAGGTCTGCCCAGAAATGAACAGTGGGTAGGTGAAGCGGATCTTAGTAGATAGAATTATGTTGCATTTCTCCTTTAAAATAAAATTTTCATAATGTTTGTGATGCATTAAGTGAAAAAAGAAGCCTACAGAACAGTGTTTGTAGCATGAGCCTATTTTTGTACAATACCTATGTGTGTATTTGCATAGGGAAGTCTGGCAGGGTGTACATCAGTGCATCGTGGCGGACATGGGCCTCACTCTTTTCTTCTGCACCTGCCTCACACGTCAGGCTTTTGTACAGTGAGTATTGCTTATGGGACAGAAATGTGAGTGGTACTCTTACAATCTGGTATTACTAATATTTTTTCTTTTTCAAATAAAACTAATTTGGCCTGGTCCTACTTTTTAGCACTTAAACATTTAGGTATCATGTATAAAAAAACTATTTTCATCATCAGAATTCTATTTTCTGAATAGTCTAAAATTAAGTCCTACATGCATTCTCTTTTTTGGGGGGTACCAGGGATCGAACTCGGGTCCTTGCTCTTGCGAGGCAGGCGATGGAACCACTGAGCAAAATCCCCGACCCTACACGCATTCTTTTTTTTTTTTTGGTACCAGGGATTGAACTTGGGTCCTTGTGCTTGCGCAGCATGTGGTGAAACCACTGAGCTAAATCCTCGGTCCATCCTATATGCGTTCGTTATAAAGCCCAGAATTCCTGTTATTGGAAATTGACCTGTGTCGGTGGCTGTTGGAATATCAAATTACATATGATTTACATTCATGGAGGGCTTGGCTGGGAATTTGGGGCTATTTTTGTAACGCTATTAGCACGTTTTCAAGCTGATACTAAAATTTTAAAGTAGGGATACAAGGCAGTGGTAGTGTGTGGGACACTTGTAATAAAGTGAGTCCCTTTTCAGTGCTAAAAATGGAGGAAGAAGGATTCTGGTTAGGTCAGATAGTGCGATTGCTCTTTGAACAACCCTCGTGGACCATGGGTCTTTGGGGACATCAGGGTGGATGTAGAAGTCTTCCCTGGCAGTAGAAGTTGCTGGTGTGCTTAAATGAACTTCAGTTATAACACTAGTTCATAGTTGCCTTCCTGACCAGAGGAAGTAGGTTGCATAAAATTCTAGAATGTCAAACAATTTAGGGTTAAATGGTTTAACTTAAAACAAATTATTACCATGTAGGCTTTAGGAGTGTAGCAGTTGCAGAGCACTTCTTTGTGGGTTAGTGTTATTTATTTGCTTTTTTTTTTTTTTTTGGTACTGGGGATCAAACTCGGGACCTTGCGCTTGTGAGGCAGGCGGCTGAACCGCTGAGCTAAATCCCTGGCCATGGCCCCCTATTTATTTACTTTTGAGGAGGGTCTCTAGGTAGTCCAATTCAGGCCAGCTTCTGAACTCTATGTAGACCAGGTTGCCTCAACTTGAGATCCTCCTGCCTCAGCCTCCCAAGTGCTTGCAATCACAGACATGCCTCCTGTACTGGCATGACTCAGGGTTGTGCGTGTGTGTGCGTGTGTGTGTGTGTGTGTGTGTGCCCATGTAACAAATATATCAAGAGAACATATCCAGTGCTCCAGAATGTTCCCTGCTCCCTTTCATAGTCACCCCCACTACTTGTTAGGCTTTGTTGGACCTTCACATTGAGCTAAGTTCCAAACTCTTTTTTAAAAATTTTTCTTTTGAGGCAGCATCTCCATTAGTTGCTAAGTTACTTGGACTGGGCTTGAACTTTGGATCCTCCTGCCTGAGCTTTCCAGAGTGCTGGGTTTACAGGTATGTGCTGCCACACCTGGCTGATGGATTTTATTTTTGAATTTCATATAAAAAGAGCTTTCTATGCTAGGGTTTAGTGTTGCATTTGAGGTGCATCTGGGTTGCTGTAGCATTTGGTCATTTTTCATGGCATATAACTTTTCCATTGTGTGATTTTTACACAGTTTATTGATTCTAATATTGATGGATGTTAGATAATTTTATTTTAAGGCTGATGTGAAATGAGCTTATTCCTATACATGTCTTTTGGTAGACATGAGCCCTTGTTGAGTTGGGTGTGTACCTAGGAGCGGGACTGCTGAGTATACATGTGATTTGACTAGATTGAGCCATCCACTTCTAAATAGTTCTGGTGTGTGCTTATTTTTTAGAAATTAGCATATGACAAAATATGATTTTTTTTTTTTTTTTTGGCACTGGGGATCAAACTCTCGTCCTTGTGCTTGCGCAGCAGGCAGTGAAACCACTGAGCTAAATCCCTGGCCTGATTTTTGAGATGAGGTCTTCATATGCTGTCCCAGGCTGGCCTGGAATTCCTGGATCCTCTTGCTTCAGTGTTCCAGATATAGTACAGGCACTTGCTACCATGTCCATCTTTGAGTGTGTGTGTGAGTGTGTGTGTGTGTGTGTGTGTGTGTTGCTGAGGGTGATACCCATGGCCTCATGCGTATGCTTGGCATGCATGCTTATTTGCCGGGTGTGGTGGTGCACTCTTGTAATCCCAGGACTCTGTAGGCTGAGGCAGGAGGATTGCCTCCAGTTCAAGGCCAGCCTGAATGAACTACATAGTGAGAGCCTGTCTCCAAAAAAAAAAAAAAAGTATGGTTATTTCATGGTTATTTGATTTTCTTTTTTCTGGTATGTACTAGCCAAGGTCTCTTTCACTGAGTCACATCCCCAGCCCTGTCTTTTGAATTCTAACACATGTGTGAGCTCCTGCAGTCACTGTCACAGTCAGCACACAGAACACTCTTCCCCAGGACAGCTCTCTTGTATCATCCCTGTCCAGTCATGACACCCCGCCCCCCCAACTCTTGACAACCACTACTCTGTTGCTTATATCATTTTATGTTTTTTGGAGAAGTCATATAAATGTAACCACACAGTATGTACCTCTCTCTCTCTCCTCTCTCTCTGTTTTGTTTTGCAGTACTAGAGATTGAACCTGAGGCTTTCACACTGAGCTATATTCCCAGCCCTTTTGTTATTTTTTATTTTGAGAGAAAGTCTTGCTAAGTTGCTAAATTGCTGTCTCCTGCCTCAGCCACCTGAGTGCTGGGATCACAGGTGTGTATCACAATCCCTTTTAATGTTTTTTTTTTTTTTGAGACAGGATCTTGGGATGTAGCCCAGGCTGGCCTTGAACTCTCAGCCATCCTACTGCCTCAGCCTCCCTAGTGCTTGGATTACAGGTGTGTGCCACCACCCCTGGCAAAATATTTTAAGATTTTTGTGGTCTGTCTTAGTGAATGTTACATAGGCATTTTTAAAATGTACTTTTTGCTGTTCCTGGGAGGAATGTTTTCTAGATGTCAGAGCCCCTTTATTTATCATTTTCACTAGTTCTTTTATATTATTGATTTTTTATTTTTGGTGTGCTTGTTTAAGTTGCTAAGAGAGGAGAGTTTAAGTCTCTGAGTAGAATGTGGATTTGCTGACTTAATGTGTGGCTTAATTTTTCCTTCATGTATTTTGAGACTGTTTTGGTTGGTCCATATACAGTTTTGTCTTGGTGAATCGGCTTTTTTTGTCATTTAGGTCTCTCTTATCCTGGGTAGTTTTCTTGACTCTGATGAATACTTTGATCTTAATATAGCTACTCCAACTTACTTACTTACTTTATTTATTTATTTAGAGGGGGTTATTGGGGATTGAACCCAGGGCTAAGTTGTAACATGCAGTGCTGGTATTAAGATGTGTACCACCATGCTTGGCTGTTTTTTTCCTTTTTTGTTTTTTTTTCCTCTTTTTTTCTGGTACTGGGGATTGAACTCAGGACCTTGCGCTTGCCAGGCAGATGCTGTGCTGCTGAGCTACATCCCTGCTCCTATCTTTTTACTTTTTTTTTTGGTACTGGGGATGGAACGCAGGTCCTTGCGGTTGTGAGGCAGGTGGCGGAACCACTGAGTTAAATCCCCGGCCCCTTTTTACTTTTAACTACAGACATACAGACATCATTTTATTTGAAGTGAGGTGGTTTTTTTGCGTTTTTTTTTGAGACAGAGCCTCACTGTGTAGCCCAGTTGTCCTTGAACTCAGTGATCTTCTTAGCTCTGCTGCCTCCTGAGTGCTAGGCTCAGGCATTTGTCACCACACCCAGCGGAGTGAGTTTCTGGTAGACAGTTGCTTAATTATTTTTATTAATCATAATTGTAATGTGTATGTGAAATGCACTTTTTTTTTTTGGTACCAGGGATCGAACTCAGGACCTTCTGCTTTCGAGGCAGGTGGTGGAACCACTGAGCTAAATCCCCGGCCTTGAAGTGTACTTTCTAACTTGAGCTTTATTTTCTTGGCTTAATTACTAATTGAATGTTTGTTTGGTGCTAGTAGGGGCTGCTTCTGTCAACATTATATTGGTTATGGTTCTCTACATTGGTCTTTTTCATCCAATAGGCTTTGTAAACTGATTGTGGTTTACACTAACATGGATTACACAAACAAATACCTTGTATATCATGCGTCCATGAAACATTTACTTTGTTTTTACAGTAGAATTCAGTTTGTTTCTAAATTGCATTGGAGTAATTCTTTTAATGTTTGTTATATTGCCTTTTGCTTGCTATTTTAAGGAAATGAGACTTTCCCCCTATATATATTCATAGATTGTTGTTATGTGATGTGAAGAACTTTTTTTCTTGAATATTTTGAATATTACTTAATATTTCTTAATTACTTAATATTAATTACTTAATATTACTTAATATTTCTTGAATATTACTTAAAGTTTGAAGCAGAGTGAAAAGTTAGGGAATCTGACTTCTTATGGTCCAGAATTTTTTAAATAAGCTTTTTTTTTTTGTACTCGGGATCCAACTCCGGTCCTTGCACTTGTGCAGCAGGTGGCGAAACCACTGAGCTAAATCCTTGGCCCCTAAATAAGCTTTTTATTTTGCAATTATTTTATTGTATGTTTATTCATTTATTTATTTTTTTGGTGCAAGGTATTGAACCCATAGCCTTGCAGCTGGTAGGCCTATACTCTTTATTGCTGAGTTACACTCCTAGCCCTTACTTTGGACTAATTTAGGTTTTCAACCTGGGTGAGGCGGTATGCACCTAGCTAGTCCTAGCTACTTGGGAGGCTGAGGAGGGAAGATCTGGGTCTGGGTGTTTGAGGCCTGCCTGAGCAGTGCAGCAAGATCCCATCTCAAAAGGAAAAAAATCATACATTGAAAACTTGGCTTAAAAAAGAAATAAAGTGAAAATCGGATTTACAGAAAGGTCACTAACACAGTGTAGTTTCTGTATTTCCTTCAGCCAGCTTTCCTTAATGTCAACATCTTTGTCAAAGCTAAGAAGTAAACATTCATATAATAGTGTTAACAACAGACTTTATTTGGATTTCAGTAATGTCCTGTTTCTCTTCCAGGATCTAATCCAAGACATCACATTGATTTAGTGGCCAGAATTTTGTTTATTTTTTGTTATCAGGAATCGAACTCAGGGCCTCGTGCTTGCCAGGCAGGTAGTGTGCCTCTGAGCTACATCCCCAGCCCCCAGAATTTTAACTTTAATTCTTTTTAACTCCCTCATCTATAATGAAAAGATTTTTTTATTTTCCTCGAGTTCTGCAAAGACTCATTAGTATTCAGATGGTAATTTTATATTCATATTAAAATTCAGTAACCCTATTAACTGTTCATAGTTGACTATGGTCTAGGATTTTCCTCTAGAAATAGTTGACAGTTCCCTGTTGTGAAGGTGGTGCACGGGGACAGAATTCTCCACAGTGCCTGCCAGTGTGACAGTGGAGCAGGAGTGAGCAGCCCCTGACTGGTTCCTTGGCTGAGGCATTTCCATCGCAAATTTGCGACAGTGCTTAGAATATTATTGCTGCTTTCTGCTTTAACACATTCATGATGGAGTTGTAATTCATTTGTCTTGCTGCTGGGCAGCTTGAACAAAGGGAGGTACGTGCATGACTCCCATTGAGTGGCTTTTTATTAATTTTATTAGTAAAAAGACCAGTAAAAGTGATTAGATCCTTTTGTGTCACTAGTGGTTCAAGCTGACAGGAACTTGTCAAACATGGAGAAAACTACATCACTCATTAACGATCCTAAATTGTAGCTACTGTCAGTATCCTCTGTACCCTTAAAAGAGTAATAGAAGGGAGAGTTTGGATTTGTCAACTTTATGTGAACTGTTCTGTGCATGTTCGTATGTTTACAGATGCCGGTACCAGTATTCCAGGCAGAATGCTGGCACTGGCTAATCCCAGACTCACAGGACTGTAGGTCTTGAGGGGACAAGAGCAGAAACGGATTTTCTTCCAAGGTAGTAGCTGCTGTTGAGTTTGAAAAATTCCTGTAATTGTAAATTTCTGTCATCGGTTCCCTTCTTGCACCTTTTCAACTGCTGGTGGCATTTATCACTTAGTCCTCTCAGGCCTGCTGTCCTAGGCCTCTTTACCTGTACCCAGTCTACATTTCTCTTCTTCAGAGCCAGTCTCTGAGACACTGCTGCACTTCTGCTTGCCCTGTTGCTCTTCCATCTGCCCTCCACCTGAGCAGCTTCCCTTGGTGGCACTTGGTGGGCTCCACCTGCTGGCTCTGGTCAGCTTGTGCTGCTCCTGTGATGTGGCCTGCATGCTATGACCTGTTCTTCCTGTCCCGGTAACTGCTGTTCCTCTCAGAGATGGAGGTCACGCACTGATCCTGTGGGCTAGGTTGTTTCCTCACTTCCAGCTTCCCTTGGTGCCTGTCCTCAGCTCCGTCACAGCACTTAGGCTGCTGGGGTTGTCACACATGTGTGAGGCAAGTGCTCCAGTGCTGAGCTGCACACAGCCCTGAACTATGTGCTGTGCAGGCCTCCTTGTGGCTTGCTCATTGCATGGCACTAGCTCCACAGTGGTGCTGGAGGCCCAGGCCACCCAGGGGAGCTCCTGTAGTTCTATCCTCCTCCCATTTCTCTGAAACCTCTTGTCTTCTTTGTTTTCTGATTTGGAAGAAAACATCCCTTTCCCAAAGTTAATCCTTTACTGAAGAGCTTCTTTACTGGATTTTATTGAGTCTGTTAACTTAAGGAAAGTCAATGCAGAATTCATGTATGGGTTTCATCCTGGGTCCGCTTCAGCGTGTCTTGTTCTTTCTCCTTTGGGTCTTGAATCTTTCCTTTTCTACGAGATTATTTTCCTTAGGATGCAAATTTTGAGTCTTCCATCTTCCTTTCCCCCTCCTCAGGTCCCCCCTCTTTCCCCCTGCAGCGCTAGAGATTGAACCCTGGGCCTTCACACTGAGCTACATCCCTAGTCCTCTTAATTTTTTGAGATAGTGCCTTGCTAAGTTGCTCAGGCTGGGCTCAGACTTTGGATCATCCTGCTCAGTTTCTCAGAGTGCTGGGATTATAGGCCTGTGCTCATTTCTTTCTCTCAAAATCAGGCTTCGTTTGGTATATTTCAGTGATTTTTGATATTAGTTAGAAACTTAAATAGGTCAGCGAGCTTTTTTTTTTCCTTTGGAACCGGGGATCGAACTTGGGTCCTTGTGCTTGCGCAGCAGGCGGTGAAACCACTGAGCTAAATCCCTGGCCCAACAAGCTTTTAATGTAATAGATATTCACTTATCAGAATGATCATTTGAGGCCTTTTTTCTTTTTTCTTTTTGGTACCAGGGATCGAACTCAGGACCTTGTGCTTGTGAGGCAGGTGCAGTGCCGCTGAGCTAAATCCCTAGTCCTGAGGCCTTTTTTCTACTCAGCTGTGAACTTAGCTTGTGTATGTTGAGACTAAATTCTTTCTAGTTATGAAATAGTGTTCAGGTTCTATAGGTTTTCTTACTAAGCTAATTTATCACAAATAATTTTTGTTTGAAAATTGCAGGTCAGCTGAGAATATTGTGCTGTACTACGTAATCTTGAAAGTCTTTGATAATTTTTTGACAGCTTTCTGATGGCACCCTTGTCTCATGGTTCAGTGGTTACCATCATCTCCTGCAGTGTTGTCCAGGGTGGTATATGCAGAAGCGTTCCAGGGAGCAGGTGTGATGATCCTTGGGGCTATCGGAAGGATATATTAATTCGTGTATGTATATTTTTATTTGTTTGTTTTTGAGAAAGTCTTGCCACGTAGCCCAGGCCAGCCTTGAACTCACTGTGTAGCCCAGGCTGGTCTTGCACTCATGATCCTCATGCCCCACTCTCCCGAGTGCTGGGATTACAGGTGTGTGCCACCACACTGGGAAGTGCTTATATATCTAAGTAAGACATTAAACTTTATAGAGTGGCACCCACTTGATCTGCACTTTAAACCGTCCAGGGTCTTGTGTGAGTGTAGAGCTGTCCTGAAGTGGGGAGGGATGACTGGCTCTTGCATGTGCTCACTTGACACGCACAGGTGTGGAAGCCTTGGCTGGTGGTGCCTCCTGTCAGTTTTCAGTTCAGCTGGTCCTCACAGAACAGGGTGTCCTGAGAGGAGTCCAGGTTTGAAGGTGATGCTAATACGAAAGTGCTGGCAACAAAAGGATGGGTGAGGGAGGCTGCTTTTGTACTTCCTGCTCAAGCTCTTTGTTAGCCACGTAATGAGGTATAGGAAACGATCTAGGCAGAATTGAAAATCAACTCTTAGAGATTATTCGAAATGTGTATTGCTTTTGATTTCATTTATTGGTTTTGAGGTGAGGTCTTGCTATGTAGTTCAGGCTTGACTTGAACTCACCGTAGCCCAGGCTGGCCTCAGACTTGCAGTGACTTTCTTGCCTCAGCCTTCCACGTGCTAGAATTAGATGTGCACCACCATGCCCAGTTTAGTTTCTGAAGTCCATGTTTGCACTACCTAATGGTGACACTCCTGGTGGAGAGTTGGTCCTTCTTCCCTCCCTGCCCTCCTCTTCTCTATCTCTTGGTCCTCTTCTCATTTGCAAAAGATCTAGCTCTGTTTCCTGTTATCTTTTATTTTGCTCTTTATTTCTACTTTGGTTTTCTCACTAAGAGAAACCATGTGATATTTAAGCTTGTGTGTCTGATTTATTTCATGTAATAAGATGTGTACAAATGACTCATTGATCCATGTTCTGCTACTATATGAAGTGTGTATTTATGTCCTCTTTTACTAGTATTCATCTATGCCCAAGGCAGTTGTCTTGGCTTTGAAATGTTAGGGAAGGAAAGTACATAGCCTTTACTGTTGACAATTTTTTTTTTAAAGGCAGAATCTCAATATATCAGGCAGGCCTTGAACTCACTATGCAGCCTAGGCTGGTCTTGAATTCATGATGATCCTCCTGCCTCAGCCTCCTGAGTGTGGGGGTTATAGGCATGCAGCACCATGCCTGGCTGGAAAGATATTTTAAAAATAAGCATCTAGGAAAAAAACACCTCAAAGTTTGCAGAAGTGTTTAAAGTCATGCATTACTCAGGCTGGTGTTTTACAGGGTTCTTCCTTTTTTTCGTTTTTTGAGACAGGGTCTTTGTGGTTTAGTCTGCCCTTGAACTCACCGTGTAGCACAGCTTGGCCTCAAATTTGCAGCAATCTTCTTGCTTCAGCCTCCTGAGTGCTGGGATTATAGGTATATGCCGCCACGCCTGGCTTCAAAGTTTCTTTAAGCTCGAGGTTAGACTCCTTTTGAGATTTCTAGCCTGTATTTCTATATTGAGTTGAGCTCGGTTGCCGATGTAGCTCTAGTTGGTTTGCAGAGGCAAGTGTTTAATATGGAGAAATAGGTGCATTTTTTTTTTCTTGTACTGGGGATCAAACTTGGGTTCTTGCACTTGCAAGGCAGGCAGTGGAACCACTGAGCTAAATCCCCAGCCGAATAGGTCCATTTTTGAAAGTTACGGTCTGGTAGAACAGTATCTCTGCTGGGCTTCCCTGATGGCTTCTAGTATGAAAGCACAGCATTCGGCTGTGGAGTTGGGGAGCCAGCTTGCAACATCTGCCGATCTTGTCCAGTACTGAAAGAAAACAGCCAACTGCCTTTGGGAAAAGCGATTTCCAGCAGGGTGTGTGGGTGGGCAGAATGGCAGAGTACGTGAGGACACATGCACTGCTTTGTCAGCAGATAGAATCAGATTTGAGACAATAAGTGATTAGAGTCGGTCATGGACGGGCTTGCTCTGGGATGATGAGGTGAGCTATGGAATAGGAATCGGCCTGTGCTTTTTGGAGGTTCTGATTGCGCTCTGTGTGTGTGTGTGTGTGTGTGTGTGTTTGTTTGTGTTTGTTTGTGTAATACAGCATGTAGATTCTGAAGGGATTTCTTAGATGGATAGGGTTTTGTGGAAAAACAAGATACAAGTGGTGATGATGGAGTAGCCTCTTTGTAATTAATAAAAAGCATTCTCAGGTTTGGTAGGATTGCAGGAATAGCAACACGTGTGGCATTTACCCATCACAGGACCCATAACATCGTGCTTATAGTGAAGAGTTGGGTCAGCCTGTGACCTTCGTGGAGAAGTAGATCATACTATTGTGTAATGAGGGGGGGAGTGACTGAAAATACTTGACAAGACTTGGAGAATTACAGGTTTCTTGTGACAAAGTTAAAAGAATTCCCTATTCTAAGGTGAATTGAAAGTTTTTCTTTTATTTAAAGATGAGTGGTCTAAATTTGCTGACCTTTTCTGTAATAAGTGGTCATCAGTAGAAAGCTATCAAATTGAGTAGTTTTGAGAAAAATAAACAATCTGCCCCCTGAAGGTAAAGGTGACATTTTAACACTGAGTAGAAAATTGTTTTTTTGGGAAAAATTTGCTATAATGAGTGTTTTGAAAGGATGTTTAGGATTTTCTCCATTGTGTATGTGTGATTCCTAAGAATAACGTAAATAGTCCTCTTACTGTACACTTAAACTTAGGAATGAGTTTTTTAACCCGTTTAAAAGCTTCGTATTGTACCAGTAGGAATACTTATTTTTCCCATATTTTCTTTATTAGTGTATATTTCTTTTCATTTAAAAAATATGGTAGTTTTTGGTTACTAAGAACAAGGAAACCTTGTGAGGAAATTGTAAATTGCCTGGCTGATTAATAAGAAAAAAAACCTTGCATTGATTGATGGGATTGAAGACCAGTGATGCAGCAGTCTGCTCTCACTCTGTTAGTTGTACTACCTGTCCTTGAGACGGCCCTTTTCTAGCAAAACCAACGATCATAATTGAAGTTAGCGTGCTCCTGGCATCTTATTTTAATAGCAAACAAGACTTGAAAATAACGGAGTATATTCAGTTGTACTGACCTTCTTCTTCTTCTCCTTTTTTTTTTTTTGGTACCAGGGATCGAACCTTGCTCTTGCAAGGCAGGTGCCAGTGCCACTGAGCTAAATCCCCGGCCCTGTATCGATTTTCTTAAATTCTTTTTCCTCATAATTTTTGGTGATAGAAAATAATTTTCAATATTGTTAAATAAAGCAAGTTTGCAAAATTTTGTTACCACATTTATGTTTCTATATTTTGTGTTTATGTGCCAAGTATGTGTTCTGCCACTGAGCTACACCCTACCCCTACTGTGTGTGTCTTTTACTGTCCATAAATGACGTTCACCAACAGCACCTCCAGTGTCACTGGGAGATCCCAGTGACCTCATGGATGTTCTTGCTCATCCACACACTGACGTTCTGTTCATACATGGCCTGTGGTGTGTGAGTACACATCCTGTTAGCCAGGCCCTTGAGAGTACAGCCTCCCAGGCGCCTCCATCACTGGGCCAGGTGGACCCACCCCCCTCTCCTTTCATCTCGGGTCTGTGTTTTCTATCATTAGGAGGCCCCCTTTGCTCTCTACAAATGTATTTTCTCCCATTCCCTCCCAACCTTCTAGCTTTGCCTGTAAGAATTACGCTGTCCTTCAAGGTCTGGCCTGAGGCTGCCTTTTCAACCACAGCAGTGACGTCTTGTGACACTGAACTCAGAGAGAGAGAGGGAGACTGAGAGAGACTGAGAGAGACAGAGAGAGAAGAGATTGAACACAGGGCTTCTGCACTGGAGTGCATCCCCAGCTCTTTTTTGTTTGTTCTTTGAGACAGGTTATCATTGTGTAGTGCAGGCTGGCCTCAAACTCATGATGATCCTTCTGCCTCACCCTCCTGAGTGCTGGGATTACAGGCATGTGCCACCACACCCGGCCCCAGCCCTTTTAACTTTTTATTTTGAGACAGAGTCTGGCTAAGTTGCCCAAACTGGGTTTATCCTCCTGCCTCAGCCTCCCAGAGTGCTGGAATTACAGGCATGTGCTCCTTTGCCTGGCTGACCTTTAACACTTCGGTTTTGCCTCATATTTCTTTTGTTTTACCTTCATATTTATTGTCTTTTTTTTTTGGTGTTTTTTTTTTTGGTACTGGGGATCGAACTTGGGTCCTTGCACTTGTGCAGCAGGCAGGGAAACCATTGAGCTAAATCCCCAGCCCATATTTATTGTCTTCTAGGAAATTGAAAGTTTATCAAGTGCAGGACATTTCAAAAGCATAGAATCTTATTCAGAGCCAGTATTTGTTGAATGAATCAAATGAGATTCAGAATTAGGGGTTTTTAAAAAGTTGTGTAAATATTTTAGTGTCATACTTGGATATGGAAGTTTTCTACCATGTGAATGAATGAATGAATGAATGAAATATTTAACGATTATTTTGATCTTGTTTATTCTTGATTTAGAAGTGAAGCAGACTGAGATATCCTATTTATTTATTTATTTATTTATTTTTTCCGGTACTGGGGATTGAACTCAGGACCTTGTACTTGCCAGGCAGGCACAGCACCACTGAGCTACATCCCTGGCCCAAGATAGCCTCTTTAAATGACATTTTCCCCAACTAACATCTGTTAACTAGCATAGTCATTAACATCCTTTTAAAATGATATTTTCAT
>NW_004624755.1:25076062-25117331 GCF_000247695.1 Heterocephalus glaber | reverse complement strand
TTTTTTTGTACCGAGGATTGAACTCAGGACCTTGCACTTGTGATGCAGGCGGCGGCACCACTGAGCTAAGTCCCCAGCCCAGTAAATGATATTTTTAAATAATAGATATACACACCATATTATATAATGTCTGTTGTATAATAATGTATAATGAACATGATGTATGTAAAAAAGTATGTAAAAAAGTAAAAAAGCAGATAACTATTAATTTTTCTTGTTGCTCTTTGTTTTTGAGACAAGTTCTCACTGTGTAGTTCAGGATGGCCCTGAACTCTCTATGCAGCTCAGGCTGGGCTCAAACTCGTGGTGATCCTCTTGCCTCAGCCTTCTGAGATCTGAAATTACAAGCATTCACCATCACACCTGACTAGATAACCATTAATTTATATAATCTTTTTTAGAATCTTACCAACACTTATGAAACTGTTTTTCTTTACCCCCTCCATTTTTATTAATGGATATTGCTTACATAGATTAACAAGTTTCACTGGGACAGATCTATATTTATATTTACATAACATACTATAACCACCCCCCCCACCCCCATTTCACATTTTTGGGGGGTTTCAGTGATAATGTATTTTGATCATATTTATCCTTTGTACCTGCCCTTATCCCCTCTCCTATTTCTTTTCCTCTTGTCCAATAAAAGTCTCCCTTCTACTTCATCAGTTTTAGATTCCACACATTAGGGAGACTATATGTAGTATTTGTCTTTCAGATTGCGACTTATTTCACTCAACGTGAAGATCTCCAGATCCATCCATGTTTCTGCAAATGACAAAATACTCCATTGTGTATGTGTACCACATTTTCTTCATCCATTCATCTGATGGGCAGCGAGGCTGTCTGCACACTATGGCTGTTGTTTATTGGGCCACACTAAACACAGGTATGGGTGTCCTGACAGTGTGCTTCAGTGTGCTCTTGTTTCAGGTGTATACCGAGGGGTGGTATAGCTGGATCAAATAGTAGCTCTATTTTTAGTTTTTTGAGTGACCTCTGTACTGATTTCTATAGTGGCTGTCCTAATGTACATTCATACTAATATAGAAGGATTCCTTTTCCCCTGTGTCAACAGCATTTACTGTTTTTGTATTCTTACTTATTTATTCATTAGGAACCAGGCATCGAACTCAGGACCTTGCACTTGCAAGGCAGACTTGGTGCCACTGAGCTAAATCCCCAGGCCCCTGTTTTGTGGTGTTTTTTTTTTTTTTTGTACCAGGGATGGAACCTCGGATCCTTGCGCTTTCCAGGCAGGCGGCAGAACCACTGAGCTAAATCCCCGGCCCTGGGCCCCCCCCCCCCACAGTTTTTGTATTCTTGATGATAGCCATTCTGACTGGGAGGAGATGGAGTCTCAGGGTATGTAGTTAGTCTTTCTTTCTTAAAGGAATTAAAATGTTTTGTGTTGGGTCGGGGATTTAGCTCAGTGGTTCCACCGCCTGCCTTGCAAGCTAAGGACCTGAGTTTGATCCCCGGTACCAAACAAACAAACAAACAAAAAATGTTTTGTTTTGATTTTCTGGTTTTATTTTTGCTTTTTGGTACCCGGGATTAAACTCAGGACTTTGTGCTTGCCAGGCAGGAGTGGTGCCACTGAGCTACATCCTTGGGCCTTGCTTGTTTGTTTGTTTGTTTTTTGTTTTGGTACCAAGGATCAAACTCAGGACCTTGTTCCTGTGAGACAGGCGGTGGCACCACTGAGCTAAATCCCTAGCCCGATCTAGTTTTGTTTTGAGACGGGGTCTTTGTAGTTCAGGCTGGCCTTGAAACAGCAGCAATCTTTCTGCCTCAGCTTCCCGAGTGCTGGTATTTTCTGCTTGTGAGTTTAGAGGCCAACTAATTTAATCCTTATTTTCAAGCATGCTGAACTGAAAGATCTAGTGAAACATTCTAGGCCATTGGTCTCCACAGTGGAGTGTGGGAGTTGCCAAGTATAGTGACCAGAATGTAAGTAGAAAAAACAAGGGCAGTGTTGTGGCTTGTGTCTAGATGTCCCCTCCGCCAAAGCCTCATGCAGTCTTTTTTGAATGTAGCTAAATCTGAAATGTGTGATGCTAGGATTAAGGGCATGTGATTACTGACACACTACACATGAGTGGTTGGTTTGGCACTGCCCTAATCCCTGATAGCCTGAATAAGAAGATAAAAGGAACAGAAAGACACTGTTAAGGTCCCTTGTTGCCTTTGCTACCTTGTGTGTGCCATGTTGTTTCTCCTCAGGGATGCCTGTTTGCTATCCCTGCCTTGGAGCAAGCCAATTACAGACTGAAACCTCTGCAAACTGTAAGCCAAATAAATCTTTCCCCTCAATCTTTGGGTGTCGAGTATTTTGTCCCAGCAACAAGAGAAAAGTAGCTAATACAGAATTTGGTACCAGGAGAGAGGGGTTGTTGCTGTGACATTACCTGGCCAGGTGGCTCAAGAGCCTTTGAAACTGGCTTGTGGGGAAGGGAAGAGTTAGGAAAAAGTCAGAGATGCTGAAGAAGTAGAGCTCGAACACCTTAGACTGTTCTGTATGGGAGATTCTGGTCAGAGCACAAAAGATCAGAAAGCTGGTAAAAACCAGGCTGGGGAAGAAAGACTGCATTGGCTGCTGGACTCCAGACAATGTGTTTTATGGCTTGACAGAAAGTTTGTGTGCATTTTATGTCCAGAGACTTTGCCTGAGATGGAGATTAAGGACAGCAGACTAACAAATCTTGCAGAAGAAATTTCAAATGTTGAGGCCATGGCATGGCTGCTTTTGGGGCTTTTAGTCAGATCTACGTTGAGAATCAAGAGCAAAGAGCCGCCCCCCCCGCCCCCCCGCAAAAAAAAGAGCAAAGAGCCCAGCAGAATGATTTAAAACATTTTGAGTTTGTTCAGAAAGGAAGCTCCAATAAAGTTGCGGCCTGCAAAGATAGAACAGTGGAGAACTTGGTTGCTGAAAAGATTAACATTAAAAAGCTAAGTACTAAGCGCAAGGACCCAAGTTCAATCCCCAGCACCAAAAAAATAAATAAATAAAATAAGTAAATAAAGCTAAGTACTTTGGAAATGGACAATAGAAAAGATGGCCTGAGGGTACCAAAAGAAGCAGCAGGACTCCACCCTTTGCAGCCTCAAAATTGCAAAAGTGACAGACTTTTCTCAGAGACCACCCCCCCCCCCAGCATCATGTTCCAGAATGTAGGGAGGTTGTTCCTTTCTTTCAGGAATCACGTGTATATACAGTAATGAATGTGCTGGCTGACAGGCCAGGGATGGACCCTTGGGATTCTAACATTCATGCCCTGTTTAGTGTACCTCAAAGGGCTGGATCCTCTTTTGTGTTGTAGTCTTATTGCAGTGCTTACATCTAAACTAAAGTACCCTAAATAAATTTGGAAAGCGGGACTTTAAATTACTATTACATGCATAGCAATTTTTACTACATGAATTAATCATCTTCTTAATACAAAAACAAACATTAAGAAATGTTATCTTTTATCTGTTACCAATTCTAGTTTCCAAAGAGTTATTTGGGCAGGGCTTTTTCCCTGTTGGGAGGCTGAGGCAGGAAGATCACATGTTCAAGCTCAGCCTGGGCAATTTATGGAGTCCCTGTTTCAGAATTTAAGAAGGATATGGGATGTGGTTCAGTGGTAGAGCGCCCCTGGGTTCAATCCTAAGTATTGGAGTGGGGGTTTACTGAGTAGCTCCTATTCCCAGTTACTAATATGTATTAACATTAGCTGATATACTCATCAGGTGCTTAGTAGGAGTCAGTAAATGGTAATTGTTATTGTGTGCCATTCATAATTTTTGGATGTTTTTGGTGTTAAGACATTTAGTCTTCAGCTTCATGGAGTAAAACACTCTAAGTGCTTGGGAATGTTGTTTACCTTAAGATAATTACCCATTTAATTTTCTAGGCCTGGAAATTTCTTCAGTCATTGGTGTAGGTTTAATGTTTCTTCCTGAATCAGTTTTTATTTCCATTTTTGTTATTTTGAGACAGGGCCTTGCTGTGTAGTCAAGGCTGGCTTTGAACTCACTATGTATCTCAGACTGGCTTCTAATTTGCAACGATCCTCCCTCTTCAGCCCCCCCTAAGTGCTGGGATTATAGTTGTGTGCTACCATGCCCAGCTCTTGAATCAGTTTTGAAAATCATTTACTTAAGTTTTGTAAACAAAAATCTTCACTCATAGAACCTGGCATGTGATCCAGCAATCACACTATTGGCTATAGACCCAAAGAAAAAGAAATCTGTATGTTGAAGATACAGCTGCACCTCTATGTGTGTCACAGTATTATTTGCAGTAGTCAGGTGGTAGAATCTTTCTAAATCTCCATCAGCTGATGACTGGAGGGAGCAGTGTGATACCCAGATGCAGTGGAATGCCAGCCAGCCATAAAATGATGGAATCCCAGCCAGGCGTATTGGTGCACACCTGTAATCCCCACCACTCAGGCAGCAGGATCATCAAGAGTTTGAGGCCAGCCTGGGCTGTAGAGTGCGACCCTGTCTCAAAAAACAAAATAAAACAAAAAACACCCAAACAAGATAGAACAAAACAACAAACCAGATGTAATCCTGTCATATACTGGAAGTCATTATGCTGAGTGCAGTAAGTCAGGCACAGAGACAAGCACTGAGAGTCTCACTCAAACATGGAATCTAATCTAGTTGACCCCAAGAATATTGAAAGTAGAATGGTGTTAACAGAGGCTGGGGTGGAGAGGGATGGAGAGGCTGGTGGGTGGCTGCTGAATCATGGTTAGAAAGTAGGGGCCTGCTGCCCGCACGGTAACTGTAGGTAGTGATGTATGCAATGTTTCAAGAAAGCTAGGAGGAAGAGTTTTTGTTCAGTGTTTGCAGCAGGGCTGGCCCTGGATTGAACCCAGGGTTTTGTGCATGCTGGGCAGACCCTCCACCACTGAGCTGTACCCTTCCCCTTACTGGAGAGTTTAATGGTTATGGGGACAGGTTCATTTGTATGTTAAAGGCTATGTTTTAATTAAGATTTTATCTTCTGCTAACTAATTTTTCTTACTTATATTTTTTCTGACTTAGCATTGTTATGCATGCATTTATTTTCTTTGGATTTGCCTGCTTTATTTTGTCCTTAAATTTTTGCTATATCAATGGTAATATAGCAGTCATTTGGCTAATGATCACTGTTCTGGAGTCTAGACTCTTATTGAGCCCTTAGAGCATCTCACTTGGTTCTGTGGCAGTCTTTTGAGTAGGGTTTCGTTTAAAAACCTCTATTTACAAATAAGGAAGCAGGGTTAGGGGGTTAATTATTGCTCAGGGGAAAACAGTGAGTAGCTCTCCACCACTGTGTACTGCTTGTCTAGTAAATACACAGAAATCAAACTCACTTATTTGGGAATATGTATAGTAGGTTTAAAAATAAGATTGTTGGTGACTGAATTTTTGGTTTGGGGAGGGACATATGGTTCTGAGGTAGTGTTTGGTTATTTTTTCTTCATTCTGTTTATTGACATGCAGATGATTCAGATGGCTGTAAAAATCTATCAGCATTATTATTACTATTCTTGGAAAATGTGTCAACATTTTGGAAGGAAGCTTAGTTTAGCAATATGCAATTTATAAGGACATAAATTTTGGGATTGAACTGTCCATGTTGTGTTGACATGGTCTCTTTACTCTCAACCATCACCATCTCCATTCAGTTTTTTTATTTTTGTTTTTTGAGCATGGTAGGATTTCCCCCAGAGTGACTTCCGGACATCTAGTCCCTCATGATTCTGCCTCCCTTGGGTTGCTGTGTCACTCCAGCCCTTCCCTTGGGCACATGATAGCTTTGTCGTTTTCACCTGTTGGTTCAGAGGCATGAGGAGTTCAGGCTCAACTTCTGGTGTACTGAGCTTGTTGTCACCTCTTGGATACTAAGACTTCTGTCAGATGTTTAAGTTGAGGGACTGGGAAGGAAAATTTTACTGAGTTGGTCACTAAGTGTAATGGTGAGTGATATGCTACTCTTAAACTCTTCTTGATCTGTCTAGCTAGAGAAGACAAGTGTTGGTCATTTCTGCAGAATATACTGCATGCTGTTGCCAGCTCTGACCCCAAAGGTCTTCCATTTGGTGCTTGGGTCTCTATCAGGCCTTTTTACCATTTTCTAGAGCCAGTTGATTCTGGGTGATGGGGATGTGACAGAATGAGTGAATTTCATGATCATGATCCCATCATCTCACCTTGATTATGAAACAGACTCTTTGGTCTGTTGTGTGATAACATCTATTCAATGAGTCTGTAGATAGTGACCTGTATTTGAGGAACAAATTCTGTATATTCCGGTTCAATTAGGTGAGAAACCCACACAGTCATTTTACCCCTCCCCCAGCCCAAACCTAAATAAATAAATAAACGAGGTCCTGCTCTGCTGCCCCAGGCTGGTCTTGAACTCTTGATCCTCCTACTTCAGGGTTCAGCATAGCTTGGATTAAAGGTATGCGCTCAGCTATTATATGAAAGAAATTTTACTGTTATTATTGAAACAGAGTCTTGGTGTATAGCTCAGGCTGACCTTGAATTCACTGTGTAGCTCAGACTAGCCTCAAACTTACAGCCCTCCTCCTGCTTTACTCTTGAGTGCTAGGATTTTAGGTGTGTGTCACCATGCCAGTATTTATTTTTTAAATTTATTTTTACTAGTACATGTTTATAGTACATAATGATTGTATATTCGTTGTGAAGAGTTGGTACATGTAGGTAACTTACCTTCTTTTTAAAAAAATTTTTATTGAGTGTATTGGTGCATTTAGGTATATCTTATAATCACATTCATCATTGAGAATTTGTACCTGTACATGATATATCTTGATTCTTATTTTTTCCCATTCTCCTACCCTCCCTTCAACCCCTCTACCCTACCTTAATTCTTTTTAAGTCCTGTTCCCCACTCCCTCCCCTTTCTTCCATCTCTTGGTCCTCTTCCCATTTGCAAAAGTTCTATTTCCCTGTTTCCTATTATCTTTTATTTTGCTCTTTAATATACTTACCCTTTGGGTTTCTCATATAAGAAAGACCATTTAATATTTAAACTTGTTTGTTTGCAATATTTCATTTACCATTATGGTCTCACAGTGCATCCATTTTTCCACAAATGACTCAAATTTTATCCTTTATGTCAAAGTAGTACTGCATTCTGTCTTAACATCACACTTTTATCCATATGTCTGTTGATGGACATACAGGCTGCATCCAAGATTTAGCTGTTATGAATTGTGCTGCTATACCGTGGTTGTGCATGGATCACTGTAATATGATGCCTTTAACTCTTTTGGGAAGATACCCAGAAGGAGAAGAGCTGGGTCAAATGGAATTTCTAGTTTTAGTTTTTGGAGAAATCTCTATACAAATTTCTATAGTAGTTGTATGAGTGTACTTTCCCACTGACAATGTAGAAAGGTATCTATCCCCCCCAACCACTGTAATTTGTTACTTGATTTCTTAATGAAGGCTACTCTTTCTGGAGTGAGATGGAATCTCAGGATTGGTTTAAGTTGCCTTTTTTTTGTTACTGGGGATCGAACTCTGGACCTTGTGCTTGTGAGGCAGGCGTCGGAACCACTGAGCTAAACCCCCGGCCCGAAGTTGCATTTTTTTTTAATGGGCAGCAATGGTGAGCATTTTTTATATATTCACTAGCCATTTGTATTTCTCCCGAGAAACGTTTTTGGTCCCAAGTTCAATCCCCGGTATCCCCCCCCCAATTTTTTTTTATTTTATTAAAAGGATTTGTATTTTATCAAAATATTTACAGACTAACTAAAGTGGAAAGAGAATGCTGAAGGACACTTTAGGCCTGAGGGATAGTGTCCAAGAAAGGCCTCATTTGGCAGAGTGTCTCTGCAAGGCTGGAGTGCAGGTTGTGGGGAGGACATGGGTGCAGGTTACTGGCTTCCCAGATTGCCTGGGCCAGAGCTGGGGCATAGGTGGCAAGCAGCAGGATCGGGCTGGGCACAGGTGAGCTGAGCCTGGGTTAGGCATGCAACAGTGATCAGACCATCCCTGGAGATGAGGTCAGGACTCGTGATGTCTTTTGGGGAGGGCCATGGGAAAAGAGCCTTTAGCAGAAGCATCCAACTTTTTGACTTGCCTGGGCCTCATTGAATGAGGAGGAATAGTCTGGGGTACCAATATATCAAAAGTTTATTATTGTTATTATTTTACATTACTGAGGATAGAACCCATGGCCTTTGCACTGAGCTACATCCCCAACCCTAAGTCAGTAAGTCACTAAGTTGCCCAGACTGGGCTCAAACTTGTGATCCTCCTGCCTTAGCCTCCCACAGTGCTGAGATTACAAGCATGTGTCACCATGCCCAGCACCTTTATTTTTAAATATTTATTCTTTATTTGGGTACTGGGATTTATTTACTTTTATACTTGCTGTTATAACATTAGAAAGAAAGAGGGCAAGCAGCCTGCAGGCTACAAGCTGGACACACCAGGGATTTGATAAAAAAGGCTTGATCGGCTGGGTACCTGCTGAGCTGGTGGTGCTGGCACTGCAGGCCCCACCATGGGATTGCACTTCTGTGCATGGGTTGGGCCCAGACGGCTCCAGGCCGCTGAGTGGAATGAAAGCTGGGTAGCAGGCTGGCTAGACTGCCAGTGACGCAGGTCCCTGGTGGATGGAGGTGTGGATGGCGTTGAAGAGAGTGCAGGCAGGAGCAGGTAGCCAAGTTGGGTATAGGTTCCTGCCCCGGGTGGTTCCCAGCTGCTTCCTCAGTCCAGAGCTAGAGAAAGCTCACATTGCCAAGTGGTGAAGAAGCTGTGCCCTGCAGACTCCGGGCATTGGAGAACCTGTGGTCAGCGCAGAGCAATGATGAGAGGACTGGGAAGGGACACCCTTTCTTCCTACACAGTCCTTCAAGCTGTCTACAGATGTGGCTGAATTGACTGTTTCCTGGTGGCGAGCTAGAGACTGTCTCCAACTTTCCCATAGTGTGAAAGCAGTATACATCCAGTAGAAAAGTTTCTCCAGAATTTGAATTTGGGCTCTGTTCCTCGTCCAGTGACAGATAGCCCAGTCCTTTCTGGAGATGTGGGCAGTGGCAGTGAGCCAGAGTGCCCAGTCAGCCCTGCGGCCATGAAGGGAGACCTCAGCACTCCACACACACGGCTCTGATGTGCAGCTCAGGTGTTTGTAGGTCAGGTGTATTAAATGCATTTTTTTTCTTCCTTTTTTGTGCATTTTTGATTTACTATATTTTTGACTTATGGTAGACTTGCTGGGATGTGACCCCATCATAAGTTGAGGACTATTTATGGGGACCAGGTTTTTTTTTTGTTTTGTTTTGAGATAGGTCTAGCTTTGTATCCCAGGCTGGCCCTGAACTCACTATTGTAGCCCAGGCTGGCCTTGACTTTGAGGCAATCATCCTGGCTCAGCCTCCTGGGCTGGGATTATAGGTGTGTGTGCCAGCTTCATCTTCACTGAGTGAGCAGAGAGTGAGTGTGGAGAAGAGGCTGTATCTGGGTAGCAGTGCACATATGAGCAGGAAGGGTGCCAGGTAGCGTTGCCTCTTGGCTCCAGACTTGTCTTTCGTGGCCTTGCTGGTGACTCTTGAGCTGGACTTTGCAGACATCTCTCTTTCGGCAGTTGGTCTGGTAAGTTTGGTCAGTGAGGGTGCTTGGGACATTGCAGGAGGAGGCGCTGGCCCTGGTTCTGGTGTGCCTTCCTCTGTTTTTGAGACCGGTGCGCAGCTAGCATGCAGAGCATCCAGTGGTGCTCAGGGCAGTGACTTTCATTGACATCCCTGTGCCAGCTTCCTGGAAAATTGTGTTGGCACCTTAGCTCGCCTCCCAGCAAGCTCAGTGGGATTTCCACAGGCAGCATCCCCTGACTTCTACTGGGTGGTAGGTGGCTTTCTGATGCATTTCACTGGCACCCCAGAGGGCAGTTTCTTATTGCCAGCTTCCTCTGTGGAGCCTCAGAGAACTTCCCGTCCAGTGCCTCCAGCCATCCTTCTCCAGGGATGCTGAGTTTCAGCTTTGGCAGGGCATGGAGTGAGGGAGCTCATTCGCATTTGTTTCATAATTGTTAGTTGATACTTTGTAAAATGCTAAACTGGTCCTGCTCATTCTGTTCATTTCTATTTCTTCACTGGATCCTCATGCAGAAGGTGGATCTGTATCAAGAATAATCGTGTTGGGCTGGGGATTTAGCTCAGTGGTTCTGCCACCTGCCTCGCAAGCGCAAGGACCCGAGTTCGATCCCTGGTACCCCCCCCAAAAAACCAACCAAGAATAATCGTGTCTTCTAGAGAGGACCAATCACTGTCAGTTCCATGATGAAAGGGCTCAATGTTATTAGCCTGCTACCCAGTAGCTCATTTGCCCTAGGAATTGTATAGGTTGGGCCTCAGCAGTGATGGTAGCCAGATCATCCTTGGTGAGGATTCATTCATTCCTCCATTCTTTTTTTGTGTGTGTGTGGTACCGGGGATCGAACTAAGGATCTTTCGCTTGCGAGGCAGGTGGGGTGCCACTGAGCTACATCCCTGGCCCTCATTCCTCCATTCTTGCTTCTATGTCTCTCTGTTCACAAGCCTGTGGAGTGAACATTGGGAAAACCGATCAACAGGTATTCAGGCCACCACACTGCAGGGAGTGCTGTTGCTGAACACCTGTGTGGGACATAGGTGTCCCCGCCCTCTGGGCCCATCCTCACATCCCTGTCTAGATCTCTTTGCTGCCAATTATCCCTTTGGGTTCTTTTCACATTCCTGATCACTCAGCCAAACATTAGCTATTGTTGGTGAGTAGGCATGGATCTGTACTTCTCTGGCCAGTTTTTCTTCACAGTAAAGGGTACAACCAGCTGAGGATGATAGCACATACCTGTAATCCCATCTCCTTGGGAGGATGAGGCAGGAGAATAGCATGTTAGAGGCAGCTTTGGGGAAACTAGTGAGAGCCTGTCTCAAGAGAAAGAGAGGGGAGCAGAGGGACAGAGAAAGGCAGGCTGGGATGTAGCTCAGCATTCTCTGGTTTCAGTCCCTAGTAGTAGCAAAAGAAAAAGGTACAACCAAATGTACTTCTTCAGCTTTTGCTCACTGGTTGTATTTTTCCTCCCCATGGGCCTTCAGAGCCATCTCCAGATCTCCAGGCGCAGTGTCATGTTTCTGTTACCTGCTGCAGGCTGGTGCCAGCATAGCATTTAGAACCCTCAGTATACGGTCTCAAAATTACTCCCTTCCTTACTGTCCTGGGAACTTGCCCCCAGGCCGTGGGTATAGTTATGGCAGTGGCTGTGAATGCAGCAGCGTGATAGTACAATATGCATGTGATTTCAGCATCTGAATGCACAGGTTTATTCTGGCCGAAGCTCAAGTAGCAAGGTCACTTGGTCTCCCATGGTCAGGTGTCCTGACTTTTCTTCTCTGTTGCCATCACCATGGAAGCCATCAAGGGTGGTGGATGGTAAGCCTAAAAGGACTGCAGTGCCTCCTGCTTGTCCTCTTAGTGGAGTGCCCAGCTCCCTGAGCAGCATTATGGAAAGCAGTAATGGAAAAAAGGGGGTGTGACAAAGTCTCTGGTGTCAAGAAGTTCACAGTGAATTCTCAGGGGAGAGACAAGTACACCTTGAAGAAAGCTCCATGGTAAGTGTTGCTGGAGCAGAGAGAGTACCAGAAACAGCGAAGACCTGGAGAGTGGGAATAGAGTGAACCGTGTTTTAAGGAGAAAATGAAGCCTGGAGTCTGAGAGATGAGGGCTGTTTTCCAGGTGCCTGTCAGGCTGGAAGCCTTCCCTGACCCTTCCTCGCAGGAATGTGGGAGAGAGGCAGCTACTTGTAGCAGAGAGCACAGGCCCCAGATTCAGATTCTGACACTGATAGCGTGTGAAGCTCCTTCATAGGTCAGTTCCATAACTCATAACTTTATTTATTTATTTGTTTTTTTCCCCAGTACTGGGGATTGAACTTGGGTCCTTACACTTTCGATGCAGGCGGCAGAACCACTGAGCTAAATCCCTGGCCCCTCATAACTTTAAAATGAGGGAGATTGTGCTGATCTTTCAAGTCATCCTTGGGGTGGCGAGAGAAAGTGCACACAGGGTGTTTTCAGCACAGTACCTAGTATGAACTGTAGCCTTTCCTCAGTGAGAGGAGAGGCAACGTGTGCTTTTTTTTTTTTTTTGGTACCAGGGATTGAACTCAGGTCCTTACGCTTGCGTAGCAGGTAGCAAAATCGCTGAGCTAAATCCCCAGCCCTGCATTTTTATTTTTTTATTTTTTATTTTTTTTTTTGGTATCGGGGCTTAAACTCGGGACCTAGCGCTTGGACAGCAGGTGGAGAAACCACTGAGCTAAATCCCTGGCCCAACATTTGCATAGTTTTACATTAATCAATCTCTTTCCATTAGGTCCCTTCAGCAGATCTGGCCCACAGCTGGTGAGCATGGCTTCAGTAGGTGGTGCTTGACCCTTGGATCCCTGGGGTCCCTTGGTCACATTACTAGGTGTATCTACTAGGAATTCTCCCACCATGTTCTCTTTGTGCTGTGGTTTGAGGGATTTCTGTTGACCTATCATCCAGTCCACTGATTTTTTAGTTTCCATCTTTGGTGAAATTACCAATCTGATCTTGGGTGTTGTAGTCTTTAACGTAACTAAAGTTATTTTAAATTTCCTGTCATACAGTTCCAACAGCTACATTATATCTAAGTCTCATTTGCTACTGCTGTTTCTTGGGATGCGGATTTTTTGCGTGCCTTTGTGTATGCTCTGTGAAGAATTTTCAAGCCACACAATGTTGTGTGTGACAGTACAGCTGGAAGTAAAGCATTTGTATGGCTGGAGATAGGGATTTCTCCCTTTCTCTTGGGCAGTTTCTGCTGCGGTCTGCCCTGCTCAGGTTCAGAGGTGGCCTAGGCTTGGGATGTGTCCTGGTCGCTGTCTTCTTGGCACTGCAGGCTTCAGTTCCTATGGAGCCGGCTTGCATCCAGGTTGAGGGCAGTTTTCCAGAGCACTGTATGTAATTCTGAGTTTGAAGTCTTCTCTGCCTGTTGTACTTCACAATGTGCTCTGTACACTCATGTCCAGTCCTGTTCTCTCAGCAGTGTAGCTGTTGGTTGGTATTTGAAGCGTTTTGACTTGGAAGTGTGTGGTGGTGCTAGAGTGCTGCCTCTTGAGTAAGGCTCCTGTCTAGGTGTGTCTGGTGATCCTGGACCTCGGGGTGCACCCTTCCTGGCTCTCCCACCTCTTCCTCATGGTGGTGGGCTCAGTGTAACCCTGCCCCTTCCTCAGGAGCTCCCTCCACTGTGCCTTTCTCCTGTGGCAGTGAGTGCTGCTTGGAGCCCTCTCTGCACAGATGAAGGCCTCTGTTCCTAAGTGGAGATGGAGAGGAAGGGTTGAGGTGAGTTACTGCCCCTCCCCAGCTTGGCACCATTGTCAGTGCTGCTCGGGCTCTGGCAGATCTTTTTCGTGACACCTATGAGTTTCGTGGAGAAAGGGCCTGCAGAGGTGCAGACTGCGCCAGCTTGTGCCTGCTCAGGAGTTGTTCTGCCAGCCTGCTCTCAGCCTTTCCCAATTTGTCGTCTGTTATTGCCGAATTCCTGTTAGCCAGTTTCCTATTGCACCTGCCCCAGGTGAACTCCTGTGCTCATTCCCTGCAGGCACTCACATTTGGGTGGCTTTCACTCTTTAGCCTCAGCCTTCCAGGTGGTAGAGGAACAGGCATGGAGTTGAAGTTAGTCTGGCTGCTTCTCGTTGCAGGAGTGGGAGCATGCACCTTCCCACTCTCCATTTTAGGGCAGAAGCTACAAGCAACCATGTCTTGAAGGTTAGAAATTAAGTTGGAGGCAATCCTGTTTGTCCATTTTCTCCTTTATGGTTTGAGCTTTTGGATTCTCAAGAAATTTTTGTGTACTTTGAGATTGGGAAGATGTTCTCCTTTGCTTTCTTTTAGAATTTTAGCTTTTATGAATAAGCTAATGATCCATTTCCATTTAATTTGTGTATACGATGTGAGACAAGATTGGAGGTGTCCTTCTGCCTGTATCTGTATGGCTATCCAATTGTGTATTATGTATCGAGAAGTCCCCCTTCCCAGTTGAATAGTTAGCTTCCTGTCACTGTGGCAGCATACCTAAGAAAATCAACTCAGAAGGAGGAATGGTTTATTTTGGCTTATGTTTTCAGAGGGTTCAGTTCATTTCAGTAGGCCCCATTGTTTGGGGACCTATAGTTGGACTGTGTGGTGGAAGAAATTGCTCATCTCATCATGGCCAGGAAACGGAGAAAAGAGTTGATGGTGGTTTAAAATTTCCTTGAGAGCATACTGCTCTCATCTCTTCCCTCTAGGCTCTAGCTCCCAAAGACTCCACCACTGCCCAGGAGCACCAGAGGCTGTGGACCAGGCCTTCAGCATATGGCTTTGGGAAACATGTAACATCCAAAGCAAAATAGTGGTCTTGGGAAGGGTGGCTCATGGCTGTAATCCTAGGATATAAGGGGCCGAGTCACAAGTGTGTGCCCAGCCTGGGCAGTTTAGCAACTTAGTGAGATCCTGTTTCAAAATCAGAAATAAAGGGTTGAGGATATGGCTCAGTGCAAAGGCTCTGGGTTCAATCCCCAGTACTGCAAAGATATTTTTTTAAAAGCCAGATGTGGCGGTAGATGCCTCTAATCCTAGCACTCTGGGAGGCTGAGGCAGAGTTCCAGCCTGGGTAACTTAGTGACTTAGTGAGACCCTGTCTCAAAATAAATAAAAGAAAACTGGGAATGTAGCTTAGTGCAGAGACCTTGAGTTCAATCTCCTGTACTGGCAAAAAAAAAAAAAAGTGTCCCTTTGTCAAAAATTTCTCTTTTAAAAAATACTCTTACTGTTACTGTTACATACAATAAAAGAGCATAAAACAAATAAATAGCTTTGCAGATTATTTTAATTGGCCCTTGGCATTAGCACTGGTCAGTTAAAGAAATAGAACATTACCAAGACTCAGAGCTGCTAAAGGCTACTTCCTGATTATAGTTGCCTTGCTTTCACTTTATAGGCAGCCAGTAAACATATTTTCCTAAACACTGTAATTTTGCCTTTTCTTGAACTTCATATAAATGGAACCAATATTATAAAACAGTCTTTGGTATATGATTTCTTTTATTCAACAATCTTTTTACAGTTTATTTTGAATTTAGCCACAGTTTGTCCATTTTAAGGCTGAATAGTTTTGCACTGTGTAGCTCACAATTTATCCATTTCTTTCTTGATAGAAAATTAGGTTATTTCCAGTTTGGGGCTAATGTGAATAATCTTGTATATGTTGTTGTTGTTGTTTTTGGTACTGGGGATCGAATTCGGGTCCTTGTGCTTGCAAAGCAGGCAGTGGAACCACTGAGCTAAATCCCCGCCCCCTTGTGTATGTATTTCGATGTACACAGACTTAATATGAAGAACTATATCAAATGTAGAAGGATTACTAGGTCCAAGTATACATGTATTTTTACAGTCTTAATATAATAGTCTTTGCCCAAAGTGGTTATACCTTTTTCACTCCCATCAGCAGTGCATGAGAGCTCCCATTGTTCCATATTTTTACAAGAATACAACTTTGGGGCCAGGGATTTAGCTCAGTGGTTCCTCCGCCTGCCTCACAAGGGCAAGGACCCGAGTTCAATCCCTAGTACTAAAAAAAAAAAAAGAATACACCTTTGTCACAACTTCACATTCCAGCCTCCTGGGAAGTTTTCCTCTGATCATACGTGAATTACTCTTGTATGTCTTTGTGATCATTTGCACTTCCTTTTTAGGGGCAGGGTTGAGACAGGGTCTTGCTGGAAAGATAGTCCAGGCTGGCCTTGAACTCATTATATAGCCCTCAGAATCACAGTCCTCTGTCTCAGCCTCCTGAGTGCTGGGATTATAGGTGTGCACCACTGTGCCTGGCAGGGTATCTTTTTTTGTGAAGAATCTATTCAAATTTTTTGCCTATTTCTTTCAGTTAGATTGTGTCTTTTTTTTCTCTCATTTTTCTCACTTAATGTTGAATAGAAAAAAGGACTTAGTTAAATTTATTGATCTTTTCCTTTATGCTTTAATGTTTGTGTGTGTGCGCGCACACACACATGCACACGTCTGAGAGAGGGGGAGAGAGAGAGAGAGAGAGAGGCAGTCTTGCTAGTAGTGTAGGCTCACCTGCAGCTCAAAATCCTCCTGTCTCAATCTCCCAAATGAGATTTTTGGCATGTGCTACCACCACACCCAACTTGCTTTAGTGTTTTTAATGTCCTACTTTAACATGTTTTCCTACACATGAAGGTCATGAAGATTTTATCTGACTTTACACTTAGGTTTATAATTCTGAAATTGATTTTTCTTTGTTTATATGGTGTGAGGTAGGGGGTTCCAATTTCATTGTTTTACTCCTTTGGATACCTAGTTGTATCATTAATTAAAAAGACCATTCTTTTCACAGTACTGTGGAATGCCATCTCTATTATAAATTTAGTGTCCATGGGCCAGGGATTTACTCAGTGGTTCTGGCGCCTGCCTTGCAAGCTCAAGGTCCCGAGTTTGATCCCTGGTACCAAAAAAAAAAAAAAAAAAAAGCTAAAGTAATTCAGAGAGTATAGTAATGGCCCAAGGATAGGTAGACAAAGGAACAATATCGAAACAAAGTATATTTGGACACTACATTTTTTTTCCCTGCACCCTTCTAACCCGTATTTCTCCCTTGGAGCTCACCAGCCACATACTGAAACCTCTGAACTCTGAGCTGAAGTGAATGTCTCTCCCCTAACTTGTGTTGTCTCAGCAGTGGGAGAGTGACCACACTGACAGCTCACCTGTGGTGCCGCAGCCCGGGGGTTCACAGCCCAGTCGGCTGAGTCCTTAGATCCTACCAGTAGCTGCACCCTTGCTGGGAAAAGTGCCTTCAGCCCAGTCACTGCTTCAAGCAGGCAGGGACCTCAGCAACTCCCCCGAGGCCGAGAGCCAGCCTGCCTGGTTCTGCATCCTTGCTCTGAGACTTGCTAGCTTGAGTAAGTTTCTTGAACTCCATACTTGCACTTCCTCTTCAAAGAGAGAAGGGTGATAATTGACTGGCCACATGAGGTCTTTGTGCTGATTAGAAGCTATGCACATATTTAGAAGCTAACCTTTTAACAGGTGTTTTTTAACAGGTGTTTTGTCTAAGTTTGCAATTTTTTTTTAAAAGAAAATTGTTTATGCTTGACAGAAGTTCTAAATTTCTGTGTTACAAAACATCAGTCCTTTCTAGCTCTGGGTTTAAAACAATTAAGCATAATATATGGATGTTATTGGGTATAGTCAACTTCTGATTTTGTAAGTGTCCTTTTTGTTTTTTGTTTTTGGTACTGGGGATCGAACTCGGGTCCTTGCACTAGCGAGGCAGGCAGCGGAACCACTGAGCTAAATCCCCAGCTCTCAAAGTATTCTTTTTTCCCATTTGTAAACTCATTCCTTGTGGTTTCCTTTCCTTCTACTACCCAGCTTTGGATATTTATTCTTTGATAGCACTCATAGAAGATGAGAAAAGAAATAGTGACTTCTAGTCCAGGTCTGCCCAATAAAAATATAATCCAAACCAAGAGGTAATGTTAAACTTTTCTAGTAACCATATTATAGAAGTAAAATAATATTGCAGAAGTATCCATATTATAAACAATAGCAATTTTACTAGTGTCTCCTACTTAATTCAAGCAGCCACAGTATTAAATACAATGTGGAATCAATATAAAAATTATTAGTGATATGTTTTACATTCTTAATTTCATACTCAGGCCTTTGAAATATGGTGTGTATTTTATGTTCAGGACACACACCAATTTGGGCTTGCTGCATTTCAGGTGCTCTGTAGCCACATGTGACCAGAAGCCATCAAATTGGACTTGCAGCTCTAGTCTTGTGTTTGGGATGAGCTTAAACCTAACATTTCTTTTTTACTTTGCCCTTCTTGTGTTATCCCATTAATCTTTTTTTTTTTTTGAGACAGGGTTTTGCCATATGGTTCAGGCTAAACTCTTTAACTCATTATGTAGCCCAGGCTGGCCTCAAACTCATGGCGATCCTCCTGCCTCAGCCTCCTGAGTGTTGGGATGACAGGCATGTGCCACATGCCTGGCATAATTATGCCATTAACCTTTTTTTTTTTAAACATTCAATAAATCATTTATTTGTAAATAAATAATATATATGCTAAACCTAAAAATTTAGACAATCAAGACTACATTAGTAATCCATAAGCATATAAAATGAGGCCCATTTTGCAGAGCTGAATGTTGAATAGCATTACCTATGTTATCATTTATAATCTCAATTATTACCAATTCTGGTTATTTTCACTAAAGATTCTTATTAATTATAATAAGTGGCACATTTTTACCTACATAACAGCACCAAATGTAAGAACTTCTGAAAGGGGAGAGAAACTAAGGATTGGTGTTTTGGAGTATCTACATTTTAAATATTAACTCTTTCACATACTTTTCTTCCTCTTTACACAAAGGATACTAAATAAGTTACATTTAAATGTACTACTTATGGCCGAGGATTTAGCTCAGTGGTTTCGCTGCCTGCTGTGCAAGCGCAAGAACCCGAGTTTGATCCCTGGTTCTTTTAAAAAAAAAAAAATGTACTACTTATATTTCTTGCTTTGATATATACTCATAAAATCTGTGTTGTCTAAATTTTTAGGCTTATATAGTTAGAAATTTAAAATATATACTTTTATGGATATGACAGCTAATTGAAATAAGTTGGCACAATCATTTGAATTGGTTGTCTGCATACTGGGCAGGGCTTATTTCTTTTCTTTAGCTTCTTTGCACATGTGAAACATGACATAAGATGTCCTGTTTTGTCATGAACAATGCAACCATTTTTAGGTCGACCTTGGCAAATCACACAAGGTTCAATGGCATTAAGGGGAAAACTAGATTCCACACTTTCTTCTTTCTTTTTTGTTTCTTCCTTCTCCAGCTCTGTAACATCTTCCTGGCTGCTATTAATAATGCTACTGGAAGTTGATTGCTGAGAATAGTCCTCACTTTCTTGTGACTGGAAGGCTTGTGTGACTGTCATTATCTTCATCAATACATGACTCTCTGGAATCATTTGGTGCAGGATTTTTACCATCAGGCACATCCAAGCCCTCTTCTGCCTGTGTTGAGTTTTTGAATTTGGCTTTCGCAGGGAGTTCCCCCTTATCTTTCCCTTTATCTTCAGGAAGCCAATTCTCAGGAAGGGCCCAACATCTGTTGCAATGCGATGGAAGGGGAGGATTCATTTCATTGCATGAAGTACACTTCCATTAGTCAGCTAAGGAAATTTCAGGATCTTCTTCAAATGAATCTGTATCACTTTCCCCTGCCTGATAAACAGTAACTCGAGATACCTCATCATCTTCATCTGAGAGGTCTTGTCCTTCTTCACTAAGACTATAATCTTCTGAGTCAAGAGATTCAACTTCAAATTCTACACTGAATTGATCTGAAACTGAATCCTGATCCAACCAATCACCTGAATGTTCACTTACACCATCATCCAGATCCAGATTTGATGGAGTCTCTGTCGATTCACTGCTGTTACTTTCACAACATAGCTCCCTTATTACACACAAAGCCAGGCTTTCATCAAAAGAAAGAGAAATACTATCTGACTTGTGGCGTTTTCTTTGTCATTCACCAGACAATTCATCTGAATTTTCTTCTGTCTCACTAATTGCTCTTCTTCTAGATGAGGTAGATGGCCTAGAAACCAAATCTGAAGATGAAGGTTTTTCTTCTTGTAGCTCTTGCCCAGGGTCCTTTTGTTCATTCTCATCTTCAAGGTGACACCTGCTCTCACTCACAGATGTGCCGGAGTCTGATGGTTCCTGCTGATTGACTACTGTCATGTTTCTGTAGATCATTGTATATATTTTCCTGTGCTCTTTTACAGAGAAGCTTGGTACTCCAAACAAATCTCCTAGAAGATCATTTGAACAATATACAATATGTTGTTGCTTCTCATCATATAATCATTTAGTCATAATATACTGGCCAAGATAAAATATGATCTCTTTCATAGTGTAAGTTTCTTTTTGTGCACCAACGGACTTTAACAACTTCAAAAGCAATGGCTTTGGTCTAACCAGTGTCTCTTGTTCTGAAGCGGGAATCTGTGAGGTGCTTACAGCACCAGCAGTAGACACAGATATGTTGGTATTGCACATTGGCCTGGATCAATACAGAAAACTTGCTGTATGCTGGTGATCACAGGAGTCTATCTCCAATTGCCAGTGAACACAGCTCAGATGCAGAACTGACCTTCGCTTCCGAGCCATACCTGCTCCTCACTGCGCGGCATTTTTGGCACCCAGAGTCGGGTCAGGGGTCCCCCAGGACACCCCAGTTCCCCTCACCCGGCAAACGGAAGCCCGACGACCTGGGCCTGGGCGACTATTCTTGGGGGGCCCAGGCCACTAGGGTGCTCAGACGCACTCAGGGTGGCGAGGAAGGAGGCTCCTGGGGGCGGGAGCGGCCAGACCTCCGCCGGGGAGGGGGCGGGGGTCGAGGCTACCAGCACATTAGGCTTCTCGCTCTAATCTTCCAGTCAGAGAGGGCCACAAAGGCCCGTAAGCAACAGAGATCCTCGATGCGTGCCCCGTATCGCTCCAGCCTTTTTTTTTTGTACCAGAGATCTAACTCAGGACCTTACGCTTGCGAGGCAGGCGCAGGCACCACTGAGCCAAACCCCTGGCCCGTCATTAAACTTTTTAGTATTTATGTATAGTAGAGATTATTCTTTTAGCAGCTTTATACATAACCATATACATCCCCTACTTAATGCCAGAAAAATGTTTAAAGAGAACAGTCTTTTAAAATTAAAGTACAAGATTATAGTTATAAAATACCAAACATGAAACATAGTATATTTCCAGAAATTCTGGTAGTATAAATACCCTTTCATTATAAATGGAAGAATGTCTTTGCCTTAGCTCCAGGTTTTACTAACGTTGAACAAGGCTAAAGCGTCTGCTGATGGTGTTGCTGTGTTTGAGCTGGTTCACTGTCCCTTACCTGAGGCCTGCACCAAGCTGTGTCTGCCTGTAGTTAGTTGCCAGATGGTTGAGGCAGATGGACACTGCTCGTTGTCAGCCCAGAGACTTGTCCTTAGTGCTGTGGTCCCCACAGGACTGTGTGGAAGGAGAGGGAGGCAGGCATTGACCTTGGGGTCTGTGATAGACAGGAATGCCCAGCATCTGGTCAGCCATGGCTCGCTGGTGGGGATCCCTCAGTCTCCCTGCTCTTTGGGGGCTGGGCAGGGCCGGTACTGGGACCCCGAGCCACTAGGTCATGCTCATCTCTGCCAGGAAGGCACTGAGCCGAAGCGCACCCTCATGCCATTGACCGCCCACCCTTGGCCTGTCAGAAGGCCTGCTCTGAGGAAAACATGTGTACTGAGTTAAACACAGACCCCTGAATAAAATGATTCTACTTTCCCCGAGACTTTGTCTGATATTTCGTGTTAACATTTTGTTTGTAGCCCCCACACCGCTGGTGGGATTTTGGTGTCTATTCAGCCAGATATCGTCCTTTCTTTGAACAGCTACCCATGAGCATGTTCACCCTGTAGAGCCATTGGGAGGGGTCTCACCAGCTGCACAGATGGGTCGAGGGTCCAGGTGAGGTGAGAGGACTTGCCCTGGGTCACCCTTCTAGTCTGGAGTCAGAACTTGCACCTTGGCTGTCCAACTTCAGAGGCCACTTTGTAAGCAGGAGACCACAGCTTTAAATCCAGTCTTTGGACTGTCCGTCTCCTGCTGTACCAGTGGAAATTGAACCCAGGGTCATCACACTCAGCTATATCCCCAGCCCCCTTTTGAGGGTTTCAGCAAATCACTAAATTGTTCAGGCTGGACTCAAACTTGCCATTCTCCTGCCTCAGCCTCCCAGAGTGGTGAGGTTGTAGGTGATTTTGTTGAGGACTCTTGGCCTCAATTCACAGAAATTAACTTGTGCTAGCTTAGACAGAAGGTTATGCACTTTTTGTTTTTTGGTACCAGGGATCGAACCTGGGACCTTGTGTTTTCAAGGCAGGTGGCAGAACCACTGAGCTAAATCCCCGGCCCTAACAGAGCAGAAGGTGATTTTGCTATTGATAATCTTGCAGACCCTACTGGCAAGGATACAGCTGGAGGTGGAAGTGATTTGAAACAGTTTTGTTGGTCATCTTTTCCTATACCTCTTTTGTTTCTGTCTTGCTAAAGCCGGGCCACCCTACTTCTGAGTCTGCATCACCCACAGAGCCATCCAGGACTTGGGCCTACCTAAAGCATTTTATTCTGCCCTCTTTGAAAGTTGCCAGGGAGGGAAGAGAAACATCTACAAAGTAAGATCTGCTTCAAGACTGAGGCCCTGGCTTTAAACAGAGGTGAGAGAGGAGGCTGGGAACTGACTCTGACGTTGGAAGTTCTGGTCCAGAGAAACACGCAGCAGCTGTGGACCAGGGCTCTGCAAAGGCCAGGTGGGCAGTGAAGGAAGTCTACCTCATAGGAGTGAGCCCCACCCCTTCCCTGGTGGTGCTGCTGGGGGTGGAGTGCAGCTGGAGGGAGAGGTCAAGGTGGTGCGGTGGATCTCCTCTAGAGTCCTTGTGGGAGTGCCTGCATTTCTCAGTAGTTGTTTTCATATGGATTCCCTTAGACACAACCTTTTGCCTTTTGTATTTTTTTGTTACCAGGGATCGAACTCAGGACCTTCTGCTTGCAAGACAGGCGCCAGAACCGCTGAGCTAGATCCCTGGCCAACCTTTTGTATTTTGAATTAATTGGATTAAATAAAAATGCTACTAGAATTCATCTATGGATTTTGTTTTTTGGGGAGTTGCTTAATGGACTATTTAGAGAGGTTGCAGGTTCATAGCAAAACTGAGCAGAAAGTAGAGTACGTGTCGACAGGTAGCCTGTGACTTCCCACTCACCATTGCCCTCGGCTCCTGGCTGGTGGGAGGGCTTCATTACAGTGGCTGAGCCTATGCTGACACAGAGTTATCCTGAGGCCATAGTTTCTGGGAGGACCCACGTGTGTTGGAGAGCTGTGGGTTTAGCCAGGTGTGTGATGGCGGGTGTCTAGCATAACAGTGCTATACAGAGTGGTAGCACTGCCCCAGGTCCTCTCTGTGCTGCCTACCTCCCTCCTACGTCTCCCACACTCACTCTCCTTTAACTGTCTGTCTCTGTGGGCAGCCATTCCAGAATGTCAGACAGTGGTCATAGAGGATGGGGCCACAGAGGAAAGACTGACTTCTTCCACCTAGTAATACACATTAAAGGGTCAGGGATGTAGCTCAGTGGCTCCACGCCTGCCTTGCAAGCACAAGGTCCTGAGTTCGGTGCCTGGTACCAAGAAAAAAAAGTAATGCGCATTAAAGATGGCTCCATTTCTTATCTAGCTCATCTCTTTTTGGCACTGAGTAATATTTCATTCTCTGGATGTACCACAGTTTCTCTGTTCACTTACTGAATGACCTTTTGGTTGCTTCCAAGTTTTGGCAGTTATGAATAAAGCTGCTGTAGATACAAACATTGGTTGTTTAATGACCAAGTTATAGTCTTGTGATTAGATCATTAATTGAATTGGTTTCTAAAAGAGGAATTGTATATAGTGTGTACATTACAAGATTGTTAACAGAATTGTAATCAGAACAAAGAAATAGTCCAAGTAAACTCCAAGTTGATGACTTTGCTTTTATTGGCATAACTCATAGACAGTACTGTAATGTGTAACAACGTAAAACTGCAGTACTGTACTGTACAGCACAGTCAGCACAAACTACAGTACTGTATAAAGAAGGTGTACTATACAGAAAAGACACTGAGGCTCTATTAACAAGATTAACAGAACCTTACCCCCAAAAAAGAAGGGTCATAAGTCCAGTGGTGGTGAGTCATAAGTGAAACAGCGTGCCTCCGTTGTAAGTCCAAACAGTTGTTAAACAGGTAGGCCATTAAGTGAGGACTATCTGTATCCACATTCAGGTTTTTATGTAAACATAGATTTTCAGTACACCTGGTAACATTAAGGAGTGTGATTGTTGGATCAAATGGTAGAATATGTATGCATGTACTTACTTATTATGGTACCGTGGATTGAAGCCAGAGCCTTGCACAGGCTAGGTAAGTGCTCTGTTACTGACCATTTTCTTTTTTGTTTGTTTGAGACAGTCTCACTAAGCTTCTCAGACTCCCCTTAGTCTTGAGATACTTCCTGTCCTGTGCAGCGGAGATTGCAGGCATGTGCCAGTAGTAAGCGAAAATTGTCCCACATCCTCACCAGGATTTTCCACTGTTACGGATACTGGCTGTTGGAATAGGGTTTTAGTGGTATTTTGTTGTTTTTATGTGTATGTGTTTATGTGGCTCACATTTGTGGCTTGTACATATTTCTCTTAGTGTCTCTTAGTGCTTCAGCAGACTCTGAAGGAACAGGCAGGCAGTGAGTTGTTGAGAAGTACAATCGAGAGGAGGCTGAGAGAAAGAGTGGCCTATGAGTCCTAATGGAAATGATGCAGGAAAGAAGAAAAAACACAATATAAGAAAGGGAGGAGAGTCACTGGAACAGTTCTCAGGTGATGATAGGGTAGGCCTGGCACCTATGAATCTTGGTTAAAGAGATACTCCATAGTAGCCTCAGGAGAGCAGATGCCAGGAGATGGTTTATTGTGGTGGTCCTGAGGAACATAGTTCCAAGTGGTTTTCCAAAGATCGTTCTATTTTTATGCCCTCTTCAGCAGTCTGTGAGTACCTGTGGTGGTTTAGCTTATTGTCAACCTGCTTGGTTTGGGAGCCACCCAGGGGTATTTGTGGGGGTGGGTCATATGGGTCTGACCTTGGGGTCTGTATCTGGCCCCTTCCTCTCTTACTGTACCCCTGCTCTGCTTCATGATGGCATGAACTAAGAGGCTTTGCTCTGCCCACCATTTCACCAGGATGTTTCTCTCTTGCAACCAGCCAACCAAAGACTGAATCTTCCCAAACCATGAGCCAAATTCAACTTGTGCTCCTTTAAGTTGGTGTGTGTGTGTGTGTGTGTGTGTGTGTGTATTCAGAAGTATGTTGTAGTGGCAAAAGCTGGTAATATAGTACCTATCGGGCTGGGGATTTACCTCAGTGGCTCCGCCACCTGCCTCGTAAGCGCAAGGACCCGAGTTCGATCCCTGGTACCCCCCCCCCAAATATATATATATAAAACTTATGTTCCTTCTGTTTTCCTTCAAGTCTCTGCTCCTCTGGGGCTGTGCTCTGCATCAAACTGTCTGTCTGTCTACTCCACTGTTGTGCTTCCTTTTGAGTTCCTCCCAGTGTCCTCCTGGTAGGCTCAGGAGCCTTGGTCTGTTCCTTGTGCCTTCTGTTGAAAGTTTCTCTCCCTCCTTACCTTGGACTGTCTCATACATTTTGAATTCATGAACCAAAGCACTGTAGTACCAACCCTGGAGACTGTGTTATCAGTGCTATGCTGTGATCACCATTACCCTAGCCAACGGCTGTCTGTCTGTGGGCCAAGTGCTTTCCTGTGGCAAATGTGCTGTGGTGTTGGGTATGGGTGGGGTCCACCGTGGGACTGCCCCTGTCCTGGCTGCCTGTCAGCAGGGCTGTGTCAGTGACTTGGAGCTTGTGATGGCTACTTTGGAATTGTTTCAGGTCACTTAATTTTCAAATGTTATATGCTTGTTCCTGCATCTCTAGGTAAAAGCTTTTCTCGGCCTCTATTCATACTAAGTGGTTTCCTCTTTTCTAGTTACTGTGATTTTCACATACCTTCAGATTTTGATGGGAATGCAGACTGAAGCCTGAGGATTTAGCAGTCCTTCGATAACTTCTCATTTGACCCCAGCAGATAAAATTGTATTTTACAGATTGAAGAAGAGCAATATGTTAGAAATACATACTTCCAGAGCTGCAAATCTGCTGTTAATACATTGAGTTATTTTGCTCCTTTGCCATATGGAGCTTGAATACTTCAGAGACCTGAAGTATTTTGCAAATATTTGCTGTGCTGTCAGATGACAGAGCAGTGGTGCTGAACTTACCCTGGCATCGGGACCTATCCTGAGACTTTCTGAGATACTTCTTTTCTTCTGAATGAGTAACATCAAAACAAACAATCATCATATTGTTTACTAGACTTAAAATGTAACGACTACACTAGTATAGGAAAACCATGTTAGTATTAGTTGGATGCATACAAGTGTTTTATGTAATTCTAGTTCTGGCAGACAACATGTGCTACTGTGCCTTCATTACTACCATGAGACTGTCCTATTTACAGCAGCTGCTAGTCGATTAATAGGTAGGCCAATTTAGGAGCAGCAAGAAAGAAAATAGTGGCAGTTTTCTTTAGGCTTTCTTCTCTTTTTAATGTATGAACTGAAATTAAAGGAATCCTAAAGAAAACTCACTTTTATATTAGCTGTGACAAGGGGTGCTAAAGTTATAATCTGGAATCAATAATTAGTGTTTACTGAATTTTATTGTTTCCAGGGAGCAACCTTGGAATCTATAAATTGCTAAATATTTACTCTGTAAAGCTGCAGAAATGATAAAACAAATACTTAAGGTAGTTTTCACCTAACTCACAGTGTGATTCAGTCATCAATTTTCGGTTGCCACTTAGAAGGGGACTTAAGTGTTTGTTGAGTGATTATTTGCTAAGCAGTGGTCCTTGCTCACAGAGGCCACATGTGCTTTAGAAAAGTTAGATCAGGAAAGGAACAGGAATGGGTAGGTATCTTGGTGACACAGGGATCCCCGGCCTTCGCACAGGCAGCTAATGAAAGGTCATGTATGAGAATGAGGAAAGCTGTGGGCACGGTAGGCAAGACTCAAGTGTGAAGAGTTGATTTGGTCTCATCACGGTGGTTCCCTCAGTGGGCATTTACTGGACACCTTCTTGGTGCTGGTAATGGGCCTTTAAAAATGTTGAGTGTCCAGTAAGAAGATAGGTGAAGAGTAGTTTTGTACCCTAATAACTATAATAGTTGGTGCAAAGCCCAGGCGTGGTGGAAGAGTTTTAGCAGTTAGCTGTATGACAGCATGTCGTGGTTGAGGGTGGGGGTTAAAAATCTCAGGGAAAAAAGGATGCCACAGAGGAGTTGGAAGAGATGCTTAATAATTTTCTGGCAAAGAAAAGGGAAATGAGTGGTTCAGGGTGTCAGAGGGTAGGTAGGGAGGCAAGGACTGAGACCCACATGGTTAGACAGATAATGTGCGTAGAACTTTTGGCTTCCACAGGGTAATTGTACTACGTGGGGACCCAGCAGCCGAGGGCCTTGTGTATCGGGCTTGGTGCCTTTCGGAGGACTATTCCTTCTGGGGTTGGAGGAATAGAAGGGTTGGTGTCTGGGTCGCATGTGCAGCACAAGCCATTGCTCTGGAGAACTGAGACCCTATCGGGGCATCAGGGGCTGGATAAAGGTGCGTGTCTGGGCAGCGGCCAAGAACTGCACCTACCCAGGTGCTCTCATTCTTGTGAGTCCCAGCTTTACCCTTGGAGGGTGTAGACTTAGCAGTGGGGAAGCTAGCTGTGAAATTGTACTGTTTTTATGTCCTAAAATATCCCTTTTTCTTCATGTCTGTGATGAGGAGCTTACATGTAAAGTCTTTTCAGTAAGTCTGAATTTTTAATGTTTAATTTGGAATTTCTTTTTGAAAAATACTTTCAAAACTAAAATATAGGCCTAGTAACAGAATGAATGCTGCAGGTTGAAAATCCTTATCTAAAATGCTTGGGACCAGTAGCATTTTGGATTTCAGATTTTTTTTCAGATTCTGAAATATTTGCATATACATAATCAGGCATCTTGGGGATGCGGCCCAAGTCTAAACATGGAATTCATATATAGCAAACCTTATACACATAGCCTGAAGGTAATTTTATACAATGTTTTTAGTGTGCCTTGTTTTGGTCGTAACCCATTGCCAGTAGAAAACACAGTTGTGGAGTTTCCCACTTGTGGTCTTACAGCACTCAGAACTTGGATTTTCAAGCATTTTGGATTTCAGATGTTTAGATTAGGGATGTTCAGGTCTATATTATGATTTAGTGTCTTCTTTCATCCCCTCTTCCCACTCCTCATGTATGGACATGCACACTCTCCACAGTGGCAACTTTTACGTGAGAGTACAGAATTCATTTACTCAGAAAGGGTAAAATGCATGAAAGGTGGGGCATTGAAGTAATAGCTCTGAGGTGTTTTCAGCAGTGTTGTCACCTCAGGAATATAAAAAAGTCTAAGTCACTGAAGTCCCTTATATTTATATGTATAATTATTATATATTGTATATAGCTGTGTATATGTTGGGTTTTGGAGAAAATATTTATTTATTTGTACCAGGGATCGAACTGACAATTTTGTGCTTGCAAGGCAGGTGCAGTGCCACTGAGCTAAATCCCTGGCTCATGGAGAAAACATTTATTTAATGTTTTTTTTTTTTTTTTTTTTGTACTAGGAATCAAACTCAGGGCTTCGCACTTGCCAGGCATGCGCTGTGCAGCTGAGCTACATCCCACCCCTTAATGTTCATTCTTACACTTTTATTTATTTTAAAATTTTATTTTTTGGTGGTACTGGGGATTGAACCCAGGGCCTTCGCACTGAGCTACATCCCCTGCCCCCCCCATTATTTTGTATATCTATGTAATTAGACCTCTGCTTCCAAACAGAATGTAGTAGCTTGGACTGGATTTGTCCTCTTGCCTTAAACAATTAAACATAGGATAAAATATACCAAACAGTACTTTTCCAGCACTGGGCAGTGACAGGCAGGAGCAGGGAAACCAAGGCAGCCCCGGGATTGCTAAACTCACCCCCTGCAGAAAGTTTGTAGTGCATAGCTACAACAGAGGCTGATGGGGCTCAGTCTCCTTGAGTTGAGGAGACTGAGATAAGACCTTGGGGAGACCAACGTGCATTTGTGCATTTGTGGTGTATGTGTCTTCTGCAGTCCGCAGCTGAGCCCTGAGGAGCATGTCAGGAAGCCATCTGAATCCGGGGGTAGAGGGGCTCAGTGTGGTCAAAGTGGGAACTCTCGGGAGGCACAGGACCCTGGAGAGCATGCACAGGAATGTTGTCAGGAGCAGACCCGCCTTACAAGATTTACAGCCTAACCTCAAGAGGACCAGACTTCCCAAATATCCTGACCATGGTCTATAGCTATGCTCAGGTGTTGGAAGGAATGAAAACATGTCCTGCACCTAACAAGGTAAAATGTACAATGTCTGTTAGTCAGAAGTTAGCAGGGATGCAAAGAAGTCATGGCAGTGCAGACTGAGGAGAAAGATCAGCAGGCAGAAATGACACACATGGTGGAGTCAGTGAGTAAGGATGTTAGCACAATTCATGGCTATTTTCCACGTGTTCAGGAAGATAGAGGAAAGCATCAGTATGGTAAGAAGAAGCTCAGAAGAAAACCCAAAGTGAACAGCTGGAGTTGTAGACTACAGTGTCTTAAGATGAAAAATACATTCAATGAGGATTGGCAGCAGCTTAGATACTGCTGAAGAAAAGGTGACTGAACTTGAAGAGATAGCAATAGAAAGTATCCGGAACGAACTGTAAGAAAGAAGGACTGAAATTTAAAATGAACAAAGGAGCTCCTTGTGTTGAGGGTCTCACTCTGTTGCCCATGCTGACCCCAGACTCCTATTCTTAATGACCCTCCCTCCCCTGGCCTCCAGAGTAGCTAGGACTCCTTGTGTGTGCCACCACACCTGCAAGCATCAAGAAGTCCTGGCTTCATTCTGAACTCCGTGGGCCATCTCATCTAGCTCAGTGGCATTATTCTCTGTGAATAGCGTCCAGAACAGACCTTTTGTTCCTGCCGCTGGGCCCGCCTGTCCTGTCTCTGGTGTGTCTGTGTTGGCCTGACCTTCACACACCCCTCTGGACCCTCACCAATCCCACTCCGCATTCCTCAGTCCAACTGCTCTCCTTTCTGTCTGGCTCCCATTGAGCCTAAACCACCTCATCTCCTCCCTACCTCTGGAGCTGCCCGCAGCAGCGTTACTTACCTTGTCTCTCCAGAGCTCATTTTCCATACAGCTAAGTGTCTTTTTAAGATGGAAGTAGGAACCATAGCCGTGTTAGAACCATAGCCTGGTGGCTGCCCCTGCCTGCCCTCCTGCTCTGCACGCCCATAGGCCCTGTCCTTGGATGCGCCTGATTTTACACACTGTCCTCTCTTCACTCTTGTTAAAATGCTGCCCTTGGCTGGGTATGATGGAACACACGTGTAGCCTCAGCTACTCAGGAGGCTGAGGCAGGAGGATTGCTTAAGTCCAAGAATTTGAGAACAGCCAGGGCAACTATGAAACCCTATCTCAAAGCCAAAATAGAAACAAAAGCACCACCCTCCAGTCCCAGTCCACATCCTTGCAAACTGTTTTCTTCATGGGTGAACACCAGATTTGACTTTGTCTGAGTTTGTGTGTTTACTGTGTTCTTACAATGTGTCCCCATTGTCTGTCCTAGAAGGCCTGATGTAGATGTCAGACATTTATACTCATCTTTCGTGGTCCAGAACCGTGCTTCCTGCTCTGTCCAGGGCCTCAGGTGCTGCCCTTAGTCCTTCTGTCCCACACCTCATGCCCGGCTCAGCCCTGCAGTCTTGTCCTTGTCCACTGTCACTGCCTGTGTCCCTGGTGCAGGCCATCGTCAGCTCTCCCCTGATCTTGCTTCCTCCCTCCCATCTCTTCTTTGTGCACAGCCTGGGAGTCCATCCACGGCCCCGTCCCTCCACAGCTCATCTCCTGCCCTTCCCTCACCCACCGCCCAGTCGTCTGACCTGCTGCGTCAGGGCCTCTCTGTTCCAAGGCTGTCTGTGGTGCTCCAGGGGTCTCAGGTCATTTCCTTACCCTAGGTAAAAGTACATAGCTCCCAGTGTCAGATGCACCTTCTGCCGTGTGTTTTCCTCCTTGTCTGAGGTTGTGTATTTTTACTCATTTACCTTATGTATTGTTTTTGTCTTTGATGAGGCTTATTTATCAGTGTGCCCAGTGCTCTGGTAGGTGCTGGGCCCAGTTACATACAAAAAAAATCTGAAATTTAAAATGCTCCAAAATCTGAAAGTTGTTTTTTTTTTTTTGGTACTGGGGATTGAACTCGGGACCTTAAGCTTGTGAGGCAGGCGGTGGAACCACTGAACTAAATCCCCGGCCCTCATAGCCCTTTTTAAATTTTTTGAGACAGGGTCTTGCCAAGTTGCCCAGGCTAGACTCAGACCTGCAGTCCTCCTGCCTCAGCCTCCCAGTGTGCTGGGATTATAGGCCTGTGCCAGAACACCTAGCACATCAGTGTGAGTTTTGAAGTTGTTGTAATTTAGACTTTTCAGATCTGTAGGAATAAAGAAAGATGTCTGCTCTCCTGCACTCTGTGGTTTGGAGTCCACAGCCTGCTGGGACCAGTGGGAGAAAGGACTCAGTTCTCTCCCCTCATCCCCCAGCTGGCATTACAGGCTTCATCACATAGCTACTGGACTGTCTGATTGAACCCTAGAACCATGTAGCACTGCCAGGTGCATGCAGTTTTTTGTTGTTGTTTTTTGTTTTTTGGTACTGGGGATCAAACTAGGGTCCTTGTGCTTTCGAGGCAGGCGTCAGAACCGCTGAGCTAAATCCTGGGCCCCAGGTGCATGCAGTTTTAACTGCTTGCTTGCACAGGAGTCAGAAGGTGTGAAAGCCTTTTGTATTGAACAGTGCTCTCATTCCCTACTCACTTGTTCCTTTGCTCAGGCAGCCCTGAGTTTTGAGAACCCACTGCCCTCGTGGAGACTGGGGCCCACTTGAGAGCTCTTCGTTGGTGATGGAGCCAGCAGGGCTAGTTGGGGCCTTTGTGGAAAGCCACAGTGGCCTTGCTGTGAGGGTCCTGTTCCTCCCCAACCTGGTTGGTAGGCAACAAGATGTTCTGGTTGGCGGGAGAGAGAGACCATGGGGAGCTGTGCTGTGTGGCTCTGAGCCTCTCCAGGGCCTGCAGGTCTCCCTTGTCAAGCATGAGGGCCATTTCTGTTACCTGGTTAGGTTGGACTCTTAGGGCTTCGGTGCATCTCCAGACCTACAGGCTCTGGCATTTTGCTGTGTGCCTGTGTTTCTATGGCTCATTTTACTTTCAGACAGAGTGCTTGGTAATCTTCGGAGAGGACCCAGGGTCATCATGTTGTCTCTTCCTCGGGCCCTGCCCTCTCCCTCGTCCCACAGTCTAGGGTCTGTTTGAAAAGCAGCAGTTGAAATCAGGTAGCTGGAGGTGAATGCAGCGCTGCTTATTGTGGAGCCTGGACTGGGGGCTGGGTCTTGCGTGTATGGGTGCTGTGATGTGTAGTGTGGAAGCCAGAACTCGACAGCTGGCCTCAGCAGAACTGCCACCTCCGTGTGAGCCTGGTGGGCAGGGCCCTGGGCCTCAAGCCTTGTGGATGGAGAATACTTTTGAAAGTTGAGGCTGGCAGTCTCCCCTTGGAGAGCAGTCCAGAAGTCTAGGTAAAGGGGTACACAGGCAACTTCAGATTCCTACAAAGATTTTCTTTATGACGTTACTGTCTTATTTGAAGTATTATGAATTTCTAGAGCACTAGTTTCAGTTTTATTCAACGAGTTTTCTGATTCTCTGCATAAACATACATGTGCATTTATTTTAGAGCTAAGTGTATTTTTAAACAATCTTGGCTTTATGGATCAGGTTTTGAAAACAGAATTTTTTTTTCTGTTCCAGACTCCCTTTAGTTTTGGCATGAATCATAGGACACCACCCTACCCCGCTGGGGATTATTGTCTTCTGTGCAGAAGTGAACGGAAGGACTCTTCTTCATTCTTAGAGAGTGGAGTTAAGACTTCGAGCAAACTGGCCCTTTCCATGGCTCCCAAGGGCAACAGTGTGCTGCACCTGCCGCTGTGGGTGTGCCCGGACTGCCGGAGGACCGTGGAGAAGGAAGAGAGGCACGGCAGCCTTGACCAGCCGGTGAGTGGCTGCCGGTGAGCAGGTGCGGTGCGCCTCCCTGTGGGCTGTGGGCTCACCGGCAGCAGGAGGGAAGGAGCGTGTCTGCTGCAGGATGCTCTGGATGTCCCTCCTGGCCTCTGCTGGCCACACCTGACAGTCCGCCAGGTGCCGGTTCACAGGGCGTTTTGGCTTTGTTAGTGCGGGCTCAGGGTTTTTGTGGGTGAAGCACTTTCCTGAGGAGCTAGCAAGCCTTTCATGTGTTTGGTTTTAGACAATTCCATATGCTGGTGATACCTGGAATTCTCGATCCCAGGTGCAGTTCTGTAGCTTGGCTTTCCTTCCCCTTTCCCTGCCTCAGCTCAGCTTAATGGAGGTTGTTCAGCCTGCAGGAGACCATACTGTTTACCTGACCTTTGGCCAAAGTTGGTGGGGCTTCCACATCTGTCTGGGTTCTAGGAGTTAGCTTATGCTACTACTTAAGGCCCCACTTTTGAGTTCTTCTGTTTCCTTTGATTTCTGCTGTAGGTAACTGTTTTGGCTCTTTGTTCTGATCCCTTGCTGTATGTGCCTTGTTTTCTAACCTGGGTCTGCTTTCCAGTTAGTCCCTGTGATGGTGTGAGGAGTGTCTGGCTGCTGTGTGGGTCGCTGTGTACCTCCTCTCCTGTCAGCCAGAGGCTCCTGCGGGTGGCATGCCAGCCTGAATGCCAGTCCTTCGTGCACCCAGAGCTGCCTTCTTGCCCTGGTGCTGACGAACCCCTTTCCACCAGTCCCCATGTCCTGCATTTTTTTCTCTGCCTCAGACTTGCTTCTAACATAACATATTATTTCACTTGTTCATTTTGTCTTTTTTTTTACTGGAATACAAGCTCTGAGAAGGCAGCTATTCTTGTGTATTTTCTGCCTGACATACTTAGGTACTCAAAATATTTGAATTAATGACTAGGTGAATGGATGAACAAAAGAGTGACCCTAGAGGCAAAGAGAACATAGCCTGAAGTTTTTGTCCCCTCAGATCTTGCTTTTTTTTCTTTTTTTTTTGGTACCGGGGATCGCAGCAGGTGGCGAAACCACTGAGCTAAATCCCCAGAGCCCCCTCAGATCTTGTTTTAATCATTTTTCACATGATTGTTTCTGTGTTCACTTAACGTATTTGGTTTTTTCCACATTGTGTTTAATGGGAGGCTGTTTAGTATTATCGATACCAGTTTGTTTCCTTGCATTTCCAGTCAGCATTTTTGTCTTTTCACCAACTGAAGCTTTTTTTCACTTTTCGTTTTATGTGTGTATACGGGACTTTCTTGCTTCTCCTTCTGATTTCAGCTGTGCAGTGGTACTTGGTCTGCGCTTGCTGGCGGGAAGGCCACGCCCTGCCTTGGGGCCCTCATTCCCTCAGGGCTCTGTGCTGGAGACAGTCCTCTGTCCAGCAGGCTTGTTCTTCTCACCCCAAGCAGCAGCCAGTGTGCGCTCACACCTGCAGCCTTCGCAGGGCGCCTCCGTGGTAATGCTGGTTTAAAATAGAGGGCCTCTTAAGACAGTGATAATTTACTTTCAGTAAAAAACTCACCCCTTTTTCTTTACAAAACAAAACACTGGCCGTAATTGGATTGCAGAACCCACATACAATTTCCTTGATCCCCCCGTGGTCAGCTTGTAGTCAGTTACAGGCTTGATTTTTGTCCCTGCAGCTCTGCTTTTTCAAGAGTGTTACATAAAATTCTGTCACTTGATGCAGTTTTGTTGCATGCATCAGTAGTTTGCTCCTTTTTATGTACAGACAGAGCCGAGTGTGGTGGTGCACACCTGTAGTATCAGCATTCCGGGAGGCCGCAGGCAAGGAAGAGTGTAAGTTCAAGCTCAGCCTGGGCAATTTAATGATTTAGTGAGACCCTATTTCAAAGTAAAAAATTTGAAAATGGTTGGGAGTGTAACTCAGTGAGAAAACCCTGGATTCAACCCCCAGTACTGTTAAAAAACACAAAACAAAACAACAGTACAGATACAGCAGTTTGCCCATTCCCCAGTTAACCGATGGTCCTTTGAGTGTTTCCAGATTTGTGCTATTTGGAAAAGAGCTGCTGTGAATGCTTTTGTACATGTCTTTCTGTGGATATCCCTTGTGCACGTTACTGCATTGGTTTGCAGGAATTTTGTTAAGGCTTTGTATCTGTGGTTGTGAAAGATGAGAAAGACTGTCTGTAGTCTTTTTGTCTTACAGTGTCCTTTAGGGCCTCATAATACAAGTTGAGGTGTGTCCCTGTTCCTGTTCTGTCTCCTTTCTGGGAGTGTATGTAGAATTGGCATTGCCATCTCTTCCTCAAGCATTAGTCTTGCTTTGTGCTTCTTTTTGCTCTCTTTGGTCAAGTGTCACAGGTCAGTGCGTAGGGAGCGCCAGGTGGAGGCTGTCACTGGAGTGCCTACCTAGGAGGCTAAGCGAGCTTGGGCCAGTGCTTCTCCAGTGGCATGTGCTGCACCTTGGTGCTGGTGTGGGCCTGGGCCAGGTTCTCTCTCTACCTCCTGCTTCCGGCTCCTGAAGGGAGTAGGAATATCCCTGTGCTTGGAGTTTCCTGGGCCTAGACTCCCACTCTCACCACGCCTGTTCACTCCTTTCTTCCTGCCATATGGCCTCTTTCCACCTTCCTTCCTCTGCCAAAGGTGAAACACTGATGACATGTGTCCCCTTTCCTTAGGGCTGTTGTATCATGTCATACAGTTCATTTGGTAGCATGGCTGCTTCTCTCTTGGCGACCCCACATTGGGGTTTTATAGATGGCTTGGTTCTTTCTGTCCTTAGAATAGGAGCTCTGAGTATAGGGCACTCCCTGCCCCCGTGGTGAGGAAGTGGAACTGACTGCTCTCTTCTAGGTAAGCATTCTTTTACCACAGTCACAACAGGAGGTGAGTGGAGATTCCTCCCTGCCTTACAGTTCGTAACCAGACTTCTCCAGAGTTCTCTTCTGTAGCAGCCCCTTCCCAGCTCACGTTCTACACATTGTCCTGCCCAGAAACCTAGTCTTCATGTAAAATGTTCAGTTTTATCCTAATGTCAAGTTTGACCCTTAGGTCTGTGGCTCACTTGCTTGATTGTCCTCTTTTTTATGTGTATGGGCTTACTGGGAATCAAAACTAGGGATCCTCTACAGTGAGCCACATACCCAGCTCTTTTTATTTTGAGACAGAGTCTTGGCATGTTGCCCAGGTTGGAGAACTCAGGATCTTCCTGCTTCGGCCTCCTGAGTTGCTGGTGTGTACCCTACTGCCCAGCTCTGCTGTCCTCTTGCCTTGGTTCTCTGACACCACCAAGCATGCCTGGAGGTGCAAATTCTGGTCTGCTTTCTCCAGTGGATAAGGTCTTCTCAAGTTAGTTTTGTTAAGTTCCATTTTTAGAAATTGTCAGAGCTATCAGGACAGAGTTGCTTGTAGGGTCTCTTCAATTCCTGCCTTGTTTGTAGATAAGACTTTTTTTATTTCTTGTATTTGTACTTTCTTTTTTTTGGTACCCGGGATCGAACTCGGGTCCTTGGTTTGTGAGACAGGCGGCTAAATCCCGGCTTGTACTTTTCTTTTTTTTTAAGCCAGATTTGTTTAGGAGTCTGTCATTTTGTCTTTTCAAAGAAGCAGCTTTTAATTTCTAAAATATCGTTTCTTTTTCTTTGCTTCCTTAATTACTGCTATTTTATATACACATGTGTGCTATCCAAATGTAAGGACATGGGAAGAGAACAGTGCAGAGCGTGTTTCCTCCAGCACCTGCCTGTCGTCTCCCTTCCCCCTTCCTCGCAGCCTGTTGGGGGGGATTCCTGCCTGGTGGTGCTGGGCTACGGATTTGGTGTCCAGGTTCTCACCCTCCCTAAGAAAGGCATGCCAAGCCACAGCCAGGTGGCCTGTGCACAGCAGCTGTGGCACTGCTTTCTCAGCCTCTTCTAAGTGCTGCCTGATGGGTCTGTGGCGTCTGAGCCTCAGATGCCAGCTACTCAGGAAAATCACGTTCCTTTCGTATGGGGAGCAGACCGTAGATGCTAGGGGATACTTGCTTTCCACTGTTGTCTTCTTGCCTCCGAGCTTTTTAACAGTCACATGTTCCTATGGCACCCTGTGTGAAGGCCTGCAGGAGCTCCATCTGCATCAGCCCTGCCTGCTTTCCTCCCAGCACTGTGTGACAGGGGGCTCACCTGGTCTGTTTCTTTTTTTGTGTGTTTTGTTTTGTTTTGGTTTGGCTTGGTTTTTTTTGGTACCTGGGATCGAACTTGGGTCCTTGCGCTTGTGCAGTAGGCAGTGAAACCACTGAGCTAAATCCCCGGCCCCTGTTTCTTTTTTTTGGTACCGGGGATTGAACTTGGGTCCTTGCACCTGCGCAGCAGGTGGTGAAACCACTGAGCTAATCCCCGGCCCGCTTGGTCTGTTTCTTTACAGTTAGAGTTAGGGTTAGGGCAAAAGATTGAACCCAGGGGCCTTGCGTTGAACTACACTCCCAGCCCTTCATTGATTTGCTTGTTTGAGCCAGGGTCTCACTAAGTTGCCCAGGTTGGGGTCAGACTTGCATTTCTCCTGCCTCAGCCTCTCAGAGTGCTGGGCTTACAGGCATGTACCACTGCACTTGGCTATGACTGAGCTCTTGCAGAAGTTTCTATTCTGCTTGTGTCTTTGTCCTTCTTTCCTTACAAATACTCCCTTTTTGCCCTACATCTTCTGAGACTGTGCCGGTGACCAGCAGGTGAGCTTTCTGCTCTTGTGTCTGGGTCCTTTACTGCCCTGGGGCCGTCTGTGGCAGGCGCTCTTCTGAAGCAGTGGAGTGAGCTGACCTGTCATGTGGCCTTCTCCCTCCTGCATCCTTTTGCTCCCCGTCTCTGGTAGTTCGTTTTAGGTATTCTACAGTCAGCAAAGATAGACTTCATTTGGTCTCTATGCAGTCTGTTTAACGTTGAAATTAATTCCCGTCATTTCCTGTGATTGCTAATGTACTTGGGATTGTTTTTGCTACTACACAGGTCAAGGATGAATTATTGCCCTCACCGGGGCCCCTGGCCTGAAAGCTGCCTTCCTGCTGGCCTGTTGTTCACCCTCTTGCTTTTGCTAGTTACATCACCCAAGTGTCTGAATCTAGCATTGTACTTTGGCTTTTCTAGTGTTTTGAATTTTATAAAATACAGTCATACAGTATGCAGCATTATATCCAAGATTCATAAATGATGTAGTTCCTTTATTTTCATTGTGTACTGTTCACCTTTATGAATACACTGCATTTTGGTTTGCAGAGTTTGCCTTTGTGAGTTTTGTTGGTTTGGGTTCTCTAGAGGAGCACAATTGATAGAAAATCTGTGTGAAATCATGCAGAGGGATTTATTAAGGAGGCAACAAGATCAGAGGCAGGGGAGTGGAGGGTCAGCTGCTACTCACACCAAGAAATGGAAGCCACCCAGCAGGAGGATCAGGGGTGCAGCTCCAGGGCAGGGTCGCAGGCCTGGACAGTCCCTTTAGCGCCGTCTGTGCTCGAGGGCAAAAAAGCTGGAGACCTGTGTCTTCAGGTGACAAAAAGAGCACAAAAATGCACCCACTAGGGCAGGCTGGAGACTCGGAAAACACAAACTTCCTCCTTTCCCCTTTTCATTCCGTCTGGATGTTTACTTAGGTATACTCTATAGATAACGAGGCAAATAATCTTCTCTTAACTTGATTAACCCAAGTTGTTCCTAGGTCAAGCCAGTCGTAACTTGAGGGTCCACTGTACTTAAGACTCAGCTGTACCTCTTTTGGGTATCTTCCTAAGAGTTAAAGACATCATATTACAGTGATACATGCATACCCATGTTTATAGCAGCCCAACTCATAATAGCTAAGTCCTACCAATAGATAAAAGGAATAAAAAAACATGAGAACATAGGTATATGCACAGTGGAATACTACTCAGCCATAAAGAATAGATTTGAGTCATTTGTAGGACTCAAGAGTGATGTACCTTGAAGCCATAATGCTAAGTGAAATGAATCAGATGAAACAGAAGATTAGTGATAGGAAAACAGAGAGGTGGACTTTATGGTAATGGGAGTGAAAGGGAGTAGGGAGGAGAAGGGGAAGTCAAAATGATTAAAATGTGATATATATGCACTAATTCCCCAAGATTAATGTAGTTATTATGTATTGCAAACATATAGTAATAAAACTAAAAGAAATACAAGAACAGTCAATCAGTGTTATATTACAAAGAAAGAAAACCAATATCTGTTTAATGTATGTGTGTATATATGCACAAGTATATTAACAAAATAGGGAAGAAACAGTCCTGACAGTTAGAACCCTCATTTCTGTAGCTGCCCTTGTGGTTATAGCTGGTGATTATAACTGCCTGCTTTTATTACTCATTCTATATTCTCTTGGCCTTTAGCAAGCACCTCAGTGGCTCTTCGTTCTGGAGGGGTGGGGCATACCTTCATCCCTGAAGTTGCTGGACTGGGTTGTTGTGGGTTGGTATGACTAGGAGATGGTCTGAGGGGTCCCCCCGCACTCCAGACCCGCCGTTCCGTCTCTGTTGTGCAGTACCCAAGCAGTTTGCCCTGCTAATCTGGGTCAGGTCATTCTCCATCTCACAGCGCCCAATACTGTAACTCCTTTTTAGCCCATTGAGTCAGAGGTATGAGGAGCCCAGAATGGTGTGGGGGGAAATCTTAGCTTCCAGTTCAGTGGGATCACTGTTGTGCCTCCCAGCAGAAGCCTTCTGTCCTCTGAAGCTAAGACTTCTGGGATAGCAGAGCATAAGGCTGTGGGAACAGGAAGCAAAAATTTTGCTACTGGTTCACTAGGGGTTATGGGGAGTAGTACTATTCCCAGTTTTACTCCTTCATTTTTGGGCTCATGAAACTTGGCCTAATCTAGACTTTGTAGTTTGGCTTTTCTGAGTTTTGATTTTATAAAAATGTAACCACCCAGGGCTGGGGATTTATTTCAGTGGTGCTGCCGCCTGCATCAAAAGTGGAAGGTCCTGAGTTCGATCCCTGGTATCAGAAAACAAAAACAAAACAAAAAAAACCATGCAGTATGCAACATATTTGAGATTCATAAGTGATGTTGTTTCTTCTTTTTCATTGCCATGTACTCTTCAGCTTTACGAATACACCGAGCTTTAATTTCTAGGTTTTACCATTACTGAGTGATCCTCCTAGACCAGTTACGCATTCTGCTTATAAATGGAGGGAAGGAGATGCTGAGTCATAGGGGCTTATGTAGTTAACTAATTTCCTATTAAGATCAGTAGCATTTTTAAAAATGAAAACTGTCTTCCCAAACAAAAATTAATGACTCTCAGAGTGGCAGTGTTTTGTATTTTTTGCAAATTTCTTTAATGTCTGATAATAGGAGAAAGTTGGATTTTCTCTTACGTTCAGTCTTTTATGATAGCTTATTTTGACTGAAGTTTATTTTTTTTTTAAATGGATTTTTCCGGTCACCTACCCTGTAAGCACAAGGGCCCGAGTTCGATCCCTGGTACCAAAACAAAAAAGGATTTTTCAAGTAATTGTAAGAAGCGAGTTTCTTAGATTTTTTTTTTTTTTTTTTTTTTTTTTGTACCCAGGATCAAACTTGGATCCTTGCGCTTGTGAGGCAGGAGGCAGAACAACTGAGCTAAATCCCCAGCCCTAAATAGTGAATATATTTTTGTTTGGGTTTTTTTTTGGTACCGGGGATAGAGCTCGGGACCTTGCGCTTGCGAGGCAGGCACCAGAACCACTGAGCTAAATCCCTGGCAAGAAGCAAGTTTCTTAATGCTTAGTTTTGACATGGACTCTAAAACCTGATCATTGACTTTTTCTTACTAGTCCATTGGTTTGTCTTGCCCTCTGAGTGGATCTCTAACCCATGCCTGGTTTTGTTGGTCATTCGCAAAATAATGATTTACCAGGTTGGGCAGACCTTCCGGATGCAGATATTTTTACTTTTCAGTATTAAGTCAGCACGTTTGTTAATATCTTCATTGATCTCATCAGAAAGGGGTTTCATAAAAGCTTTTATGCCTGTAGCAACAGGTACAAGTTTTCCCAAGTTCTGATCTTTGCTCATAAAAATTGATTGAGAAAAGCTTAGATTTTAAATTTTTTCTTAACAGATAAATTTAATTCAGTAGTATTTATGATTGCTTTATTGTATATTAATTAGATAATGGTTTATGCATACAATGGTACTTAGAATTAATTAATTATATCCTCCCCTACACCGGGGATCGAATTCACAACCTTGCGCTTGGGAGGCAGGTGCTGTGCCACTGAGCTAAATCCTGGGCCCTTAGAATTTATTTTTTAAAATTTATTTATTTATTTATATTGGTACTGGGAATCAAACTCAGG
>NW_004624755.1:24913535-25074249 GCF_000247695.1 Heterocephalus glaber | reverse complement strand
TATACATGTGTGTCCTATTTGTTTCACTTAAGAGTATCGCCTCAATGTTCATCCACTTAGCTATAAATGTCTCTAATTTCTCATTTTTGATGGCTGAGTAGTACTCCATTTTATGAAAAAACCACATTTTCTTTATCCAGTCTCCAGTGGATGGGCATTTGGGCTGTTTCCAAGTTTTAGTTATCACAAACTGTGCTGCAATGAACATGGGCGCACATATATCACTGTGGTAGTTCTGTTCTTCACTTTTCAAGGACCCTCCATATTGATTTCCATAGTGATTGTACTATTCTATATTCCCATCAGTAGTATAGAAGTGTTGTTTTTTTCCTGCATCCTCACCAGCATTTATTGGTTTTGGATTCTTTTTTTTGGTTCCAGTGATTGAACTCAGGACCTTGCGCTTTCGAGGCAGGCAGTCGAACCACTGAGCTAAATCCCCAGCCCTCATTTTCTTTTTTAGTGTTTTTAGTTCTTTATGTACTCTGGATAGTCATCCTTTGTCAGAAGAGTAAAGATTTGGCAGAGATTTTATTCCATTTTTAGGCAATCTCTTTACTCTGCTCTTTCCTTTGCTATGCAGGAGCCTTTTAACTTGGTATAGTCTCATTCGTGCTCTTGATTCTGGCTATTTCCTGTGCTATCAGAGTCCTATTCAGGAAGTCTTTTCCTGTGCTTAGGACTTCAAGTGTTTTCCCTTGGTTGATCCATTTTTTTTTTTTTTTTTTTTTTTGGTACTGGGGATCGAGCTTGGGTCCTTGTGCTTGCGCAGCAGGAGGAGAAACCACTGAGCTAAATCCCCAGCCTTAGTTGATCCATTTTGAATTGATTTTTATACAAGATAGGAGATAGGGATCTAGTTTCAGTCTCCTACATATGGATACCCAGTCCCATGTAAGGGCCCCCATCTGTTAAAGCGGCTGTCATTCTCCCACATACCTTTTTGGCCCCATTGTCAAGAATCAGAAGGATATAATTGTGTGTGTTTGTTTCTGTGTCCTCTGTTCTATTCCACTGCTCCAGGGATTGAACTCGGGTCCTTGCACTTGTGCAGCAGGCGGCGAAACCACTGAGTTAAATCCCTGCCCTCCATGTGTCTATTTTTGTGCCAATGCAATTTTTTTTTTTTAATTGTGGCTTTGTAGTATAATTTGAAATTGGCTGTGCTGATACCTCCAGCCTTGCTTTTTTTGCTTGGGGTTGCTATTCTGGGTCTATTCTGTTTCCATATGAACTTTAGGATTGTTTGTTTTCTAGTTCTACTATGAAGTAGGTCATTAGAATTTCAATGGGAATTGCACTAACTCTGTAGATCACTTTCAGTAATATGGCTATTTTATATATTATTTATTTTTAAATTTTATTTTATGTTTTGGTTTTTTTGAAACAGGGTCTCACTCTGTAATTAAGGCTGGTCTTGAACTCCTGGCAATTCTTCTGCCTCAGCCTCCCAAGTGCTGGAATTACAGGCCATGTGCACCCCACTTGGTGCTTTGGACAATATCAATTTTGTTGATTCATGAATATGGGAGGTCTTTCCATCTTCTAGTCCTTTCTTCACTTTTTCTTAAGTATTGTGGAGGTCTTTATCTTTTTGGTTAGGTTGATTTTTAGATAATGTTTCCTGATTTTTTTTCTTGCTAGATTATTATTGGTGTCTAGCAAAGCTGCTGAAGTCAGGCTTTGTGGCACAGACCTGTAATGCTAACCCTTGGGAGACTGAGGCAGGAGGATTTCAAATTTGAGGCCAGCCTTAGCTGCATAGTGATTTGAAAACCAACCTGATCAATATATAGAGGGTCCCCATCTCAAAAGATAAAAAGAGGAGGACTGGGGATTTAGCTCAGTGGCACTGCACCTGCCTCACGTGTGCAAGGTCCTCAGTTCAATTTCTGGTACCAAAAAAAAAAAAAAAAATGAGAGAGAGATAAAAGAAAAGCTTTTGGGCCAGGGATTTAGCTTAGTGGTTCTGGCACCTGCCTTGCAAGCGCAAGGTCCTGAGTTCAATCCCTGGTAACCCCCCCCCAAAAAAAAGAAAATAAAAGCTATTGATGTTTTAATGTTGATTTTGTATCCTATTTTGCTGGATTTATCAACTCTAAAAGTCTAGGAGTGTTTGTACCATTGAAAGCTCTTAAGAGGTTTGTCCTCCCTGCTCCAGGGTCTTCTAAATTCAGGATCATATTGTCTGCAAGTAAGGATGATTTGACTTCTACTTTTCCTATTTGGATACTTTTTCTTTCTTTCTCTTGCCTAATTGCTGTGGCCAAAATTTCAAATACTTATTGAGTTGGAGTGGTCAAACTGAACATTCCTCTTATTCCTGATTTTAGAGGAAGTGCTTTTTCAGTTTTTCCCATTTAGTTTGATGTGGAAAATGCTCAATTTTTGTTTTTTGGTACTGGGGATCGAACTTGGGTCCTTCTGCTTGCGAGGCAGGTGGTGGAACCACTGAGCTAAATAAATCCCCAGCCCCAAAATGCTCAAATTTTATGATTGGCCACAAACATTATCAGTTTTTTTCTTTGAAGTGACAGGTTCATTTTGTCCAGTTTTGTTGATATCTGACGAGTGTCCAGGTGCCAGTAGTGTGTCTGTCCATCTTTTTTTTTAATTTTTCTTTTTTCTTTTGTCATTCTTCGAAGGAGAGCTGGCCTTTCCTGGAAGGAGGCTCTGTCCATGCAGGTGCACATTGCGTTCCCCCAGGCTGCCCTCCTTGGGAGCGAATGCTGTGGGAACACTCCAGGCTGCTTCCTGTGAGAGACAGGCCCAGGGGTTGAAATTTAATACAGATAGTCATTTTTACTGATCCAAGGACATCTTAGTAGGAACTAGCATTTTTACTTCAGTTCTGTGCATGTGACCGTGGAGAACACATTAGCCCCTGCTGCCCTTGCCCGGCCCACTGACTGGGGCCACCACTGGAGTCACCAGCGCCACTGCTGCATGGTCAGTAGCTTGAGAATGCAGAGGACTCCTGGCATTAAACAGGAAATCGTGTTGACTGTGGAGCTGCCCAAGGGTGAGGGACCCAGGGCTGTGAAAAACACTCAGAACCACTGGCTGGGTTGTCTTATTTCTGCTGATTAGTAGGATTTCTTTATATATAATTTCATTATATTTTACCTTGTTAGTGCTTGCTTTAGTTCTGTTTGTCTTTCCTATCATGGGTCATAAACATTTTTATTACAAATTTTTTTTATCAGCACTGACTAGAAGAAATGTAATATGAACCATAAATGCAATCCTCATAAATAATTTCAGAATTTTTAGCAGCTACATGTCAAAAACTAAAAGGATATAGGTGATTTGGAGGGGAGGTAAACAGAGACTCATTATGTAGTTCAGGCTGGCCTGAACTCACTGTGTGGCTCAGGCTGGCCTCAAACTCGTGGCTATCCTTCTGCCTCAGCCTCCCAAGCTCTGGGATTACACACATATGCAACTGTGCCCAGCCAATATATTTTTTACCTTCAGCATACCCAAACTATCTTATCAACATGTAACCAATATAGAAATTAGTATTCTCTTTATTTTATGTTTTATTCAAAATCCTGTGTGGGACCAGGAATTTAGCTTAGTGGCACTGCACCTACCTCCAAAGTGCAAGATCTTGAGTTCAATCCCTGGTACCAAAAAGAGGGAAAAAAAATCCTGTATGTATTTGACCCATATCACTTTACACTACCCACATTTCGGGGGTTCAGTCGCTATGTATGACGGGGCTGCTACTGTCCTGGGCAGCACTGTCGTGCACCATTACTGATTTACTTTTCATGATAGACCTACAGCGTACCTGCGATTGCAATTAAAATTTTTATATGGTATGAGGTAAAGGTCAAGCTTAAACTGTTGTGATGTGGAGCTCTAGTTTCCTAGCAGCATTTATTGACCAGACTGCCCCTCGGCTCTTCAGCACCACCTATGCCTTGAACGACGGGCCCCTCCAAGCCAGCATCAGCTTTTGGATGCCCTGGTCTGTTCTGGTTGGTTGTCCTTGTGCCAGCAGCATGTTGTCCTAATCAGTATAGCGTGTAATGAATCTTACCCAGTTGCTTTGTCCTCTTCAAAAATGTCTTGCTTGCCAGGCATGGTGGCACACACCTGTAATCCCAGCCCTCACGAGGATGAGGCAGGAGGATCATTGTGAGTTTAAGGGCAGCCTGGACCACACAGTGAGTTCAAGGACGGCTTGAACTACCTAACGAGACCCTGTCTCAGAAAAAACAAATAATAATAATAATAATAACAGTAATAATAATAATGTCTTCACTATTCTTGGCTCTCTAAATTTCTGTGTAAATTGAAGATTATCTGGTCAGTTTCCATTAAAAAAATACCTATTGAGTTCTGACTAGGATTGTATCAAGTCTTGTCCGTGGGAGGAGAATTAACAACTTTTTTTTTGGTACCAGGGTTTTATTGTTTTTTTTTTGCAGGGAGTACTGGGGGACCTTTGCCCTGAGATATAACACCCCTCCCCTTCCAATTTTGAGCCAGGGCCTCCCTAAGTTGTAAGTTGCCTGGGTTAGGCTCAAATTTGTTCTTCTCCTGCCTCAGCCTCTCACAGTGCTGGGATGACAGGTGTGTGCCAACCACACTGGCTTTATCCTTTTTATTTGTATGTGTAGTACTGGGGATTGAACCCAAGGCTTATTGTGCCTTTAAAAAAAAAAAAAAAAAAAAAGATTTACCTGCAGGTATTTTTTTTCAGGTATTTTATGTTTTAAGTTACTTGTATATTTGTTTAGTGGTACTGCTTTATTGAACCTGGGCTATGTCCCCAGCCCTTTTTATTTTGAGACAGGATTTTGCTCAGTTGCTGAGTTAATCAGGCTTACCATTTTATAAGTTTTTGATACTATCTTAAATGTCACTCTTCACTTTTTTTCTCCTCTAACTTTATTGGTGTAGATGTTCGGCTTTTCATTTGTGAGCTGGGTAACTAGAAGCACTGCTGCTAAGAGTTGGACAGGTCTGTGACCTTGTTTGTCTCAGTGTTGTGCTTCCCAGTTTAAGAGCTGCCGTGTATCTTCCTGCCAGCTGTGTTGCATCCCCTCATGTGTCTGGGGTGAACCCTGGTCCTTCAGGGACTCCACCTGGACGACTTCTGCTTCCTCAGCCTTGGGCACTGGCACACTTGTGAAGGACAAAGGGCAGAGGGAAACACAGAGCAAGAAGGACCTACTTCTAGAAACTTGAGGTCTGAGAGATAAAGTTGCCCGGGCATGGTGGCTTGTACCTGTAATTCCAGCTATTTGGGAGGCTGAGGCGGGAGGGTCAGTTGAGCCCAGGATTTTTTTTTTAAGAGTAGGAAAAATTTACTGGGAGAAAGAAAGCTTCTGCCTAAGAGAGACAAGAAGGGGGACTGGAAAGTGGGTTGCCCACCCACCCCACTTTTCAAAGATGTTTTATACAGCAAAGCCATGTGGTGAGGCGGGTACAAAGTGGGACAAAACTATAAGACCCAATGGAAATTTACAAGGTGGGCATGAGGTGGGACAAAACCATGACCAAACAGTAAGATTATACGTACAGTCACCCAGGTAATAATGATTAAATGGGGGTCAAATGGGGGAGCAAGTCACGTAGCAAGCATACAAGGATTTTCAGGAAGGGTGGGGGTCAGGGATATTTCCTGGAGAGGCCTGATTAAGCCCTTGGTCCCCCACCCAGGTGATTGACACCTGTTTAGAATATCAGTCACTGCTAATTCATCCTAATGGGTGTGGTAGTTTCTCTCCTTTTACAATGCTGGCCTTCAATGAATGTGTCTTCACTGTCCTCTATGTTGGCTCTTTGTGGGCTGGCCCTAACTACAAAATATCTAGTTAACTTACCTATCTGCAATATTCCCCCCTCGGAAGAAATACCCCTAACTGTTGTGAGGGGCAAAGGGCGAGGACTGTTCTGGCTACTTCCTGCTGAAGAGGCTTGTAGTTGTGATCAGCAGTCAGAGTTACTCTACAGAGGGTCTATCTAAAGGCCCTCGATAGGCACCAGGCATTGTCATCTTGGGTAGGCATATAGCTTCCAGTCTGGAGGAGACAAAGCCAAAGAAACAGTTAAGAATACATGGGCTAAATAATAAGGTCACCAGGGTTGTCCTAAATATAGCCAACAAGTATTTTTACTCGGAAGAACTAGTAATAGCCTCTACAAAGAGGACAAGGAGAAGGTCCAGGGGACTTCAGAATCCAACACAGAAGTCGTATTGTATAGTTTAGCAGTTATGAGTTGTTTACAAGGTTGATCTGGTGGATTCCAGTAAAAGAATTCTAGCACATTTGTCATTGGTTCCATTTGTATGACTGCTTGGAGTTGGCAGCCTCTAGGCAAGAATGAGCAAAACTTTCAAGAAATAAGAGCATGTATAATCAAAGCATGAGCACACTAGAATGGACGGGCAGGTTGGAGAGAAAGTTACATTTAGATACTGGAATAGTGATTGTAACCTGCTGACTCAGATTCTTTCATTGATAGAAGTTATGTATAAGTCTGATACTTTGTCATTAATCTCTCTAGTTTTAGCTGTAAGAAGATAAGAGACAATTTGAAGAACAAATCTCCCTAAGAAATTTAAAACTCTAGCAGAGCTCTTATAGATTTTACCGTAGTTTTTTCCTAATGATCCATAACTGTGGTCAGCTACTGGTGTAGCTGGAAACTGCCAGAAGGGGTCAGTGATTGGAGCCCCTTTTTATATCTAGCTTTATTACTATGGCATTAGTTATACCTCTTGGTTATTCTTTTTTGCTGGGTGTTTAAGACCAAGTTAAAGTGAGACCTGTGTCAATCAGTACGAACCTCTTGCTGTCTGTCAAGGTCAGTTAAATCTCCTCAGGCGTTACTGTGGAACCATGCATAGAGCCTCTCAGCTCCTCTGTCAGGGTCAGCCATCAGGGTGGGTCTTGGCCTTGCTTGACCATGTTGCTTTCAGTGAGAGTGTGGGAGATTTTTCCCATTGTGAGCCCAGGATTTTAACACCATCTCATAAAGAAAACAGTGCAAAACCAGAGATGAGGGTGACTGAGAGTAGATGTCAGAAGTGTAGGAAGAAGAGTGCTTGATGCCTGGAAGTAGGAGAAAGCAGGCAGCTGGCAGGCAGGCCTTCAGGGCGGCGCCTGGTGCCCTTGGGATTTGACTTTCTGCTGCTGGTGTGGCAGTGGCTACTTTGTTACTGTTTCACAGGGGCAGTAAACTGGAGATCCCTGGGTCAGACTGAGGACTTGAGCCCTCGTGACACAGGAGCAGCTCCAGCATCCTACGCTGATGCTGACTCCCCATCCTATGGCAGTGACTTGGGCTCCCCACACAGTGAGTTTGTCCTACAACCTGGGAACTCTGGACCCTGACTGCAAGCAGGGAGCAAGCGTGTTCTTTGTTCTCCCAGTGATCAGTTCGCCACCTGAGAGCATGACCCAACCTTGCAGCCTTGGCTGACCCCACAGGACATGGAGGAACATGTGAAGCCATGAAGGCCTCTCCCAAGTGGCCTCCCAACAGACCTTAAAATAAGTAATCAAGCCAGGTGTGGTGGGCAAGTGTATCATCCCAGCAGTGTGGGAGGCAGAAGCAGGAGGATTCCAAGGTCCAGCTCAGCCCAGACAACTTAGCAAGACCCTGTCTCAAAATAAAAAAATAAAAGATGGGCTACAGATGTAGCTCGGTGCAAAGACCACAAGTTCAGCCCCATTATCCCGCCCCCCAAACAAAAAAAGGCCTCAGGAAAAGACGTGATGTGATGAATGTGGTGACAGAGAGGTAGCGGTGAGCCTTGGCTGGGTTGGTGTTGGTGGACGGGTGTGGAGACTACGCCAGTGGTGAGAATGCAGAGCAGGTCAGGCAGATCCTGGAGAGCGGGGGGGCGCACGGGGCTCACGGGGAGGGAGGCTGAAGTCCCACCACCTCTGCTGACTGTTGGCACTTGGGGTGTAATCTGCATCCATGTGGGTATGTGCACCTGAGTGTGAGTGTGGGATGCACACCACGAGGCAGCGCAAGATGAAAGGGCAGCAGCATCAACCTAGTGGAGGAATCCGGCCATTCCTGTCTGTGGGTGCTTTGAGTTAATTCTCCCTTTTCCCCGTCCTCTGCCTCCCCTTCTGAATAGCACTGTCCTCAAATTTTACATCCACTATCATTCCTTTATTTTTAAAAATTTCTTAAACATTTCATTACCTATATAGGTATCTCTGATAATCTAAATTTGTTTATTTCTAAAATAGTGCATGCTGATGTCCTCTGTGCCTTGCTCTTTTTGAGTAGCTGTGGGGATTTTTTTTTGGTTTTTTGTTATTTGTTTTTTGGGGTTTTTTTGGTACCGGGGATCAAACTTGGGACCTTGTGCTTGCGAGGCAGGCGGCAGAACCACTGAGCTAAATCCCTGGCCCTGAGTAGCTATGGTTTATTCATTTTCACTAATAAAATTCCTATAACAACTCATCTATCCTTTTGTATATAACTGTGTTATAATCTATCAGTAACTTTGCTGAAGGACACAAAGTTGTTTTCCCTTTTTTACAGTCATAAACAGTGGTGTGATGGACATTTATATTTCTGTCCACTGGCAGTTATGTGGCAGAGTTTTGTTAAGGGGTTTCACTTCAGAGAAGCATTTCTGTGTTATACAGTACTTAAGATGTTTAAATGTGTGAGATAAACTGATCTTCCCAGTGATTCTCACCAGCGGTGTTGTACTCTTGTTCTCAGTGTTCTTGCCCTCACTTGGCACACTGGGTGGACAGAGTCTGACTTTGGGGTGGGAGGGAGTAAGGAGAAACCTGGTGGTGCCCTGGGGTCTCACTTGCATAGGAGACTTGTGGCCATACTCTCTAGAAAAATTGAGACCAGGTCTGGAGACAGGGCTTCACATGTGGATAGGATTGGCAGTAGGGACTGGAGAAGTCGAGAACATGTCAGAACTCCTCTTACAAACTTATCTTTTATGGGCTGGGGATTTATCTCAGTGGTTCTGTCACCTGCCTCGCAAGCACAAGGTCTCGAGTTTGATCCCCAGTACCAAAAAAAACAAAAACAACTTACCTTTTATAAGATTGCTTTTGACAGCAAGTAGATTCGGCAAAACTGGGAGGAATAGGAGAGTGGGAATGATTTCCCAGAGAACAGGCATACCCAGGGCTTCCAGACTGCTGGCCCTGATTTGCTCCCTGCAGAAGACAGTGACCTCTTTTCCTCTTTCTCCCTCTCCCCAGCTTCTAGGTGGGGGGAGCATGGGAGGGGTGGTCAGGGTCAGGCTGCTTGCACAGGTTCAGGGCAAGGACAGATCTCCAGGTCACCCAGCAGCCCTCGTGGCCACCAGTCCTGCCCTGCTGTCCCTGCGCTAGAGCCGCAGCCTTTGCCTGGGTTCCTCCTTGCCCAGCTCAGGCATCTCTGCAGGCCTACCTCCAGGTAGCTCCTAGATGTGGTGGTTGGATGAAGGGACAAGCCTACCATGGATTTAGATCCACCAGCAACGTTGGAGGGCTGTGGGTATGTTTTCAAGGGTCTGTGAGCTCAAGGCCAGCCTGAACTACATAGTGAGGCCCTGTCTCAAAAAAAGAAAAATAATTATTTTTTTCTTTCAAGGGCTGTGTATAGCACTCAAGTGTCCTACCCCAGGAAGACTACTGGAAAATCAATTTTCGGTATTTCTGTTTTCAGGTTGACTGTTTAAAGTGTCTGATCTGACTGTGAACATTAGCAATTGTGTCTGTATTCATCTGTCATTAAAATGTAACTCCTGGGCGGGGGATTTAGCTCAGTGGTTTTGCCGCCTGCTGTGCAAGCACAAGGACTGGAGTTCGATCCCTGGTACCAAAAAAAACCCAAAAAACCCCCAAAAAACTAAAATGTAACTCCTGGAGTTAGAGATGTAGCTCAGCGGTTGAGTTGTAAAGTGCTTTCCCGGCATGCTCAAGGCCCTGGGTTCCATCTCCGGCACGGGCGGGGGGCAAGAAGGAAAAAAGATGAAAGATCAACACCTACATTGTACTCTTTGGAGCCAGGTTCGCCAGTGGTTGTCCTTCCCAGCTGGCCTCCAACTCATGATCCTCCTGCCTCAGCCTCCCATGTGCTGGGGTTACAGGCGTGCCCCACCATACTCAGTTACATACTGAAGTCAAGTGGGATGACTGACTTGATAACCAACTGCCATCCTGCTTTCCAAAGGGCTGATATTTGCAACCATGTATGAGAGTTCCAGTTAATGCCAAGTGCTTAATTACAGCTGTTCTTGTGGTTTATAGTTATCTCACTGTGGTTCTAATTAGCCTTTTTAAATGACTGCTGTTGACCATCTTTATGTTTTCTTTCCGTTAGTATCTGTTTAGTAAAGTGGCTGTTTAAATCTTCTGCCTGTTTTTAATGAGATTCATTCTTATTATTGTGAGAGATATTTTACGTGTCCTGCAAACCATTTATCAAATACGTTTCAGAACTATTTTCTTCCAGTGTCTGGCTTGCCCTCTTCACTCTGTAACACTGTTTTTCCTGTGCGTGTATAGTGCTGGGGATGGCACCCAGCAGACCACACATGAGCATTGAGCTGCACTTCCCAGCCTGGAACACTGTCTTTTGATTTTTTGAGACAGGGTTTCTCTCTGTAGCCCATGCTGGCCTCAGTCTCACGATCTTGCCTCAGCCTCCCCAGTGCTCCAATTACAGGCAGTACAAATGCTCCCACTTTTTTTGGTGGTGGTGGGGTACCCAGGATTGAACTCTGGACCTTGCGCTTGGGAGGCAGGCAGCGGAACCACTGAGCTAAATCCCTGGCCCAACACTTTGGGTTTTTTGGGGTTTTTTTTCTGGTACCAAGGATCGAATTCAGGACCTTGTGCTTGTGAGGCAGGCAGTGAGTGGCACCACTGAGCTATATCCCTGGCCCAACACTGTTTTGAAGAGCAAAAGTTTCAAGGTTTGATCATTCCAACTTTATCAATTTTTAAGTGATTTGTGCTTTTTTTTTTCTTTTGCTCTATTTTAAAAGCTGTTTATCTTACAGTGATAGGCTTTTTGCCCTTTGTTTACAACAGTTTTAGCTTATACTTTTAGGTCTGTGATCTATTTGAGTGAAGCTTTGTATCTGTTGTAAAGTGAGGGGTAGGGGTCATGTGGACATCCAGTTGTTCAGAACTGCTTGTTGAAAAGACGGTTTTATCTTGTTGGATTACCGCGGCAGCTGTGTAAACAGGCAGTGGCCTGTGTGTGGACGCCTGGGAGGTCCACCCTGTGTGCACCATACTTCCTGATTCCTGAATTTTTTTACAGAGAGCCATGGAATTCTGCAGTAGATGTTCTCCGACTTTGTTCTTTTTCAAAAGTGCTTTAGATGGTCTAGGCCCTTTTTGCTTTTCATGTCAAATTTAGAAACAGCCTGTCAGTTTTTACAGAAAACCCTGATGGGATATGAATTGGCACTGTGTTAAATCTATAGGTTAATTTAGGGGAGAATTGACTCTTAACATTATTGAGTCTTTTAGCCCATGAACATAGTAAAGTATAACTCTTCATTTATTAAAATCATCTACGTTTATTCTCAGCATTTTATAGTCCTTAATTTCCAGGCCTTACCCATAACATTATAGTATTAAATTTTTTTCAAAGTATTTAATATTTTTCTTGCTACTTTAAATATGCCTCTAAAAAGTTTTTTTATCCAGTTGTTTATTGCTAGATAAGGATGTGCAGTATTTTAAATTGACTCTGTATGCTTTGAAAACTCATTCATTCATTTTGGTACCAGGGATCGAACTCAGGACCTTCTGCTTGCCAGGCAGGCGCAGGTACCACTGGGCTAAATCCTTGGCCCTGAAAACTCATTTATTAATTATAGTAGTTTTTTGATAGATTCATTAGGATTTTCTTGTGTACATAGATGATCATGCTGTCTACAGGTAATGTGTTTCTTCCCTTCAGAGATGCATTTGTCCTGTCTCATCCCATTTTCCGGGGCCACTGGTATGAGACTGACTAGGACTGGAATGGATGATGTCCATATCATTGCCGACCCTGGGGTTAGCTTTTACTCTGACCACTGCGTGCTGTGGGAGCTAGCTGTAGGGCTTTGTGGGTCAGATTGAAGTTAACTTTATTTTAGTTTGCTGAGTTATCATATTGAATACATATTGAATTTTGTCAGATTCTCTTTGTACATATCTTGAGATGTTCACAGAGTTGTTCTTTTTTTAGTTAACACAATAAATTATGGCGATTTTTGAAATGTTGAACAGACCCATAGTTGATCTTGATACATTATCCTTTTTTATAAATTGTTGGATTGGATTTTCTGATGTTTAAGGATTATTGTGTCTATGCCCATAAAGAATATTAGTCTGTAAATTGCTTGTTTTATATTTGAGGGGGTGGTTTTCTGAGACAGGGTCTCACTATGTAGTTCAGGCTGGCCTTGAACTCACTGGTCTCCTTCTGCTTTCTCGTCAGCTTTCTCAGAGTCCACTCACTAGGGAGACCGTTTGCTGTCTGTCTTTCTGAGTCTGACTTATTTTGCTCAACATGATGCAGCTCTCTGGATCCATCCATTTTCTTGCGAATGATGGAAATTTCGTTCTTTTTCTGGCTGGCTAACACTCCATCGTCTGTGTGCAGCACATTTTCTTCATCCATCCATCTGATGGGCAGCGAGGCTGGCTGCACACTATGGCTGTTCTTTATTGGGCCACACAAAACACGGATATGGGAGCCCTGACAGTGTGCTGACATTAACTGCTGCAGGTGGTCTAGCTGGGTCAGGTGGTAGCTCTGCATGGTTCGAGGAACCTCCTTACTGATTTCCATAGTAGTCCTTGTACTAATTTATACAATCCCATAAACTGTGTAGCACCCCACACCACCACTAAATCTTCATCGGCATTTATTGGGGTTTTTTTGTATCTTTGTCGATAGCCATTCTGACCAGGGTCTCAGTGTACTAATTTTGATTTATATTTCCCTAATTGCTGAGCATGTTGAACATGTTTTCATATACTTATTGGACATTTGTACTTCAGTGCATTTGCCCATTCATTGATTGGGCTTTTTTGATTTTTGGTGTTAAGGTTTTTGAGTTCTTTATATATTGTAGATATTAATCCTCTGTCAGAAAAGTAGGGTGGCAAAGATTTCTTCCCATCTTGTAGGCCCTCTCTTCACTCGATTGGCTGCGTCTCTGCTGTGCAGCCAATTGTCTTTTTAAAAGGCTTTGTGAGTGTGCAGCCTTTGACCCAGGTCTTCGTCGTGTGTGGTGCTCTTCTTTCCTTTTTGTAGAGCCGCCCTTGCACTTGGTGTTTTCTGTCTGACTCAGAGCTGTCTCAGCTTGTCTGCACACTGTCGTGTGGCCTTCGTTTTAGAAAGAATTTCTGTTCAGGATTCAAGGTTGTTGGCCAGTTCTTTGTGACCTCCCTGGTTCCTGGTCGGAAACATGTTGCTGCCCTTGTCTTTGCTCCTGTGGTAAAGACGTCTCTTCTGCCTGCTTCTGACACTGCACTTCGTCACTGGCTTCCACCAGTCGACCGTGAGTGCCATGGTGTGCTCTGCTGCGAGTTCACTGTGCTTGACACTCACTGGGCTTCTTGGGTCCATCATATGTGGAAAAATTTCATTTATTTAATTTCTCTCTGTGCTTCATTTGGGTTATTTTTATTTCCTGTCTCCAGGCTTACTGGTATTTTGCTCTCATTTGCTCTTTAATTTTTGAAATAATACATTGTTTTCCATTTCTGGAAGTTCCATTTTCTTTCTTTTCTTTTTTACATCTGCAGTTTCTCTTATCATGCTTACGTTTTTTTCCGTTTTCTTGAACATATGGAGAGCATTTTTAATTGCCAGTTTCAGACTCTTTTTTGACTGTTGGTTTTGTCATCTCTGTACTTTGGGTTCTGTTTCTGTTGATTGACTTTTCTCCCATGTTTCAGGTCATAATTTACATTTTGGGTTTTGTTATTGGATGCTGTACATTTTGAATTTTATGTTGAGTGCTAGATTTTGTTGTATTCTTTTAAATTGTATTGGATTTGGATAAAAGATGGCTGCAATTTGTTCTGTATGAGATGAGTGCTGTAAAGTGCCACTAAGATTCTAAGACGTGCCTCCATTTCTTGTCATTGGGAGATGTCTTTCAGTTGTTAGCTGATTTTCTTTTTTCTTTTTTTTTTTTTTTGGTATCGGGGATCGAACTCAGGTCCTTGCACTTGTGAGGCAGGTGGTAGAACCACTGAGCTAAATCCCTGGCCCGTTAGCCGATTTTCTGAGTGCTGGGTGTGTGAACCATCATTGTAGGCACCGTGCTGTACAGTGGTGAGCAGGCTTCCTGCCTGCATGGGACTTGTGTTGCAGTGTTGAAGACAGATTTTAAAACCAGAAAGCAAGAATAAGCAGGATTTCAGATAGCACTTTGTGCTGGAAGAGTTTAACTGGATTAATTGGTTGCTTTGCCAGCTGAGTTTGATCAACAGATAGACATCACACCTGAAATTAAACTGGCACCTTTTTTTTTTTTAATGTCCTAGGGATCGAACCTAGGGCCTCACACTCACATTCCAGGCAAGCATTCTACTACTGAGCTACATCTCCAGCCCCTTTTTAAAATTTAGTTTTATTTTATTTATCTCACTAATCTGCCCAGGCTGACCACAAATTTGGGATACTCCTATCTTGGCCTCTCCAGGAGCTGGGATTACAGACATGTGCCACCATGCCCCAGTCTGGCTCATTTTAACATAGCTGGCTTCAGCTACCCAGATCTGTGAAGGGAACACTAAAAATCACAGTCATGGCAGGTCTTGGTGCCTGTAAGCTGTGCAGAGGGTGTGATCAGGACCCACAGGGCAGCAGAAGGGCTCTCTGGGGTGCTGCAGGCCAGGCTGGGTGGCGGCCACTGGCTGGAGAGTTCGAGCCACCCTCACTGAAAGGACGAGGTTCTTGGTGGCTGGAGCCGGAGGGACCCAGTTCTTCAGTGTCCCTCTAGCGCCCTCTGCCTCCTGCCGGCAAAGGAGAAACGTTCCTTCATCATTGAGTAGGAAGAGGGTGTGAAGTCAAGAGGAATAGAAAATTGGTAGCTGGCTCCACCAGCCTCCCTGAGTAGGGGCTCTTTTTGCTTGAGACCGGACTGGTAGAGTTCCCCCTGTCAGAAGCTGTCTCAAGATGAGTGGGTGAGCCCTCTGGGCAAAAGGAGCACATGGCATGGACATAAACACAAAGCTTTGTCCTGGTCAGCGTTGGTGGCTCCGATAAGAAATGCAGTGTTCAGGCCCGGGGATTTAGCTCAGTGCTTTCACCGCCTGCTTCGCAAGCGCAAGGACCCGAGTTCGATCCCTGGTACCAAAAAAAAGAAATGCAGTGTTTAGTCCTAAATTGTGTGAGGAAGTCAGATCAGATTTCATGTATAGGAGCCTGTGAGCTCACTCTGGTTGGCTGCTTGGGAGTGGATCACAAGTGGGTGGTGTGGGAATAATGGCCTGTAACAGGCCGAGTGGTTGCCAGGAGTTGAGGTGCCTGTAGCCTATGCTGGGCTGAAAGCAGTGGAGGGAGGAGGAGGGGCGGGCTGTGGGTATAGGCAGGAGGAACTGACTCCACAGCCTTTTGGTCACTTTTGGTGTTGGAATTGTCTCATTTTCAGGTGTTAAATTCCAGTCCACATAGAACCTTGACTGTCTTGGCTCTTCAGAGCTCCTTCTCACAGTGTAGGACGTGATGTCTCAAATTGCCAGGATGCAGGGATGCAGGGCGGTTTGTGTCCTGTGTCCTTATGTCTTCCTGTGCTCTAGGGTGGAAAGGAGGAGTTGCTGCCCTGTCTGTGGTTCTGTCAGGCTGACTGGGGCCCATGGTGCTCGCACCATGCTGGCCTTCTGTGAGTCCCAGAAGCCGGGCAGGTTACAACAGCAGATGGAAGCCGGGAACCAATCCAGGGTGCTGCTGTCCTGGTACATAGCGGGCAGCTCCGCACCCTGTGGCACCCATTCTGGTTGAGTTCTTCCACCATGGCACAGCTCCTGGCCTCCCACGTGCTGTCCACTGAGCATCTCAGCGCACACACACACACACACACACACACACACACACACACACACACCCCAGTTTGGTGTCAGTGTCTGTCCCAGACCCTCAGGTAGTGAGAGGTCCTGGGTTGGGTTTCTGCTCTGCCTCCTGCAGCACATGGGGCAGTGCTGCAAGTAACCTGTGCACAGCCTGATCAGGCTTCAAGCTTGAGAGGAGAGGTCCTGCAGTCTATGGACACAGGGGAAGTTGCTTCTGGAAGCCTGTCCCATGGCTGTGCTTCCCCTCCTCAGGCTATCAGCTGTCAGGGGTAGGGTAGGAGCTGGCTGCCCTCTTGAGGGGGATGTTCTCCAGCACCCAGCCCCATGTGGCCCCATCCTTCTCAGGCCTGGCACTTGGGGACCAGGGGCTGGCTGGGTGGGCGACTGGGAGGAAGAGGGTGGGTGGCCTGGGTGGTGTCTGTTCTCTGCTTAGTGGAACCCTTTCCATCCTGGAGTATGAGCAGCATTGCTGGCTGACCTCACTTCTTCCATGCATCCTTGTCCAAGGAGTTTTTCTCACCCAGCTTTCTCAGTCAGAGCAGGCAACATGGGTTGTGGGTCCCCAGGACAGAGAGGCATGGTCCTTTTCTGGGCTCAGAGTGGCTGTAGGTTTTCCCTCTGCCACCTGCAGGTGTGCCTGCTTTTACCTTCCAGCAGTGGCTATTGGGATGGTTGTCACATGTGCTGGTTAAAGAACAAAAGAAATGTATTGAATGTCATCATGTGATTATGTTCTAAACCATCAGAAGGTTTAAGAAAAGGGGGCCTGGAATGTAGCTCAGCGACGCAGCATCTGCCTGGCAAGCCCAAGTCCCTGAGTCCAACTCCTGATACCACCTCCCCCCCCAAAAAAACTTGTTCTAAATGAAATTTCCTTTCTTTGGCACTGGATCAAATAAAATTCTTTAGAGAAAAAGTTTCCTATGTAATGCCAGTTACTTTATTTTCACTAAGTTTTAATTTTTTTCTAAAGGGCAATTTTTGAACAGTTAATGCAAAATTGATGCCATGAACATTTGGACTTACTTAGTCTATCTCATTCTGTTTTTAAAAGCAGGGCCACGATTTCCTTCTTCACTCGCCACTGGGGGGCACCCAGCCAGATGGCGGCAGTGCCGGGAGGTTGGCCCTGGGCACACAGACACTGCCCTCCACAGGGCTGAGCCCCGTGCCCTCGGATGCCACCTGCTCCTGTGAGGCCTGCAGTGAACGCAGGTACGTGAGCATGGGGGTGTCCAGGAACGTGTTCGGCCGGAACACAAAAGTGGGCTCTTCACAAAAAGCAGCAGGGTCTTAAGCCACTCCTGAGAGGGAGACAGTGACCTGGCCATCACCAGGAAGACCTTACCAGTAAGAGGAGACTTCTGTCCTTAGGAACCAACACTAGGACAGTCGTCTTTGGGAAGGGGCAGAAAGGAAGGGTCATAGCGATGAGGCTCTGAGAGGAGCAGGAGCATCAGCGACAGAGAGGGTGTGGGGAGGCTGGTGACGAGCTGCAGAGGAGCTGGGGGGAGAAGAGCTCTGCCCTGCTAGTGGACACCAGAAAGGCCAAAGGCACAGACCCTGCAGGGGCGGAGGTCAGCTCGCTGGCCAAGAATAACTTGCCTTTGTTGTATCACAGAGAAATTTCGGCAGAAACAGACCGGGAGCCTCAGCAGCTGCAGAACTACTGGTCGGAAGTGCGCTACATGGTCCGCTGCATATACCGCCAGGCAGGAACCCCCCTGGCAGACGACCAGGACCAGTCATTGGTGCCCGACAAGGAGGGTGTGAAGGAGCTCGTGGATAGGTACACGCTTCCCTCTGTGTCATGGCCCCGTCAGAATCCTGCCCTTTCTTGCTATTCCTGGAGCCTCAGCTCATGGGTGGGCTTTGGCTACAGCCCTGAGTAAAGCTCAGCTGGACAGGCCCAGCCCTAGGTGGGGTCAGGACTTGGCAGACAGCTGGCCAGAGGGAGCCCTGCGATTATAAAAGTTGCAGGCTCTCCCAATTCTCATGAGCCATGCGATAACTGTCAGGCCTTTATGCCAAGACTGATGGTAACACCTGGCTCCCTGCCTCAGTCCCAGCCGTGCTGGGGCAGGCTAAGCACCTTCCTGGGCACCCTGGAGTCAGTCAGCTCCGGGAGGAAGGCCGCATGCTGCCTTTTCCTGAGCGCTGTGATCTGGTACCTGGTCAGGGCCCTACAGTGTGTGGGTGTGAGGCAGCCAGAGCCCACAGGGCAGCCTCACACAGGAGGGGCTCTCGGTCCTGCATCTGTTTGTCAGCAGTGCCCTGTGTCCCGAGCTTGCAGAAGTGAGGTGAGCTTCACCTCTTTGCTTCCTTAGAGTTTGGATGTACCATCATTTTCTGATTTTCAAAATGTTCCAAATAAATAAAAGCAACAAATCGACCTGGATGAGCATCTCATGGGTTGGTTCTCATTTTGGTTTCTTTCTGTCTCGCGTTTTGAGCGCGGGAGTTAGGGCCTGTTTGCTGTGCGGGTTACGGTGGAAGCAGAGGTCTCAGGCGGTGCTCCTGTCGCCTTCGGGTCGGGCGGACTGGGAGCCACTGGTGCTGGGGGCAGTTCTGGGTGGGATGTGCTCCTGTAGGGAGCACTAGGGAAGCTGCGTCACCTTCACATCAAACCCGTGACTCTGCAGAATGCTAACGCCGTGCCTCGGGTGTCTAGAGGAGCGTCCTGCACAGTCAGCACCCAGTGTTTGCTGCATGCTCCCTGAATAAGCAAGTGGACGGACTGCAGCAGCGTCTTAGCATATCCCTGCCTCTTGTGTGAATTCTAAGAAATTGCTTACCAAAGTACCACGTGATTATTTCCTTAAATTCATAAAATACTGAAATGGACAAAGAAACAAAATGCATCTAACCTTACCTTGCCAAGAGATCTAAGGAAATATCCAGCTTCTTGTGAGTTTGATTATTCCTGTGTCATTGTCTATGTCATTTCCTTTAAAGCAGATGAAATACCTTGTTTCAGGGGGTAGTTTCTTATACTAGTAACTAAAATAAGGTGGGTCATGTTACAGCAGTTAGTATATCTGTTTGAACTGTACCAACCATAGGTCCTTCTGGCTCAGTCTCTTCTGAGTAGCTGGGATTATTGGCATGTGCCACCATGCCTGCCAGTTTTTGGGGGGGTTTTTTGGTACCGGGGATCAAACTCGGGTCCTTGTGCTTGCGAGGCAGGCAGCAGAACAACTGAGCTAAATCCCTGGCCCATGCCTGCCAATTTATATTACTTTCTAACCACACTTTGTGTAAGACTTCCCATATTCCATTGCAAGATTTTACTTGACTCTTGTTTCTAATAATGCAGGTAGCATGGTAATTTTAAAATGGAATGGGTGACCACTTAAGTTCTTTTGACCAGATATACCCCAAAGGGGAAAGGATCTATTCTGTAAAATCCAACAGTTGTCTTGTAATATATCTCACAACTTGTTTCTAACAGGCGCAAAGCGCAGAGCACACTGGTTCCTCTGATAGCACATCACCGTAGACATCTGGTTGTTACATCCGTAGTCCTGGGCTTCCCTCTAGAGGCATCTCTGAAGTATGCAATGAAATGAAGTGGTAGCCTGGACCACAGTAGTGGCTGAAGGCTCTAGGACTAGTCTTAAAAAGTGAATCGCCTTTGCGTTTGGAAAGAAGTTCATGACAGCATTCATTGCCATCATGGCTAGTGGTGGAAATGTGTATTTTTCCCTTCAGCTACTTGTATTTTATACATTTTTATTGTTCTTTACTTGGGAAAATTTAAAAATAGGGTAAATTGTGTCTAAAGTTTCCTCTGATCATAAAAATAACACAAGCCCATTTGTGTCCTATACCAGGTTCCTAGAAGGAACGTGTTGCTGGCCCCAGCTCTGCAGCAGGTTTACTTTCTGCTGGCTAGCATCAGTGGTTTTCACCCATTAATGTGTAATAAACCTTTAGAAAGAATTGGCTTCCCTGGGCATGGTAGTGCAGCCTGCAGAACTGCAAGTTAATAGTCCTGTTGAGTCTGTAGCTGGGGCCATCTCTGAGGTCGGTAGGACATCTGCTACCTGCTGGTTGTGTTGGCTCAGACCCCTTCCCCAGCCTGGGTGGGCGTGGGCAGTGGGCATGAAGCCGCTCCCCCATGTGGGCTGGCCGAGTGAGTGCAGTGTGTAAACAGGGGCTAGTGGAGGAAGGTGCTCAGGAAATGGCAGCCTTTCTGCTGCCGAGGGGGTGAGGTGCCTTTCCCAGGTTGACATGAGGAAGATGACTGCTGTGGTTGCCAAGTGGACATCTATGGAAAGGCTTCAGAAAAGATGGTCACTGATGTCAGAATTGTCCAGCCATGGGGCCTGTGTGGAGAGCCCACAGCTGAGTGGCGACTGTCTCTCTGCAGGCTCTGTGAGCGGGACCCCTACCAGCTGTACCAGCGATTGGAGCAGCAGGCCCGGGAGTACGTGCTAGAGATGAAGGTCCGCCTGCTGCGACAGCTGTCGTCAGCAGCGAAGGCCAAGGCACCGTCCAGCCTGCAGGGCCCACCACAGGCCCATCACTTCATCTCCCTCCTGCTCGAAGAGTACGGTGCCCTCTGCCAGGCAGCGCGCTCCATCAGCACTTTCCTTGGCACTCTGGTAAGAGACAGCAAGCACCTTCTTTCCTGTCTGGCTGTGGAGAAGGTGAACTAATGAGCAGCAGTGTGTGGCTGGAGGAAGTGTGGTGGCTGCTGTGCACTGCTAAAGGCCCTCTCTGCAGGGCTGACTAAGGCTAGTTCTTAGGACTTTGCCACCAGCAAGAAGCGTTGAATGGAATGTATCCGGGTGACATGCCCTAGTAGTACTGTTAAGGGAGACATGAGGCCCCAGGACGTGAGAAGTGGGGCCAGGCCACAGCGAGGACCAAATGTACATTAATAGGGAGATGAGACAACTTGCCATCTTGGGTGGTTAGTGTGGTCATTACTGCGGACTCACTCAAGGGTCAAGAGGGCCCTGGAGTATAGCCTTTGTGCAGCCCCGAGGCCTCTGTGTTCATGTATGTGTTCACCACCATACAGCCAGGGGCAGGAATAGGCTTCCCAAGGGACCTCACAGTCTAAGCAGAGGACACAGGTGAGTTTCTAAATTACAATGGGTGGAAGGAGGCACAGAGTAGAAATACTGTGTTGGAAGGAGGCTAGGCTCCTCAGGGACAAGCCATGAAGCTTTTTCCATCCACTTACCACCCACCCACTTACCTGGAGTCTGGCATTTCCACCATCACTTTAATTTGGTAAGTGATGCTTCTGTGGACTCTAGTTTTAAATGCTTTCTTAGTGATCAAACTATTTTTTTCAGTACCGGGGATTAAACTCTTGCTAGGCAAGTGCTCTACCACCGAGCTACATCCCTAGCCCAAGTTCTGTGTTTCCCAGGCTGAGCTTGAACTTATGATCCTCCTGCATCAGTATCCATCCCTACATCAGTGCTACCACCCCTAGCTCCCAGCCCCTTTACAATTTTGAGATAGCCTCACACAGTTGCCCAGACTGGCCACAAACTTGTGATCCTTCTGCCTCAGCCTCCATGTACAGCTGGGCTTACATGTGTGCCACTGTGCCTGGCCTATAACACTGTGAAGCAGAGTAACCATTGGTTCTCAAGATTTTTAAGTGAAATTATCTTTATGTGATTCTAAAGTTGATAGACTTCTCCAGAAAAATTGCCTTGCATACCACTTAGCAGTCAGCCCCACAGGGGTCCTAGCACCCTATACCCCTGCATCAGTGGCTGCTGGGCCTGTGAGGCCCCTGCAGGAGGTATGGGAAGATACCTAAGTGAGCAGACTGGCCAGGTGAGGGGCAGGCACTCCTGAAAGCACCCTCCTCTACCCCTGCCCTGTTCACAGCTTGGCCCCTCTCCTCCATTGGGTCTGCCTGCTCGCAGAGCCTCCCTGTGGAGCACCTCTTACCTTCCTGGTTCCTGACAGAGCCATGGCCCAGGTGGCTCAGAGATTGTGGAGAGAGCCCACTCCAGAAAGTGCCATCACCATCCAGGGCCTCCTCGTGTAGTTTATGAAGTTAGCAGGAATTGATTTGAACTGTGTTTATTTTAGCAAATTCCTAGCAATTTTTAAAGTAGAAATGTTTTTTCACGATTTGAATAAAATTGTTGTACCTTTAAGTACAAAATGTGACTATTGCTTAGTGCTTTACTTCCTTTACAGATAAAATACTTTATAGTAGTAGACAACATACCCTGAGCTATTAAATTTATTTCTGAAATGGCTTGAAAGAGAAGGAAGAAGTCCTACTGTTAAAAACCAATTGAGGGGCCGGGGATTTAGCTCAGTGGTTCTGCTACTTGCCTCGAAAGCACAAGGTCCCAAGTTCAATCACTAGTACCAAAAAAAAATTTTTTAAATAGAGGAGCCAGATATAGTGGTGCATGCCTGCAGTTCCAGCACTTGGGAGGCTAGGGCAGGAGGATCACCATGAGTTCAAGGCCGGCCTGGGCTACATAGTGAGACCCCCCCCATCTCAAAAACCCAAAGTAAATGAATAAATAAATACCAGTTGAGAGCTGTAATCCTGAGAAATTTATATGCTCAGAAGTCAACATTTGCTCCAAGGATTTCTTTTTTTTCTTTTTTTGGTACCGGGGATTGAACTCGGGTCCTTGCGCTTGCGAGGCAGGCGGCAGAACCACTGAGCTAAATCCCCGGCCCCATCCAAGGAATTCTTCCAGTCCTGGGAAACAGGAGATACAACCTCAGTCTGGCCCAAGGTGAGGTTGGCTCATAATGCCAGGCCCATAAATGATTACAACTGCAGTGTAAAAGTGAAAGAGAAACTCAGGCATGGAAATGGGGAACAGCAAGGGCATCCACCCTTGAGAATGGGTATAGCTGGAAGGACCGCTTGCCAGAGATTTGTAACCATAGGCCATCACCACATATGTTTGCCCAAAACAGCCAGGCCTAGCTACACTACAGCAGCCGAGAGTTGCTGGTAGAGTCCAGCAATATGCAGGTCACCTCCTGAACACTTGGCTTTCAATCTGACCTACGGTAGAATAATTTGCATAAGTAAAATCCCTCAAAATGAGCAGCTCATAGAAAAACAAAATCATCAAACAAAGTTCAAGAAGGTGCAGATGAAAGCCAGCAGAAGCAACGGACAGAGTCATGTATCAAAGATACTTAAATTTTCAAAGAATGTAAAATAATCCATGTTTCAGAAATAAAAGATATTTAAAATTGTGAGTTATGGATTACAATTCTAAAGAAGGATAATCAAGATTTAAGAAAAGCAAAATTAGTGAGGTGTATAATCCTAGTTATTCAGGAAGCTGAGACAGAAGGATCCTAAGTTCCAGCCCAGCCTGGGTGATTTAGCAACTTAGTGAAGCCCCGTCTCAAAATAAGAAATGACCCGGGGATGTAGCTCAGGGGCGTAGTGCCAGTCCGGCAGTTTCTGGCATTCGTGAGGTCCTGAGTTCGATCCTTGGTACCAAGGGGAAAAAACTCAAAATAAGAAACAGGCTGTGAATGTTTCTCATTGTAAAAGTCCTGGATTCAGTCTCCAGCCCCCGCAAACCTAGAAATAAAAATGTGTAACTTAGAAAAAAAATCCTGATGGATAGATTAACAGTAAGAAGCCGAGAAGAGAATTGGTGGAGCTCTGTACGATGTAGCTCCAAGGAACAGAGAAGTGGGCATAGAAGAGCAGTTTGGAGACAGTGAGGTGTCTCGTTCACACCAGTGAGACCTCAGGAGGAAGATGAGTCTGAGGAGAGAGATGGTGGCTGCAGACCCCCACAGAGAGTCTGCTGCAGAGGGACCTGGAATGCCCGCTGATGCCAGTGACTCAGTGGCTGCTGTGCTCCTGAAGTCTGCCTGGGGTAGGAAGCCGTTCACAACTTGTGTACATTTGTTAGGGAAATAAAAGGCCTTACCTTGCCAGTGTTGCACTAGTAGAAACATTGTTTGCGTCTGTCAGATGGAGGACTTCTCAGAACATTACTGTCTGTTGCTAGCAGAGGATTTGTGTACATTAAAGCCATTTGAAATGTAGGACTTTCATTACATTTTAAAAGCCTAATTGTAAGAAGCAACAATCAAATGTATTATTTCTTTCTCTGTCCCTTCATCTGTGTGCACCTGCACCCTGCCTGTGTGGGGTACGTGTAGTGACACATGAAGTGGAGACCCAGGCCACTGAGTCCGAGGTCAGATTCAGTGAGGGAGCAGTGACCCCTCAAAGGAAAATGTTCTAGGCCTGTGTAGAAGGCTATGGAGGTAGGAGGGAATCCTCCTGGGGATTTTCTGTTGTTATCCATTCGCTATATTTTATTTTTTAATCTAGGAAAATGAGCACTTGAAAAAGTTCCAGGTGACATGGGAACTGCATAATAAGCACCTGTTTGAAAACCTGGTCTTTTCGGAGCCCCTTCTCCAGAGCAACTTGCCGGCGCTGGTATCACAGATCAGGTATTTGGTCTCAGCCTGCATGCATTCCAAATTATAGCAACCCATCTTGGTAGGCCGGGGTGTGTGCAGCTGAAGACTCCTGAGTGTGGCCAAGAGGTTTAGAAATCATGAATTAAAATGGAGAGCTGGCCTTTCTCCTGGTTGGGAGGTTCATGTTGCCTAAGGCTGGGCGTCCTGTGGGGCCTAATGGGCCTGCCCTCCAGCCTGGGGAGTGGCAGAAACCTGAAGGCAGGATGAAGCTCCATGCTTTTGCACATCAGGACATTTTGTTTCTCATTGGCAGTAATGGCTGGACTCCAGAGATCAGCGATGCTTTAGAGGCTTGACTGTCCTTCTGGGGTTCGTGCTGCAACATTACTCTCCAGCCCAGGGACAGATGAGGAACAGGGACCAGGTGCTGAGGAGGGGTGCAGGTCCTCTGAGGAGTGCGAGTGACCCTGGAAGCAACAGTCTCCTGTTCCACAGCAAACTTGCTTGTCACAACCAAGAACAATTCTGGGCCAGGGATTTAGCTCAGTGGTGCCACACCTGCCTCAAAAGCTCAAGGTTGATCCCCCAGTTCGATCCCCAGTACCCCAAAACAAAACAAAAAAACAGCATCTTCACAATTAAGAACAATTCAGGCTTGAGTTTCCAGGATCCAAATAAACATTTTATAACACATAAAATTTCTTGCCAGAGGGCCGGGGATTTAGCTCAGTGGTTTCACAACCTGCTGCGCAAGTGCAAGGACCCGAGTTTGATCCCCGGTACCAAAAAAAAAAATTTCTTGCCACAAATTATAGTAAACAATCCCCCTAAAGTCTCAAATACACAGTTGTATTTTAACATTAACATTATCTCTGAGCCTATGTAACATTCTTTAAATTATGTGGTAAGATACACATGTGGAGAACTGCACAAAACACTTATGGCTCAAGGAGTCATTTGAAACCAGCATCCCTGAAGCCTCCCCAGCTTGGCCACTGTGAGGTCAACTCTGCCCAGAGTCGACCCTGAGCTCGCTGTGCTCTTATACCCACCTGTGCACTCCCATTCTGTCTGGTCTCGTGTTTGACTTGCTGTGTCTTAACGTAAGTTACCTATCCAAAGGGCATATTTTGTTTGTTGTTGTTTTCAGAGCTAGCATTAGAACCCAGGGCCTTGTGCATGCCAGGTTAAGTGCTCTACCACTGAGCTGAATCCTCAACCCCTTAGAAGATTCATTTTAAGAAAATTATTATTCTTTTTTTTTTTCTTTTTTTTTTTTTTTTACCGGGGATCGAACTTAGGACCTTGTACCTTCAAGGCAGGCGCTGGAATCACTGAGCTAAATCCCTGGCCCTCTTTTCTTATTTTTAAAACAGCTTTATTGAGGTGTAAATTACATAGTGTATAATTCATCCACTTAAAATTTATAATTCACTGGCTCTTAGCACACTTTTTTTTTTTCCTTTCATACTGAGCTACATCCCTGGCCTTTTTAAATTTTTTCTTTTAACGTAAGATTTTGCTAAATTGCCTAGACTGGCCTCGAACTTGTGATCCTCCTACCTCAGCCTCCCAGAGAGCTGGGATTACAGGCGTGCGCCACCATGCCCAACTCATCCCCAGACCTTTTTAAAATTTTATTTCGAGACAAGGTCTGGCAGAGTTGTTCAGACTGTCCTCAAACTTGTGATCCTATTGCTTCAGCCTCCCAAGTATTTGCAGTACGCTGCCATGCCCAGCTTAAATTTTATAAATTATGTTGAAATATATATATATAAAACATAAAACTTGCCATTTTAACCATGTTAAGTATATACCCCAGTGGCATTAATTACATATAATCATCACCACAATTCCTATAGCCGTTCAACAGTAACTCCTATTCGCTTCTCCTTTTCCTGTGTTTTTTGTTTGTTTGTTTGTTTTTGGTACCAGAGATCGAACTTGGGTCCTTGCACTTGCACAGCAGGCGACGAAACTACTGAGCTAAATCCCTGGCCCTCCTTTTCCTCTTGTGTTTTGAGAGGCTTTCGTCTACAGTTCCCATACCACCCACTCATCCTCAACTACCGCCAGTCCTTTTGATAATTACCTGTTAAGGTCCCACAGCCTGGCCCTTCCCTGAGTGTGCACATGCAGGACACACATTGTGCCACCACCGGACCTCCAGGCCCTGGTCTGCTTGATATGACCCATGTTCTGTAACTCAGAGGAGTGGTGTGCTGGCTTCTGCTCGGGGTGACTTGCGGGAAGAGCTGGCCTGGATTACACAGAAGTGGAGTTTACATGAGGAGCAGGAATCAGTTACGGGAAGGGCAGGGCAGTGGCAGCAGGAATCAGGAGGAAGCCCTACAGCATAGGTGCAGCATGATGAGACTCAGAGTGCACTCTCACCCTTGGCTGCAGGGACAGACATGAGGTGTCACTCGGGCCATGCCTTGAGGAGCTTTGTGAGAGGCAGTAAGAGTTTAGAAGGTGTGGTAGTTTCCTCTTGCTGTGACAGAATCCTGAGAAAATCAGCTCACAAGGAGGAGAGATTTACTCTGGCTCATGGTTTCTGTCCCTGAGACCTGTGATGGGGCCATCCATCTTGGTGGAAGTGCCTGGCGAATGAAAGCCATTCATCTCATGGCACTGGGAAGCAGAGAGAGCAAGGAGGGGACCAGGGCCAAGACCTGTCCTTCAAAGACAAGCCCCAGTGACCTGTTTCCTCTCCCTTGGCCCTACTTCCTAATGTTCCCCATGTCTCCAGTGCCCAGTAAGTCATGACCCCATGATGACTAATCCATCGATCTGACCAGAGCCTGCATGGTCAGTCACTTCCCAAAGCCCCCCCCCCCCGGGCACTGCTGCACTGGGCACCAGGCCTCCAACATGTGAGTTTTTGGGACGTTCCACATCCAAACCACAACAGGTCAGCCTGGATGTTGGAAGTGGCCTTGGTCACTGCTTGTGTCAGTGTTGTCCTTTCCATGTTATTTCAAATAAAATTGTGAAAACATAGAAAGTCATGAAGAGAAGTAGGCACTAAACAGTTTGGTGCTTCTTACACATTTTCCCCCTATGTCCACACAGTTTTAAGCAGGGTAGAGTTGTATCTTACTTAACATGGGCAAGTTTCCATTTCAGAAATACACACATTAATGAGCATATGTGTGTGTGTGTTGTGTATGTATATATGAAAGATTAGATACAGTTCTGAAATTTGTAGCACGTACCTGGTTACCTTGTGTCCCTTCATTTGGATGCCCCATGATGTTTTTATTTACTGCTGTGGGTTTTTAATATAAACAGTGCTATTTTCTTTTTCTTTTTTTTTTTGGTACTGGGGATTGAACTTGGGTCCTTGCGCTTGCATAGCAGGCGACAAAACCACTGAGCTCAATCCCCGGCTACCGTGCTACTTTCTAACCCTGCATATAATCTTTTTTTTTTTTTTTTTAACTGGGGATTGAACTGGAGACCTTAAGCTTGCGGGGTGGCGGCACCACTGAGCTAAATCCCTGGCCCCCTGCATATAATCTTGATGTAAATGTTTTGATTCTGAGTAATTCTTTTAAAGATGTCTTTATTTTGGTTGACATATTGATGTATATAGGTATTAAGAGAACTAATGTTTTAGTGGTGACCTGTGCCCCACCTCCCCTTGTGCTCCCACACCCCCTTGCCACCTGTCCCTAGCTTCTCCTCTCTTCCACGTTGCCCCTTTTTCTGGTTTGTTTGTGTTTGTTTGTTTTTTTTAATTTTTAGTTTTTTGGGGTACCAGGGATCAAACTTGGGTCCTTGCGCTTGCGCAGCAGGTGGCGAAACCACTGAGCTAAATCCCCGGCCCTGGTTTGTTTTTTTAAGAAACCTGCTTTTTTTTTTGGTACCGGAATCAAATGAATCCTGCATTTTTTTCTTATATCCATCTCTGTATGTGTCTTCTGTTTCCTATTTGTCCTATTTGTTTTCCCATTTTACCATCTTTCTTTTTTTTTTTTTTTTGGTACAGGGATTGAACTTGGGACCTTGCCGTTGCAAGGCAGGCGGCAGAACCACTGAGCTAAGTCCCCCACCCTTACCATCTTTCTTAATACAGTGTAACTGTATCTCTGCAATTGAATCAAAATATTCAGTTTTGGGCTAGGGATTTAGCTCGGTTTCGCCACCTGCTGCACAAACACAAGGAACCGAGTTCAATCCCCGGTACCAAAAAAGAAAAAAAAAAATTCAGTTTTACTTGATTTGATTTTGTTTTCTCTCAGTTGGTGTGTTTTAGTAGGGAAGGGTAGCTTACTCCTTGTGTGTAGCAGCTTGCTTCATAAGCCTCAGTCTTAAACCATAGTGTTGTTCTCTGCTGACTCGTGTCCTGAGAGCTTCATGTGTCTGAGCATCTCCTTTATATGAGTGAGGTTCTATAGGGTGCCTGCACACATCCTCTTCAGTCCCTTGCAGCAGCCCTGCTGTGGGTGTCACAGAGCAGGTGGGGTGACACAGCTAGACAGCAACAGGAAGAGACCCCTACCACTTGGCTGGGAGCCTGTGGTTCAGGGCCTTCTCCCTCCTAGGCTGGGAACCACTACGCATGACACCTGCAATGAAGATACATACAGCACCTTGCTGCAGAGGTACCAGCGCTCTGAGGAGGAGCTGCGCAAGGTCGCCGAGGAGTGGCTGGAGTGTCAGAAGCGGATCGACGCCTATGTGGATGAGCAGGTGGGTGCCGTGCGTGTACCAAGGCATTGGCAGAGGCCCGGTGCCCAGAAGGAAACCTGTGGCAGCACAGTCAGCCCTCCTGGCAGGGCCTTTCTGTTGTGTGGTGGCTGCAGTTGGGTCCCCCTTGCCAAATCATACATACTGTCACAGACTGTGTCCCCATTTAGAGACCTTGGGAAACTGCCAGGCCATGTAACTCCAGCGGCCCTCTGAACACTGCTGCTCAGAGCCTATTCACCGTCTGTCCTGAGAGACCCCTGAGGGGCACAGCCACACACACAGCTCCTGGGGGGAGTAGGCGGGCCTGCTCCCTGCAGCTGGCCTGGAGGAACAGCTCGCCTGTGGCCAGAGCCTCTCTGAGGAGGGGCAACCCTTTCGGCCCCACCTCCTCCTCAGAATCTCTGGCAGGGTGGGCAAGGCAGCCCGGTGAGCAGTGGAAATGGAGAAACAGAACTCTGTTTCGGGGTTTTGAGACTTGTTAGTGGAAACAGAGCTGTGCTGGCCCGTCTGTCCTGGGGTCGCTGGGCCCCTTGACACTGATGTCCCTGTCTGAACACTGAGCTGTTGGAGGAGGGGACATGGCATGATTGCCCATGTGAGAGGTTCAGACTGTACTTTGTATTCATGGGCGGTTGTCTCACTGCCCCATCAGGACTGTGGTACCCGCGGTCTTTGGTGCAGAGCATGACAGACTCTACTCATGTCCTCGTGCTGCTTTTAACCTTCTCGGCTTGAGAGTTCCACCAGTCCCATTAGGGAATTCAGTGTCACCAAGCTTGTCATAGGGCAGCTGGCCCCCAGGGCCTGGTGTTTCTTCTGTGTCATCCTCGTAGGCAGCAACCCCTCTTCCTGCCTTACTCTCCCTGCTGCCCTGCTGCTGGTGGGTTGTGGACGAGCAGGTTGTGTTTGATTCAGACTGGGGTGTCTGTAAGTGGTCTTTTGTCTGGTTGTGCAACTGGAGACTTACTCTCCAACTTGCCAGTGTCAGCCACTTTCTTGGCTCAGGCTGCTGCAGGAGCAGATGTTCCTGAGATGCCCTGCCGAATGTAGTTTACAGATGCTGAAGCAGGTCTGGCAGCTGCAGACTCAGCCACTGGCCGTGAGCATCCAGGTCCCTGGCAGCTCAGGCACATGGAGGCAGCAGCAGAAAAGGTGCAAGAACTGCTCTCCCCTCTGCCACCTTCCTCACAGCAACCCGCTGTCAGAGACTGCTGTTCTACTGGAGTTTGCTGTTCTGACGGCAGAGACAAGGAGCCGGGAGGAGAGATGTGGCCAAGACAGGGGAGTCAGCTGCAATGTGAGCGCATGGCCACAGCAGCACTGGGCAGCCTGGCTTGTGTTCCATGGTGGACCCTGGCAGCAACCCTAAGCTACACTGCAGCAGCCCTGCATCCCTACTCAAGCTTCTCCCCTCCCTGAGGCAGACGCATGACTCATGTTACATGTTTAATTTTGTACGAGTCTTTGTGTTTTATAATTCCAAGTACCAGGTTTTGGTGTTACTTTGAAGAAAAGCAGAGCTACTGTAAATAGTTCCTGTGCAGTGGATTCACCACAGCAAGCTGGCTGTGGGTCACCTGTAGAGATTTTCCCATGGCCGCTGAATGCAGTGCTTTATTGAGGGTACCAGAGTCAGGAACAGACAGTGAGAGGCTCTGTTTTACACAGTTTTGGGCCATGGGTACCATGTGAAGGAAAGAAGTGTAAGAGACTAGGTGTGTGAGTCAGCATTCTGTCACTGTGACAAAATACCTCAGGTGATCACAAAAAAAGAAAGGTTTCTTTTGGCTCTGGTTTCAGAGCTTGTGATCCACATTCACTTGGCTCTGTTGCTTTGGACCTGTGGTGACACCATATATTGTGGCCTCAATGCAGGGCATGGCAGGTCTGTACAATTCATAGTGGCTGGGAATCAGGGAGAAAGGAAAGGACCAGGGTCCCAGTATCCCCTTTGAGGGGACCCTCTGCCTCAAAGTGACCTAGCTTCCTCCATAAGGCCCCACCTCCTGAAGGCTCCACTGACTCCCAATTGCACCATGCACTGGCGACAGCCTTTCCACATGGACCTTTGCAGGACACTGAGGATCAGACCACAGCACTGACCTTAGCCCCTGGCTGGCTCAAGCTTGTCATGAGGGCTCAGGTGAGTGTGAAAGGAACCTGAGGAGCTGGAGAGGTTCTGGGAACACAGTGGTGTTAACCATGTTTGTGGCTGATAGGAGGCTGCCCCAGGGCCTCAGCCAGGCTGGGCTGGAGCTCAAGTCAGGAGGAGCTGTGGGGTTTACCCTTATGTATACATGGGATGGCTGTAGTACATAGAATTCTAGTTTCAGAAATTCTTTCTTAATGACTAAGTGAGAACATGCCTCAGGTCCACCATTAGGAAAGGGGGAAAGGGGAAATTCCCTCAGTGCTAAGGCTGAGGACTCCTTTGGGAGTAGCAGCCTCTTGATGTAGCTGTTGACTGTGGCCACATTCATTTAGGAACTTAATATGCATTGTTACCACTGCTGTGCTGCTGAAAATGTGGGAATGTGAAAATAGCAAAGAGCAATGTACATATTTTCTTCAAACTCAAGACCTTGCACTTGCGAGGCAGGCGTAGTGCCACCGACTAAATCCCCGGCCCTGTACATATTTTCTTTTGGGAAAAAAGTATAGTCTTGCTTCAAAAGTAAAACTGAAATTGAATTTCTTTTTTTACAAGTGCATGCTGTATCTTTCTTTCTTTATCTATTTTGGTACCAGGGATTGAACTCAGGACCTTGCACTTGCGAGTTATGTGGCAGAACCACTGAACTAAATCTACGGCCTGCATGCTGTATCTTTAAAAAACCAGAAGAACCATTCTCTCCATTAGAAGACACATTCCTACTCTCACTGTCCTTCCAGGAAACCATGAGAAATCAAGATACTATCATACAAATTAGGGAAAATGTGCTACTTTAGTAGCATCCAGAGAGTCATTGTGGAGCAGGAGCCAGGGGTGACTTAAAACAATAGAAAATTTATTTTATCTGCCTGGAAGCTAAAGTCCGAAACCAAGGAGTCCATAGGGCCATGCCCTGCTGAAGCCTCTGGGGAGGATTCTGCCAGCCCCTGCGTGCGCCAGGCAGCTCTCTGTGTCTCATGGCTGTATCAGTCTAGACTACACTGGAACCATCTTAGTATACAGTTTATTTTTTATTTATTTATTTTTTATTTTTTTGGTACCAGGGATCGAACTCGGGTCCTTGAGCTTGCACAGCAGACAGCAAAAACCACTGAGCTAAATCCCTGGCCCAATATATAGTTTAATTTAAAAACCTTAGAATGTGTATCAGTCCCTTCTAATTAAGTAGCATTTCACAAAATTTTATACTGATTCAAGGGCTTTAAAATGTTAAACACTTGTAAAATAATTTGTCTCTATTCACAAATAAGCATGGATGTGGCAAGATAATTGACAGCCTTTAAATAAATTATTTTTGTTTGCTTTTTAAAATTCATCCTTTTTTTTCCTGTTTTTTGTTTGTTTGTTTGGGGTTTTTTGGTACCGGGGGTCAAACTCAGGACCTTGTGCTTTCGAGGCAGGTAGCAGTACCACTGAGCTAAATCCTCGGCCCCTTTCTTTCCTGTTTGACACATACATAAAGACTGCAGGAGCCAGGCTAAGTGGTGCATGCTTGTAATCCCAGCTATTCGGGAGGCAGAGGCAGAAGATGGCAAGTTCAAGCCCAGCCTATACAACTTAGCAGACCCTGACTCAAAATAAAAAAATCAAAAGGAGCTGGGATGCAGCTCAGTGGTAGAGTGTGTTCCTGAGTTCAATCCCCAGTACTGCAAAAAAGAAAAACAAATTTGTTCCCCAAATATAATTATACCCAGAAGATGTGAGGAAAGGGTCAATTTTGAGGTCTGTACAAATGATACTTATCAGACACCTCTCGAGTTCCTTACTAAGAGTATGTGTGTGTGACACACTGTCTTTCTTACTTTCTAGCTCACTTAATATATTTTAAACGTGTAAGAGTAATATATACTTGTAAAGAAAATGTTTTCCTGAAAACTACAAATAGTACAGTGAAAAGGGAGCAGTAGCCATAATATCAAGCCCTCATCCAAGAACACGGTATATACTGCTCCTTATTTTTAAGTAATAATTTCTCTTCTTTGGTATTCTGTATAGTTTGCATTTCTCACCAAGTTAATAGCTCTGTATTTTATAATTTTAGGGCTACAATAAGCATCTTTAATGAGGGAATGAATTTTTTTTTTTTGGTACCAGGGATCAAACTCGAGACCCTGTACTTGTGAGGGAGGCAGCAGCAACCCTGAGCTAAATCACCAGCCCTAAATGTTCTTTTTAAACTTTTTTTGTTTTTTGCTTTTGAGACAGGGTCTCGCTGTGTCCAGGCTGGTCTTGAACTCACTATGTAGCTCAGGCTGGCCTCAAGCTCATGGTGATCCTCCTGCCTAAGTAAGCCTTGCGCAAACACACCTGGCTACTGAGGAACCAACTGTTCCAGAGAGTTAGGATGCTAAACAGAAAAATAGAGTTAGATTTGTCCAAAATCCCTTGTTAACACTAGTAATTTTTGAGTGGTTGCCCTGTGTTTTCTAGATCCTGATACCTGCTACAATGATACTTTTTCTCACCCTTTCCTGCCTTTGACCTTTCAGCTTTAGCTGAAACTTTGGATCATTGTGGAGTGAGACTGTGGGCACAGTGCCTTGTCCAGGTCCAGGTTCAGGTCCAGCACCAGGGAGCCTTACCAGCGCATTTCCCCTGGAAGTTTAATGTTTGCCATTCAGACTTTGGAGGCTTTTTTTTTAAGCAAGTGTAAGAAGCTTACTTTTATTTCTAGCTTTTTTTTTTTTTTTTGTACCAGGGATCGAACTCGGGACCTTGCACTTGCGAGTCAGGCAGTGGCACCACTGAGCTAAATCCCTGGCCCTATTTTTGGGCTATTTCTAAGATTCAGCTATTATAAACTGTGCCGCTATAAACATGAGTGAGCATATATCGCTGTGGTATGATGCTTTTAATTCTTTTGGGAAGATACCAAGAAGGGGAATAGCTGGGTCAAATGGAACCCCTAGTTTTAGTTTCTTGAGAAATCTCCATACTGATTTCCATAGTGGTTGCACCAGCCTACAATCCCACCAGCAGTGGAGCAGGGATCCTCTTTCCCCACAGCCCCACCAGCATTTGTTATTGGTTGATTTCATGATAGCAGCCATTCTTTCTGGGGTGAGGTGGAATCTCAGCGTTGTTTTCATTTGCATCTCTCGAATGACCATTGATGTTGAACATTTTTTCATAAGTTTATTTGCTGTTTCTAATTCTTCATCTGACAAGTGTCTTTTTACTTCAGATGCCCATTTTTGCATAACCCACTATTAATTTGCTGATATTTCATTTAAGACTTTCATGTTTATATTCTGAGGTATGATTGAACTGAGTTTCAGTCATTATGTTTTACCTGTTTTAAATGAAGTTTATGGTAGCTTCACAGAATGAATTAAGAGATTGTTTTTTTCCATTTTCTGAAATAGTTTAAATATTCTATTCCAAGAAAATCAGGTAGACCTGCCATAAAACTTGAAAGTCTGGTCATTCTTGCAGGGAGAAAGAACAAGGAAGATAGATCTACTGCTGTTCAATCTGTTATGTTTATTAGTGTATTTCATGTTTTCTACTTCTTAAAACATGTTGAGCTTTCCAGATTGATTTTTCATAGAAAATTGTGTACAACCTTTACACAGTCATGAGCTCCTAGGTCCAGGGCTGGGCAAGAGCATGTGAATGGGTGGAGTGGACCAGACGTCCTCCCCTTAGTCCCCTTGGTGCCTCTGGCCTGTCACCTGGTGCTCTCCCTGGACAGAGGCACAGGAGTGAGAGCGCTCTTCCGCTTGCCACAGAAAATGCCCTGCTTTCTTCAGCAGGACAGCCCTGTGGGGCTGTTGCTATGTAAGGAAGTGCTTGTGATTTTGAGTGATTCAATTAAGATGCCAAAATGGAATACCTGGTCATACCTTTGTAGTATTGTCTACTTTATTTATAGACAGTGTTTCTTCTATATATTTTATCATTTTTTAAAAACTCCCCTTGAAAATATTCTGTGTAGTTGCTGTTGGTATTAAAGGGGGTTTCTCGGTTTGTTTTTACATCCCATATCCAGATGACAATGAAAAGCAAGCAGCGCATATTAACAGAAGACTGGGAGATTTTTAAGCAAAGGCGATTCATTGAGGAACAGGTAAGTTTGTCCACAAGAAAGGCAGTTAGAAGCGACTGAATTCCATGTATCCAGAGCAATAGTGCCCTTGCATGCTGGCACAGGACACCGTCGGAGGGCCACTCTGGCACCTGTGCTGGTGAACTGACTCTCCTTAGCTGTTTCCCATCTTCCATCTACTCCTCAAGGAAAGTGCATGTTCATCAGGTGACACACCTAGTGCACAGCAGCCCTAGGAATTCTGTAAGCAATGGTGTTCTGAGTTCCCATGCTCCTCAGTGAGCATGCACGCAGAGAGGTGGCATGATGTGAAGTTAAGGACATTCCCAAAGTCACACACCAGGACTTCAACCCATCTTCCCTGACAGTTTAGGTGTGGGCCTCAGCTGGCTGCTGGCAGAGCAGGTCTGCCCCTTTCCTCCCTAAGCAGTGCCTCCTGCAGGCAGGCTTGCCTTGCACCTCTGCTAGTGCAGCTTTGGCAGAGCTTGCTAGTGACTGCTGTGATTGGCCTCAGGGCCCTTAGCTTTATTTTGAAACTTACCTCCCTGATCTCTCCTCCACATGCTACCCTGACTCTTCCTGCTTCCTGGACCATTTTCCTCAGTCTCCTTTGTGACCTTCTTCCTTGGCCTGCCCATAAATGTTAGTGGCTTCCTACTGTCCTCCCCAGTTCTGCACGTGTCCTGTCTTGTCAAGTGACCCTTCCAGCTGCCACCCATCCCAGTGCCAAAGCTGGCCCAGAGTTCCTTCTGTGAAGTCCAGATGCCTCGTAGTTGCTTGGAAGTTTGGGTCCCATTGCCTAGGCAGCTCCAGGGTCCAGCCTTCTCCCCACATTGGTCTGTATTCCTGCACCTCTTTTGCCTGGCACCTAAAACAGAGGGTAAAAGCTAGCCATCTTTGCCACCTTTGCCTTCCAGGTGTCTACTGTCAGGGCACAGGACAGTATGCTTGCTGGAAACCAAAACATCTGGGAGGTTCCTGGTCCCACCCTTGTGTGGTTCAGCCCTCACTGTGGACTCCAGGTCTGCTACTGTTTGCTGACCCTGTCCATCTCACAAAGCTGTGTCCCTTGGCTTCTAAATGAGCATGACAGACATTACTGTAGTTGCTGAAAAATATCGTCTGTGAACGAGGGGAAGTGTCTTGTAAAATTGAGCCATTGTTTGATGATTTTCTCTAGTTAACTAACAAGAAAGTGGTTACTGGGGAGAACAACTTCACAGACACCATGAGGCACATGTTGTCATCCCGCCTGAGCATGCCCGACTGCCCCAACTGCAACTACAGGAGAAGGTGAGCTGGGCTGGCAGGAACAGCACCTACACCCCTCTGAACAGGTGGAGGTCTGGAACTGGCCTCAGAGAACATGGTGACCTTCTGTGTTGGCTGTCTTGGTAACTGTCCTTAATTCCCAATCAGATGTGCTTGCGATGACTGCAGCCTCTCACACATCCTCACTTGTGGTATCATGGACCCCCCCGTCACTGATGACATCCACATTCACCAGCTACCACTCCAAGTGGATTCTGCTCCCGACTATCTCTCTGAGATGCGCCCTCCTAGCGTATCATCAGCAAGCTCAGGGTCAGGTTCCAGCTCTCCCATCACAATTCAGCAGCATCCCAGACTCATCCTCACAGACAATGGCTCTGCACCAACTTTGTAAGTTGTGACTTTATAATAAAGCTTGAGAAATTTAAATATCTGATAATGAGAAATACAGACAGTAATGTCTACAGAAGTATGAGCATCATTATACTGCTTTTCCTGAAAAAAGACTTTTCTCATTGTTTTAAGCAATTTTGAAAACATGCATTCAGTAAACTCAAACTTGGACACTATTTTATTACCTGAAAAAAAGACAATAAATTAACAAATGCCAGTGGAGAACAAATATGTTGGTATGCAGGGAAGTGTCTCCCCGGTCCTGGCCCCATCTCCGCTCTCTTCAGGAGGGTGGCCAGCCCGCTGTCATCACCTCATCATCAGCTCAGCGCTCATGCTTGTTCCATGGCTTGCTAAGAACTCAGACGATCACTTTAGCAAGCAGCAGAGTTTCTGTGTTCTGTATCCCCACATTATTGGAAGTGCATCTTGTATGAGCGAGGTGGCTGTGCAGCTCTCATCAATTCACATTGTAGGTGGCTGGTCTCCATTTCTTCTGAGTTGTGTCCTTGTCCTTTGTGGAAGTTTCATGTGCTGACTCATGGAAGGGTGCAGTCACTTCATTGTGGCCTGTAGTGTGCCCCACGTGAGCCCCTGCACAGGGGTCTGGCAGGAGGTGTCACTGCCCTTACCTGGCTTCCTAGTGTTTGCTCCTCCACCGATGCCCTTGTACTCATCCCCTGTGTCACAGTCTCTCATGCTGACCCTGGGGTTTTCCTTCAGAGTGTTTCAGTTCTCACTTTTGGACCTGTTCTCAAACCCAGAATAACTCTTTTTTTGTTTTCTGTGGTGCTGGGGATTGAAGCCAGGGCCTCATGCGTGCTAGGTAAGAAGAGCTCTTTCACTTGAACTACACCCCACCCTCAAATCCAGAATGATTCTAGAGAATTAGTCTACACTCCACAATTCTTCATTGGAAGATGCCAAGCCATTTTGTAGTCTTAGGAACCCTGACTGTCTGGGTGGGATAAGAAAGAGTACTGAGGGTTTGCAGCTAACTATTTCCTGGCTTCTTACAGAAGCATGTGGAAATTACACCTGTAGAAATAATAGAAACCCCTCATCATTGCACAGCTGCTGGTGTGGGTTGTGGGCTCTGGGCATAGTCAGTGGAGGAGCACTGGTCACGGGCCCCTTGCTCCTGGGCCCTATGAGCCTCGGAGCCCCTTGCCACTTACGATTACTGTCTTCCAAATAGAAGCCACTCTGACTTTCAGATCTCCAGCATGGCCCTTGACTCACGTTGTCTTTCTTGGTGCCAATTCTGAATTGGTAAAACCAGATGTGTGATGTCCGGATCTTACAGGTGTTGGGGTTAGAGAATCCTCCCTGTCACTTGCCACCATTGGTTGAGCTAGTGACTTCACTTCAGAACCCCAGTAAACCATGATGATGAAGGCACTGCGGGAGGGGTGCCCACATTGCTTGGAGCAGCACACCCTGCGCCTGGAGGAGCCTGAGCTCGCTCACTGCTGAGGCTGTTTGTGTCCCCTTTGGTGAGCTCCAGCTCATCACACAGCATAGCAGGGCAACTCTTGTCTTCTTTTTTGTTTGCTTTTTTGGATTTTTGTTTGTTGGCTCATTTGTTTTGGTACCGTGGATCGAACTCAGGACCTTGCACTTGCAAGGCAGGCGCAGCGCCACTGAGCTAAATCCTCAACCTGACTCTTGTGTTCTTAAAAATGGAAAGCACATCCGAGTTTGCTGATCCTGAGCACTCTTTTTCTTGGAGGCAAGATTGCTGGTCCTGTTCCTTTGGGTTTCTGCCTCCTGGGGGCCATTGTGTGCTGAGACTGAGGACGGACTCCTGCAGATTTTGTGGACCCTGGGGTGGGCCTAGAACTCTGAGAACTGTGACAGCTCTCCCCGTGCACCATGAAGTCATGGTGTTGCTGTAAGCTAAAGCCATGAAATTTGCTTACATTCTTCTATTATTTGCCTATTCCTCAGACGTCTTGCTAAAGCTGATAATTAAGATCATAACTGACTTGACCAAAGCTGGCCTTGTATAGTTGTTTTTAAAAAAAAATGTTTTTTATGTGAATGTGTTTGAAGATTTGTTGAACTAGATATTTCTGAGAGCTTGGTGGTTATAAAAGAAAACCCTAAAGACCTAAGGTTGCTGTCAGTGCCTTTTCACTTTTAGTAAAAAAATGTCTTCTTGGGAGTGGCAGAAGGAATAGTTTTACACTAGAGCATTTCAGATCAGATGAAAATGTGGTATCAGTTAGCCTGATTAAATGTTTGGTTTCCTTACTAACTTCTACTTCTGGAAGTTTTCACCTTCTAAAGAGCCAAGTGTTGCTGTCTGGTGCCTGGCGGGAGGGGAGGGCTCGCAGTGGGAGGTGGCAGTGTGACTGATCTGTCTGGCTCAGGGCGGGGGTGGGTGGTCTGACCCCCACTGTCCTCCTCACCCAAGGGCTGCATAGTAACTGTCTCTGCTTGTCTTAGTTGTAGCGATGATGAAGACGTTGCGCCATTGTCAGCCAAGTTTGCTGATATTTATCCTTTGAGTAACTACAATGACACTGAGGTGGTGGCCAACATGAATGGAATCCACAGTGAACTGAATGGTGGTGGGGAAAACCTGGCCCTGAAAGATGAGGTATGGGCGTAGCTTCTTGGTAGCATCAATAGAGGGCATGGTATGGTAGCCCATAGTTGAATTTTTCTATTGTTCTTCTGCTTTGAAAAGTGTAAGTCACAAAAGCCTGTCTTTAAAGTCCCCTCAGGTGAGCAGTACCAGTAGTAGTTCTTCGGAAGCTGACGATGAAGAAGTGGATGGCGAGAGTGGTGGGGAGCCCCCAGGAGTGCCAAAGGAAGACGGGGCCTTAGGAAATGGGAGCCCCAGGACAGAAGAGAGTAAAGTAGACACTCCACCCCCGTCTTACCCTGCTCAACAGGTAGGCTGTCAGATTTCATATTTTATGTTCTGCCGAGAGCCTCTTTCTCTGTGTGTTAGTTACTAAATACAGAATTATTCTATTTCAGGTAATTCCTGAAGGTTAGAACTGGGGAGAACCAACGCTTACCTATAAGTCCCCTTACCTTTTGCGGTCCTGGGAGGTAGAACCCAGAGCCTCACACATGCTGGGCAGGTGCTCTACTCTATCACTGACCTACCCCCAGCTCTAAATCCATATTTTAATCTTGTTTCTCTTGCTTGAAAGCTGTTCTCATCTTACCTTGATTTTACAACACCCCATAGCAACTCCATGTATTTAGGTGTAATGGTGCTCTTTTATTGGGTGTACCAGTAGGAGGATTGGGGGGGTCTCGTTGTTGTTTTGTTCTCTTGATTTTCAAATAAAATAATGAAATGTTAAAATTTCAGGAAAGATTTGTATTTGTTAGGGCACGTTTTCTGTTTTGTTTAACATATTACTGTTTTTCTGTAAAACGAAAGTGATAATACCTTATCAGACTTAATTTTTTCTTAGAGCCTCAATTTTATTTTATTTTATTTATTTATTTTTTTGGTACCAGGGTTCGAACTTGGGACCTTGTGCTTGCTAGGCAGGCGGTGGATCCACTGAGCTAAATCCTCAGCTCAGAACCTCAGTTTTACAACAGCTGCTCAGTAAATAGTCTTTAAATTAAAAAAGGAACAAAGGTCAAATAATTGTAAATGAATTCATTAAAATTAATTTATTCTAATAGATAATATAAATATGTAGTTTGTATTAAACATATGGTAATTAAACATATTGTTTTATGTAAATACATGGGTCAGATAACATAGGTGATATTAAAAGGCAAACATGGAGAAATCCTGCCCCACACCCTTCCCTGTCACTCTGTCCAGTGTGTGCACACTCCCACTCCCTCATCCCAGTAGATGGCCAGCCTCATCCATTCATTACGTGCAAATACAGATTCTCACTTCCCGGTTTCCTATGACAAAGGCTGTGTGCTGATGCCGCACAGGTTGCTCTGCACCCCACTTCTCCCTTAGCTGTGCATGCCGGAAGGCGATATCTGCAGAGCACAGTTGTTCCTTTCTGCTGGCTGCCCTGTGATCTGCCCTGTGTGTGTGCTGCAGTTTGTTCTGTTTTTCTTTTCAGCCTCTGCTGCACTTCTGTTGTCCCCATCCCCATTCTTGACCATGATAAACTCTTGAGAGAGCCTGTCCATCTGACAGTGAGCACATGAGTAGATTCACCATCGGGACTGGTCCAGTAGTGAGCACTGTGTCCGAATTATACGTGTGGTGAGGGGCCACGGTGGCCTCCCCTGGATCCCAAAAGAGGGTGGTGACACAGCTTTGCAGTCTAATACATGAGAAACTATCACCCCTTGCGGGGTTTTTTTGTATTTCACTTTTATGGGTGAACGTCCTTTCATATAGTTATGTTTCCCTTTCCATGTTGTTATTAAGTTATAGTTCCTTATATATTGGAGAAAGGTCCTTCATCAACTATAAGATTTGTACTATTTTCTAATAGTCTGTGGTATGTCTTTTTTTTTTGTATGGGGGATCAAACTCAAGACCTTACGCTTGCGAGGCAGGTACCAGAACCACTGAGCTAAATCCTCAGCCCTGGTATGTCTTTTTTTATTGTGTCTCATAAAGCAGAGGGTTTTGGTGCCAGCTTATTTTTTTTTCTTTTATGAATTATGCTTTTGATATACAGTGATACCTCATTATCCAACTCAGTTTGTTCCAAATTAGTGTTCAGAATACTGAAAAGTTCAAGAACTAAACATATTTTTCTCATAAGAAATAATGGAAATCCAAATAATTGGTTCTGAGGCCCCAGAATTACACTTATAAATTCATTTTTCCAGGAATTTAACAAAGTTTGCAGTTGCTTCTTTCCTTAACCCTATTGTAGTTCTCAGTTTTCCTTTTAGCTTTACTGCTGGTATCACTGACTTTCTTTGGAGCCATGGTTACAATATTTTATGCAAATAAAGTGCAAGAAAAACACAATGACAAATGTTTTAACGCACTAACACAAGCACTGTATATTGTCTGGGTAAGAGCAGTGCTTAGGTGCAAGGGTCCGTTTGACTCAGTATTTGTTTCTGGTATGGGGTTACAGTCTAACTTCTTATTTTTACATAGGTGGATATCGAGTTGTCCAATACTGTTTGTCAGAAACTGTTCTTTGCCCATTGAATTGCATTGGCCGCTTGTTGAAAACCAATGCATTGTAAATATGAGGGTCTAAGCCTAGACTTCATTCTGTTCATCTGACCTCAGCACGTCAGCTGGTAATGGGCAGCGGTTGGCCATGCAGCCCTAGCCCCAGGTGCCCTGCCGAGTGCCGCCATCACTGCCCAGGCTCCCAACTGCTCTCCATCAGCTTTGGAGATGCTGTCCTCTGTCACCATGGTCTCCCGGTCAACCAACGAGCTGTGGGCAGCTGAAGGATCCTCCTCTGCTCTCATTTCTTGGTCTCCCTGTTTCATCTGCTCATCGCCCCAAGCAGGAGCCCAGCCTCAAGCTGGCAGCAGAGCTGAGGCTTCCCTGCCACTGCTCTCTGGGTCCACCGATCCTGAGGACACCTCTGCACCACGCATCTGCTCTGCTTGGTGCTGCTGTGCCACTGCCCACAAACTGGAGTGGGAGAAGGAGGACCTAGGGCAAGGAGGCCAGACTCCTGCTCTTCTCTGAGCTTCTGGCCAACTTAGAGTGTTCTGCTTTGGCTGAATTCTTGAGCCTCCAAATGGCTGCCTTCAGCAGTTGTGTCAGTTTTAAACATTTGCTTGGAAGAAGTGGAACTACTAGCCTCTCCCCTCCATTCCCAGCAGCCGTGTGGAGATCTGTCCAGCATGGGTTGAGCAGCTCAAGCCCAGCAAGGCAGAGGAGAGCAGAGCCACTCGGTGGTGTTGTTTTGCTTGGTTCCAGCTCCACCTCGCCACTCTGTTGTCTTTCCCTGGCCCCTTGTCCCCTCAGTTTGCCCAGGGACTCAGATCAGTGGCTATAACCCCAGCTGACCCCAATCTCTCCAATGCCTCTGCACCCTACAGGGAGGGCCCTGGGATGAGCACCATTCCTATCTTTTTTTTTCCTTAAATTCTTTTATTGGTACATTTTAGGTATACAGTATGTTTACATTTATCACTGGGTATTTGTACCTGTACATGATGTATCTTGGTTATTTTTTCCCCATTCTTTGTCCACCCTTCCCTATTTACAAAGACTTTGTTTCCAGTTTCTCCTTTTCTTATAATTTTTCCTTTCCATTCTTTCCTTCCCCCTTCCCCTCCCACATCCCCTACCCCTTTAGACTTTTTCTTCCTATTTCAAATTGTCTATTATTCTTTGAAATCATTTTAGTCCTTATTTACACTTTCAGTTTCTCACACTAGAGAAACTATTCAGTATTTATACGTGTGTGTCCTGGTTTTTTCACTTAAGAGTATGGCCTCAGTGTGCATCCATTTAGCTATAAATGTCTAGTTTCTTGTTCTTTATGGCTGAGTAGTACTCCATTTAATAACAAAAACCCACATCTTCTTTATCCAGTCTCCAGTTGATGGGCACTTGGGCTGTTTCCAAACTTTAGCTATTTACAAACTGTGCCGCTATAAACATGGTTGTGCATATATTGCTGTGGTGTAATTCTTTTAATTCTTTTGGGAAGATCCCAGCAGCACCATTCATACCCTTGTCTTTCCCTCCTAACTGCTTTTCAAAGTGCAACAGACTTTAACTGAACTCACACCCATCTTACTTTCACATTAAAGAGTGCTTTTTTTTTTCCTTTTAGGCTGAACAAGCTCCAAACACTTGTGAGTGTCATGTTTGTAAACAAGAAGCCTCTGGGCTGACAGCATCGGCAATGACGGCTGGAGCCCTTCCTCCTGGTCACCAGTTCCTGAGCCCAGAGAAGCCCACACATCCTGCACTGCACCTGTACCCCCACATCCATGGCCACGTGCCCCTGCACACTGTCCCACACCTGCCTCGCCCTCTCATCCACCCCACCTTATACACAGCGCCCCCCTTCACACACAGTAAGGTAAGCTGGCCGAAAGGGCCTGAAAGCCCACCTGTCGCTGAGCTGCCATAGGTGCGTGTTTAGCCAGACAGATGGGTGCATTGGCAACTCACACAGGACAGAATGTGCTCTGAATAGGAAGGCTACAAATGTTTGCCTTTACTCCAGTCTCTCAAGTGCTTGTAATTTTGAACCTTCACAGTTGCAAAAATCAGTCATTGAAGTTCGTGATTTCTTCATTCAGAATTACCTAGGACAAAGAGAATTTTCAGGCGATGTTGCTATCATGCCAAATGCTCCTTCACGCAAGTCCATTTGCCTATTTGTGGCATTCTGGGGCCTGGCTCCGACGGGGAAAATCACTGTTGTGTGGCCTCTGTAGGGTCTAAATCATTATGTGTCCTCAGGATGAAAAGGAAGGCCTTGTAGAAATACACAAGCCTAAAGAGGAGCCTGAAGTGCCCAGCTGTAGAAGCCATCCTGCCCTGAGGTGCTGGAGGGGAGTGGACGGCAGACAGGAGGGACCCCAGAACCCAGCTGTGCGCAGAGCCCCTTCAGGAAACACAGTGAAGCGCTAGGAGATGTTGGTTTGTCAGCATCTCTTCTCAGAAAACCCTGGCATATGTTTATTATCTTAGACTTGGCAATGGAATTTTTAGATTGGGTTTGTTCTTTGTACTTTGGATAGCTTTCTTTGCCTGTTTTAGATGTACCGTTGTTGATTCAGCATAATTCTGATTGTTTTCTGTCTTTTTGTATGCCTTTTATTCTGGTTCCAGGCTAGCCTAATCAATCAAAGGTAGAGTTTCCCCCACATTAACATACGACTGGAAGCAGGGGTCCTTGACTGGAAGAGATGGAGCACATGTCCTGGCAAGAGCCTCTTCTCGATCCTTGCTTGAGGTGGGGTTGGGGGTCCTGGGGAGGCTCCTTGTGTGTTTGCCAAGAAGCAGTAAAGGTAGGAGGATGGGACCACAGGCTTAGAGAAGACGAGAACAAGCTGGCATGTTCTGTCACAATGCTGCACAACTGCTGTACCTAAATCCATGCTCAGACGTTAGGTTAAATATTGGTCAGTTTGAATATTCAGTGAGTCTTTATTCATGGAGCAGTTTTCAAAGAGTATCTTCGGTCATACAGTCACAGGCAGTTTTTGTGGTCTTTGTGGCCAGTTTTCCTCTGAGAGAGTGTGTAAGCCTAGGGAGCTGTCCACCCCCAGTTCTTACCTGAACAAAGCTCTGGCCTAGTCCTGAGAAAAGATTATAGAGCGTTCTCTTATATTTTTGCTGATGGAAGCTATTCAAGAATTAGTTCCTGAAAATCTTCAAGGAAAGTAATGAAGTTGATTCTTCCCAAAGTTTATTGGGACTTTAGTTAAAAAATGATTCTTTTCCTTGACTTTGTCTGTTTCTTGGGAAGTTACAGGAGGTTTGTATAGGGTAAAAGGAAAAGAAAAACATTTTCAGAACCATCCTAATATCTTTCCCTTTGACATTAGTTAGCCTTTAATGCCATAGGTCAACGTGAAAGAGTCACATGTAGAAAAGCAAATACAAGCCAGTTATAGTGACACACATTCATGAATCCCAGCACTCTGGGAGGCTGAGGCAAGAGGATCGAGAGCTCAAGCACAGCCTGGACAATTTAGAAACTCAGTGAGACCCTGCCTTAAAATTAAAAAAAATAAAAAAGGCTAGGGATGTAGCTCAGTATGAAAGTCCTGGGTTCAATCCCCATCACCCAAAAAAAGGAAAAAAAGAAAGCAGATATAGACGTTAAGCCACATGTGTTAGATCATGTAGAAACTTAGGACAATGAAGCCTTATTTCAACCACTTTGCTATTAATGTCAAGATTATGCACTGATCCGTTTCAAATACATTTGTTGGAGGCCCTTTTTTTTGAAAAAATAAGTTGTAGTCAGCAAAAGACCACTTGTGCCTGATATGAAAATGAAAAGCTTATTACCAGATCTTGCAAAGTGAGTTTGTGAATTGATATAAACTGCTTGAATGCAGTGGCTGTGTCTGAGCCTAAATACACTGTATGTGGCAGCCCCAGGAGCTGGGGAACCTCTGTCCAGACAGAGCTGAGCTGGGTTAGGACGGCACAGATGGCTTCATATACATGAGACGTCATACACGTGCCAAGAGGCTACTTGTGTGCTATTCCCAGCGTAGTCTTGAGGGAGAGGGCAGGTGCTGAGGATGGGGGCAACTGTGACCACTGAGGCTCTCTCCTGCTTCTCTGTCTCTTCCTGCAGCATTAGGGCGTTAGAGAATTTCTGTGCTGGAAAAAGCCTGGTTGTAGCCTTTAAGACTTCATGTCATGGTAGTTTTAATAATTCTTGTAATTCGTACTTTGGCCATTCTGTATAAATATATAGTACAAAAATGTTTAGGATGAGTACTATGAAAAATTAATTGTCTTACATCAGGCATGGTGTTACGCACCTGGAATTGCAGCTACTTGGGATACTGAGGCAGGAAGATTACAAGTTTGAAGCCAACCCAGGCAACTTAGTAACTGAACGAGACCCTATCACAAAATAAAACAAAAAAAGGACTAAGGATGTAGGTCAGTGTGAAGGCCCTAGGTTCAGTTCGCAGTACAGGAAAAGGAAGGAAGAAAGGAAAAAGTTAATTTTCTTGAAATTGAAACAGCTTGAACACTAATTTTATTTTCAGGTATCTTTATACCAACAATACATTTAATTTATATGTTGAGATGTAAGTTATTTAAAAGTTCAAAGTAGTTGCAGGAAAAATACAAAATGGTGATGAGTGAGTAGAGTGCCCTGGTGTTGTTTTATCAAAGTCTCCAAGGAATTTATGCTTTTTTTTTTTTTTGGTACTGGGGATCAAATGCTGGACCTTGCGCTTGTGAGGCAGGTGGCAGCACCACTGAGCCAAATCCCTGGCCCAGAGTTTATACTTATCAGCTCCAGCATTACCTTTAAACTTGGCCTCCTACAAAGCCTTAGGGCATTGGCAAAATTAGACAAATTCTTTGCCAGAATGTAACACACCTGGCCTCCAGTCCAGCGCTCAGTAGAGCCTAACCTAACATCTGAAGCCCTGAGCGTAGTCTTCCCTGTCCATACACCTGTCAGCATTCTGGTCTTCTGAGTTCCCGTCAGAATCAGGGTTTGCATTAGTCTGCAATTTTGTTATAATTTCTTTCTCTGGCTTCAGTTTGGGGGAAAGTTGGATAAGGACTGTTCTTTAAATGTTTGACAGAATTCACTCAAGAAACTACCAGGTCTGGGGTGGTTTTTGATGACTGAGTTAATCTCCTTACTAACTACACAGTGTAGTTCTATTTAGATCTTTCTGTTTCTTCATGATTTGGTCTTGTTTGGCGTTGTTTTTCTAGGGATTTTTCTCTGCATTATCCCATGTGTTGGCATACAGTTGTTCATAGTGTTCATAGCTCTCATAACCTTTTTTATTTCTATAGCATTAGTAGTTGTGTGTCTTAGTCTCTTTGTCACTGAGACAAAATACCTGACATCCACAATTTAAAGGAGAAGTTCATTTTGGGTCACAGTTTCAGAACTGTAATTACAACTGTAATTCTTTTTTTTTTTGGTACCAGGAATCAAACTCAGGACCTTGTGCTTGCCAGGCAGGCACAGTACCACTGAGCTAAAACCTTGGCCACAACTGCAATTCTTACTCTAAGTTTTAATTTACTTTTTCAAATCTGCCCAGCAACTTTTTATATTCCTCTGTTCCTTGATTTTTAAAAGAATTTTTTCCAGTACTAGGAATTGATCCCAGGGCCTCATGAATGTAGGCAAGCATGCTACCACAGAGCTACACACCCAGCCCTCCTTGATATTTTTTATTTCATCTTGTAGTGTGTGTGTGTGGCGGGGGGAGGTTGTTGTTCCTGCTGACATCACTCAAGTATGCTCCTTTTTTGATCTGGGGTAGTTTTTCCTTATGAGGTCACATCTATGCAGCTTACTTTGCAGTCCCCCAGGCCCTGGTGAGGGCCTCCTTAGGAGGGGAGTTTTGTCTGCTGGTGCCAGGCACCACTGTGGTACTGGTCCTTTTCTTGAGAGGCCAACTCTGCTGCCTCCCATGGGGCAAGTCCCCACATCACTCAGTCTCTGACATGTCATGTGTGCCCTCAGGTAGCCTCCTTCCTCGTGTCTTTCGCCACCTGTTACTACTGTGTACTAAACACAGTTGCCATACTAAGAAAGACATGGTCCAGTACAAAGTGGAAAGATGTCTTGAATTGTTCACTGGGAGTATGGGGAAAATTCAGAAGGTTCAGTGAGTTCAGTGCATTGGTGTAGCCTTAGAGTGGTGTGGCGAGTGGTCCCCATTCAGCTCTGGGCCAAGCAGTCTCAATCCCTTCTTAACTCCATGGTCTGGGATGTGCATCTGTCAGTTACCCTGAGACTTATGCACAGCCACTGCAGATGTGTTGGAAATTGTCTTAATTAGTTTTTTTTCGTTTCGGGGACAAAATATCCAATACCCACAAGTTAAGGGAGGAAAGGTTTGTTTAGCTCACAGTTTGTAGAGGTTTCAGTCCATAGTCGGCTAACTCTAAGGCAGGGCAGCCTGGCAGGGGGTCATCGCAGAAGACAAACAGTCCATGGCAGGATAGGCAGAAGGCAGCAAGCAGCAACAGAAGTACCCAATGCAACAGCAGCCTGCCTTCTTCTGTTTCTTTATATTCCATCCAGGCCACAAGCCTATTGATTGGTGCCACCCATACCCAGGGTAGGGCTTCTATTGTCCATTTAAGTATTATTATACTTAATCCCAGTATCACACCCTTAATCCACATTCACATTCACACACCCTTATCCAGCCAGCTCCAAAACTCCCTACCTATGACCGCATGAGGCTTTAGAGGGACATCTAGATACGAGCCATAACAGAAATAGTAAAACATGGTGCAGCTGTATGCTTGGGTTAGAATGGGGGGTGCTGCTGTGAGGAAAACTGGAACTTAAATAGATTGTGACTTGGAGATCATTCAGTCCTTGATCTGTACTTTATTTTAGAGATAGAATCCAGCTCTTCCAGCCTGAGAACTAGCAAGGTGGTCCTTTGCCTGTTTACTTACTGCTTCTGAGAGGAACACTGAAAAGCATCAGGCAGAAATACAGAATAGAGCCACTCATCTGAACTGTCTTCTTCCCTGGGATATGTGGATCGATTTTATCTGTCCCCCCCATCCCATCTTTGCCCATCATCTTTTGCACTCAAATGCCCCTGGTGTACAGCCTGTTATCGGGTAATGTTGGTGGGAAGGTTGGGCTGAAGCCACTTGGAGAGCAGAGCATTGGTGTTGACATCTGTGTCGAGGCTTTCACATAGAGCAGAAATGTTCATCTGTGAATTACTTTTATCTGTAAGTGGAAAGCAGTTCTGAATTGTGAGTGATTGAAGATTTGTGGATTTGTGTGAACAGGGAGATAAGTGTTCTCGTTCAGTCTGTCATCCACCTTCTGAGAGACTGACTGTATGGTGGACTCACTGGGGCACCTAGGGAGGCATGGCCTGAAACAGTCTAGTTGACAGGTTCTGTTTTATTCTGAAGGAAACCCTCAAGCTGCTGAGCTTGGTAGGCATCTTTACCAAGTGAACACAACACAACTTGTTTTGTTATTGACTCCCGCTCCTTTGCCTTCAGTCTCTACAACTGGGTCTCCTTTTGGAGTAGGTGGGCTTCGGAAGTGTTACCTTATTCCTTTAAACAAACATTTATTGAACACCCAGTATGTGCCAGGCCTTGTGCTATGTTCTAGGAAAAACAAAATCAGTTAATTCTGGCCCATGTTTTCAAAGAGTTTGCAATCTAAAAAGGAGACAAAAATGCAGACAGAGAAGTAGCCCTGGAGAGGGAGACTATGAAGCCTCGGGATGGCTTTGCAGAATAGGAGACTGGAATAGGGTTTTGAAGACAAAGCAAGAGCTCGCTAGACCTGAGAGTGATGGAGTCCATATGGCCAGACCGCCTTTCTAGAGGTGAACTTGGACAGTGCACAGCGATGTATGAGGAGAGACTTGGGAAGTGCTTAAGTCACTTCTGCCACCCAGGTCTTACCTGCTGGGCCAGTGAGATGGGCCACTTCTCCAGAGCAAGAGTGCAGGAAAGTAGGCCTGCTTACACTGAGCAAAAGGCCTCCAAGACTTTTCATCAGTTACTCTCAGCAAAGCAATGCGTAGCTTTCCACCACTGTGTAGAACCTAGTGTCTGCTGAAATGGCTTTCTTTGCTCTTGCTCCCTGGGGCTCCCCTGCCAGAACAGCTAGTTCAGGCCTTGTCATTCTGAGGGGTCTGTCTGTTCCCACTGCTAAGTTCTGCGAATTCTGCTCCAGCCCTGCCCTCCCCACTGCCCCAAGGCCCTGAAGATCAGGGGATGCACTGAGCATTGCCAGGGGCCTGGGGCCAGTTACTGCCCACTTCCTCTGCTGGGAGGATTAGTCAGTCTGTTGGTTTGTGTCCAGAGACCATAGTCTTAGGAAAGGATAGTTCTCCACCTTTGCACTCGCTGCCTGCAGGCCAGGCAGGTGCTAAATCTTAGCAGAACCCTGGAGGTAGGTATTTCTAGGTTACAGATGAGAAAACTAAAGCACAAAAAGAGTGAGTGATTTGCCTAAGGTCACACAGCTAGTCAGAGGGAGGCTGAGAGGCGGGACTCAAGTTCAAATCAGCTCTGTCACTGACCATGCCCTTTGTAGTCCCTGAGCTTGATGTTCAGTTGGCGCTCTGCCTGACAACTTCAGGACTCCTCATTTCCTCAGCGACTCCCGGCTTTACCATCACTTCCTCCTTTCTCATCCCCTGACTGACTCCTTCAGTCTTCCTCCCCATTCTGTTCATCTACCGTATCGTCACAGATGGGTCTTTCTGATAACAATCTGACCAGGTCATCTCCCCTGCTGCCTAAGATCCCTCACAGCTCCCATGCCCACTCAGAAGTCACACAGTTACCTCTAAAGTGACCACGGCCTCACTATCCCAAAGCCTGTTTGGTGTGATGCTGTCATCGTGTACATGGACCATCCCTAGACTCTGCCCCTTCCCTTCCCTTCCTTTGTCTGCCCTGTGCAGCGCCCTGGGATTCTCTTGAGCCATCCCCTGCACTTGGTAATTCCCCACTTCTAGGGTTCCCTGCTCATTCTTCATCCTAGGCAACAGGATCACCAGGGAGCCTACCAACATCAAACCTATAGCTTCTCCAGGGCAAGGCCCCTACTGGGCATTCACCTGTTCGGCATTGCCTAAATCCTTTCAGGGGAAGACTGTGCCCAGCATTGACCAGGAATGATTAGCAGGGCCAAGAGCTAGACATCCCATCCCCTTGCAGAGCATCTGTGGTTTGGGGGAGCCAGCCATTAACCAGTAGGCTGCAGAAGCTTTGCATTTAAGTGTGGCCAGTGAGGAGGGAAGATCGGGGGTCCCAGTGGGCTTAGTGGGGCTTGCCTTGGTCCTGGGTGCGAGGCTTAGGTTGTGGGAGCCGAAGTGGTGGTGGCAGCTACTCTGGGAATGTGACATCTGGGCTACGGCCTGCGGGTGAGTGTGAGTGGGTGGAGTGAAGGCCCCAATAAAGACACTCAGAACATGGACACAGACAAGCAGGTCAAGATGGAGAGGCGCTTGAGGGCTCAAAGACCAAGGGAGGGGAGGCCTGTGTGTCCAAGGCAGAGGGAGGCCAGCCCAGTTCCCCAGGTCTCATGCAGGCATGGTAAGGGTGTTGGATTTATCTTAGAAGCAGCAGGAAGTCACCTGGATCCTCCTGAGCAGGGGAGTGGCCCTCAGTAGAGACCACATGGCTGCTGTGAGGTCAGGAATTGGCGGAAGCCCACATGCAGGCTGCCAAGCAGTGTGGCGGTAAGGGCCGCAGCTGCCAAGGCTGGGCCTGGGTGCAGTATATGGCAGGAAAGGCTCAGGAACACCAGGTGTGGCAGCACTTGTTAAATGTGTGTGCTGCTGGCCTCCTGCCGACCCTCATCACCTTGCCTTGGTGCCTTCCACACAGGCCTCCTCCAGGGCCCAGACCAGCTTGCAAGGCCCCATGGAATTCCACTAGTTCACGCTGTACGGCTGGGTGCCCAGTTGTGAGGGCAGTGGAAGGGTGGACCATTTTCATCAGCGATTCTCAGTGGACTTGCTAGCAGTGATTATCACAGTGTCAGACGAGGAGAAGCCATAGGCACACGAGTCACATTTGGAATGTCGCTGGATGGGGGTGTTAGAGCCTACTGAGTTGTCCAAAGGCATCCATTGCTTCTGAAATCCATCGCTGGTTGCAGATTGACCTACATGTCTGGTCTTACAAATAAACCACACAGTGTTTTGCGAGGTGTCCTCCCCCATGGGCACCAGCTTCTGGGGGGCACATCCCACAAGGCTGCAGTCACAGTTGATCTGTTTATAGTTGAACTACTTAGGTAAGCGGAATATTAATTTTGATATGTGATTAGAAAATTTTTTTTTGTAGGCTTTACCGCCAGCACCTGTTCAGAATCACACAAATAAGCATCAGGTATTCAATGCATCTCTTCAAGACCATATTTATCCGAGCTGTTTTGGGAATACTCCAGAGTGGAATAGTTCTAAATTTATAAGTCTTTGGGGATCAGAAGTGATGAATGATAAGAACTGGAATCCTGGCACTTTCTTGCCAGATACAATTTCTGGTAAGGAATTTGTTAAAACTTTCTTAAGATTTTAAAATTATCTGAGCCAAGTAGATTGCCATCTTTGCTATATAGTCTCCCATGGGATCCCAAATGCAGCAGTGCAGCTGCTGCCCGGCCCTCCGTCTCCAGCGGGAGCCCCCCTCCACCTGTCCCCCACTGCACCCTTTCACATCAGCCCTGCAGGGCCCACTGCACTGATGGCACAGAGCAGGGCTGTGGCTCTGGCTCTGGCTCCCGATCAGCACGGTGAGCTGCGCTGGTGCGGTCCACGCCCTGTGGGTCTGCTGTCCAGGGCCCATGCCCAGCTTTTAGTTCCTGGCCTCTGGTGATGGCCAAACCTCTACCCAGAGTGCGAGCCAGGAGCCAGTGCCACAGTTTACTTGAGTGCAGCGACTCCCTTCCTTTCTCTGGTTTCTGTATCGACCCAAGTGGGATCTCTCCCCTCTAACAAGCTGCTTCCTCCCCAGCTGCCTCAGCTGCTGAGGCTCAGCTGTAACTTCCACCACAGGGCCAGGAGCTCCTGAGGAGGGCTGGTACCTATACCTCCTCTCTGTCTTCCTGTGGCTTGAGCTGCTGGCAGCCCCCCGCTGTGTCCCTCAAATGCGCTCAGAACAGAAGCTAGACTTGACATCCTGATCTATGCTTGGAAAGGATTTCTAGCTGTGTGACCTTGGGCAAGTTGCTTAGCCTCTCTGAGCCTCAGTTTCTTCATCTTTAGGATGGGAGTAACAGTACCAAATTCAGAAAGCAGTTTTGAGATATTAAATAACTTTGTAAAGCACCTAGCACAGGGATTGGCACATAGTAGATGCTCAATAAATTTCCCCTCTTAGAATAAAGACTGGCTGCCTAGCATCATCCCAGAGTAGTCCTGACTCAGTAGCAGCCCCACGTTCAGTCCTTAGCATACCCTGCAGGTTTCACTAGGTGCTGCTTGTCTTAGAAGCCCTAATTTTCCCATTCTTCCCCAAAGGGAGTGATATATTAGGGCCAGCACTCTCAGAAACAAGACCTGAAGCCCTTCCACCTCCACAAAGCTGTGAAGCATCTGCAGCTTCGGATAATAAAGAGAAAAAAAATGCTGCAAAAAAGAAATGTTTGTACAATTTCCAAGATGCTTTTATGGAAGCAAACAAAGTTGTCATGGCCACCTCCTCCGCCACATCCTCCGTATCCTGCACAGCCACCACAGTGCAGTCAAGCAACAGCCAGTTCAAAGTATCGTCCAAGAGACCTCCTTCGATAGGTAAGGCCCCCTAGCCTGGATCCCAGGACCCACTGGGCTTGCTTCCTTTCCGTCATCTGTGTATCACTGCTGTCACCGCGTCCAGCCAGGGCCTCCCAGGTAGTCAGCGCCTGCAAGCGCTCCTGCACAGACAGCGAGGCTGTGGCTTCTGACCAGAGCTGCGCTGTCACACACACCACGGGCCCTGGGCTTGGTAGGGCTGAATCTTGCCTCCCATCTGTGTACTCACCGTTCTGAGGCACCAAGAGCTTGTTGCTTTCTCAGCACATGGTGGGTCCCTTGGGAACTCCTTTAGGAAAACCCTGAGCCAGAGGCCGCCTTGCCCCCCACCCTGTGGTCGCGTTGGTTTGTTTACTAACAGGGGCCTGAAAGCCAGGAAGCAGTCAGCCAGGGTGATGCCGAGGGATGGGGAGCTGGCTGGGGGCCTCACCAGCCAGAGCTGGGGCCCATGGAACATCAGACAGAATAGAAGAGTCCCAGACCAGCTCACCGGGGCCAGTGTTCATGTGACAGATCCTGGTGCTCAGAGTCGGAAATCCAGGGGTGCTCAGCCGCCTCCGCGGTGAGGGGCCGTCTTCCCAGACCACACCACTGCTCAGTGTGCTGAGCACAGAGGCAGACGGCACCACTGTGCAGCCAGCAGTCGGGGCCTTGGCCCGGCAGTGTCACCCTAGCTCAGTGGTGAGCGCGCGCCTCACATTTGACAGTCCCTGGGGTCTGACCCCAACATCACAAAAAGCAAGGAGAGGGGGTGGAAAACCATTGAGGCGGGGAGCACAACATTTCCACTGTCCAAAGGCTGCACCACAGGACTGGCCAGGAGGGAGGGGAGCCGGCAGCTCCGGGCTCCACAGCGCCGCACAAAGGATGCTGGGTGCTTCCTGTTGGCATCACATGGTGAGGAAGGATGAGACTCACCTGTGCTGCACTCGAACCCAGAATGGTTCACCTGAATCCAATGAAACAAGATAAATCCAGATTGGTGGGCAATGGGCCTCTTAAAAATTGTCCCTCTTATAAAAAGAGAAAAAAGGGCTGGGGATGTAGCTCAGCAGTGCCACACCTACCTGGCAAGTACAAGGTCCTAAGTTTGATTCCCGGTACCAGGATAAAAAAAAAAAATGAAAGGAGAGAAGAGGCTGGATTGGTGGGAGCCGTGAAGCTGTGCATGTTGGCCGCCCTGGTTCTCACCAGCAGAGTTGGGCTCAGGGCAGGCTCAGCTTCTCCAGGTGTCAGGCCAAAACATTAAACTGTGATGAATTTGTGAAGGATGGATATTAGTGCTTCAGACTTTCTCTAGGTCTGAACCTTTTCAAAACAAAACGTTGGGGAAAATGTAGTTGAAGGAACGGAAAGTTTGTGTCTTCCTCAGCCATTGGCAGTGTCGCTTGTATCTACACAGGTGACGTCTTCCACGGCATCAGCAAGGAGGACCATAGGCACTCTGCGCCCACCGCTCCCAGGAACAGCCCCACGGGCCTAGCCCCGCTCCCTGCCCTCTCGCCCACTGCGCTCTCCCCAGCCTCCACGCCTCACCTTGCAAATTTCGCAGCCCCAACATTCCCCAAAACCGCCACCACAGCTCCCGGCTTTGCAGACACACGCAAGAGCTTCTGTCCTGCCCCTGTGGCGCCAGCCGCCAACACGGATGGCTCCGTCAGCGCCCCGCCAAGCGTCTGCAGGTGAGCTGCCCAGTCCCAGGGGAGGGCGGGCCAGCAGCACGGGGCCTTCGAGGCCTCTGCTAGTTCTGCCCAGGAAAGAGCAGCGGCCTGGCAGCCTCAGCCCTGGGGCTCAAGACTACCTTTTTTTTTTTTGGTACCAGGGATCGAACTCAGGACCTTGCGCTTGTGAGGCAGGCGCCAGAACCACTGAGCTAGATCCCTGGCCCTCAAGACTACTTCTGACCATTGGCAGCGTCAGGGTTCGCCTCGTTTATTTTCAAGTTGTATTTGTTCTGCACTGGGTAGAATCAGAAGAAAATGAATAAATTGTGCGTAGTGAAGCAAGAACAACTCTCAACAGGTTTATAAGTTCAGGCTGTCCTTGCACTCACTTTGTAGCCCCGACTGGCCTTGTAGCAGTTTTCCTGCCTCAGCCTGCTAAGTGCTGGGATTATAGGCATGCCATTCCTGTTACCTTTGAACTTGCCCATGTGAAGCTGTCCTCCCTCCTCCCCAGTACAGAAGTCATGGTGACAGGGAACAGGCATTGCACTCAGATAAGACATGGGGAGTCTGTGTGCCTGCTCAGTGACGCTTTCTGAGTGCCAGCGTGACCGCTGCGTGCATGCGCCAGCCACCCTTGCTGACTGTGGACCTGGCGCTACTCGCTGCTGTCCGAGATGTGGACAGAACAGTGGTCGGTCAGGAGCACTATGGGGCCTGAGCCCCCACGGCAAGCCACTGCTGACAAGCTGTGTGTGGCTTTGTAGTGACCCTGACTGCGAAGGGCACCGCTGCGAGAACGGCGTGTACGACCCGCAGCAGGATGATGGGGATGAGAGTGCCGACGAGGACAGCTGCTCCGACCACAGCTCCAGCACCTCGACCTCCACCAACCAGAAGGAGGGCAAGTACTGCGACTGCTGCTACTGCGAGTTCTTCGGGCATGGAGGGGTAAGTGCGCAGCCTGCAGGCTCCAGAGCCCAGTGTCGGGGCACGCGCACTGCTTGGGAAGCTGCTGTCACAGAACAGAGTCAGGATTCAGTCAGAAGCAGCGATTATGCATCCAGCTTGTGCTTAAATAAAGAAGATTGGGCTGGAGATTAAGCTCAGTGGTTCCACCACCTGCCTGGCAAGCACAAGGTCCCGGGTTCGATCCCTGGTACCAGAAAAATAAAGAAAGAAGTTTTTATCGCTGCATTTTCATATTTGTTTGTGGTTTTTTAAATAGTTGATGAAGTAGGGGAGCTTACTAAGTACGCAGCAGGGAGAGATTGTTCACTGTGGCATGTGTATCCCATGTGGTACTGTGTGGCTGCTGAGAGCAGTGCTGTCTGGACATTGAGTCCTCTTGCTGGCCAAATACAAAGGATGTTGGTACATCTGCTGCTTCACATCTTTCCACAGCAATGATTATATTTCAGCAAACGAACATCACCCTAGGGGATGGTGTCTTAGTTACTTTTCTCCTTGCTGAGACAAAATACCCAACACCCAAAGTTAAAGGAGGAAAGGCTTATTTTGGCTCAACAGTTTGTAAAGGTTTCGGTCCGTAATTGTCTGGTCCCAGGGCCGGGTGGCAGAGGGGCATCGCAGAGCAGGCAGGAGGCATCAAAAGACAAACAGTGTGATAGCAGCCCTCCTTCCGTCCCTCATACACGGTCCAGGCTCCTCACACACCAGGGTGGGGCACCCTCAATCCCAGCATCACACGCCTAGATCCAGCCACCACCGGAAGCCCCACCTATGACCACATGCAGCTTTGGGGGGATGTCTAGTCAGCACCATAACACATGGTTAGTGAAAAATCAGGGCATGCTAGGCTTTTATTTCCTGCTTTAGATCTGTCTCCATTTCCTGAGGTGTGCACATGGTTTTAATGTTCACTTTTTTTTTTTTTTTTTTTGTGCCGGGGATCGAACTCGGGACCTTGCGCTTGCTAGGCAGGCGCCAGAACCACTGAGCTAAATCCCCAGGTCAACATGGTTTTAATAATAAGCAGTGTAACAGCAAGCCAAGCATGGTGGTGCAGGCCTGTAGTCCCAGCAGTCAGGAAGGTGAGGCAGGGTGAGTTGAAGACCAGCCTGGGCTACATAGTGAGATCTGGTCACAAAAAACAAAACAAATAAACAAGGAAAGAAGGGAAAGACTGGGCAGGACTGAGGGCAGTGGAGCACTGAAAAGCAAGCTTATAGATGGAGGGAAAGACTACAGACAGGCTTCTGCATACTGCTTAAAAGTAGGTTAAACAGTATATGTAATTGCATCTTTTCAGTTTAAAAAATTCATTTGTGGCCAGGGATTTAGCTCAGTGGTTCCGCCACCTGCCTTGCAAGCGCAAGGTCCTAAGCTCGATCCCCAGTACCAAAAAAAAAAAAAAAATTCATTTGTATACATTTTACCAGATTTTCATAAAATCATAAAACCTGAGAGGTAGGTGCCAAAATACAACTTTCAGTTAGCACAGCGATAGGTTTTCTGCCATTCATTTTTCATATTACTTTTCACAGTGAGCATGTATAACAAGTAATTTCTTTAAATAACAGGTTATTTTTAGAGAGATATTCCATAATTTGTTACATTCAAATTTATAACATAGTTTAGTTGTATTCTTATTTCTCTTAGCCTCCAGCTGCACCAACAAGTAGAAATTATGCAGAAATGAGGGAGAAACTTCGTTTACGGCTGACCAAGAGGAAAGAAGAGCAACCTAAAAAAATGGATCAGATCTCAGAACGGGAAAGTGTTGTTGACCATCGAAGGGTAGAGGATTTGTTACAGTTTATAAACAGCTCAGAGACCAAGCCAGTGAGCAGCACGCGTGCGGCCAAGCGAGCCAGGCACAAGCAGAGAAAGGTAAGCAGCGGCTTTGAGGGGTGTAGTGGCAAGGAGCTCATGGGAGGTGGGACTGGGGAAGCATGGTATCTTGCTACCTTGGCTGACTGGTGGCCTGAACTGGAAGCTGGTTAAAAACCTCACTTTGTTTGAATTTCCAGGACACTTTTAGGACCTGTACTGGCAGTTGTGGAGTGGCAGAGCCTCTGTAGCTCTGTCTGTGAACAACTTCTTTCCCAAGGAGGTTGTTGTGAGGGGCCCCTGGGATAGAATAAGACTGGCCCCCTGGGTGCAGAAGTGCCTTTGATATTGCATGAGACCAGGGCCCAGAAGAGCCTTGTGGACACAGGCTGAGCAGGCACCACCCATGCTCCTATTGTTTTTGACCCACTGGGCATTTCAGATGTGGGCCAGTGTGTGACATGAACTTGAGCAGCCTTGTTTTTAGGAAGCTAGTGCCCTAGGCTAGGCTCAGCACTCACTCTCCTTGACTCACTTCTCTTGCTGCTCTGCCCAGCCCATTTCTCAGGATGCCCCTCAGATCCTGGGCTGTGGCAGCTGACCTGCAGGTGTAGTCTACCCGTGGGCTCTGGCCTGGGATGGCCTCACTCATGAGTGTGCCTGGGAGGCAACCTGCTGCAGTCTAGGGCACTGGACCTTTTCACTTGTGGCCTAGCAACGATGAGGCACTCATAGCAGCATGCAGGGCAGCGCACAGAGTCATCACGGAGAGGACCCTGGCCAGCCTGTGTGGGTGCACGCACAGTCAGCTGACCCTTGGGCACAGCACTGCATCCCATGGTGGACAACAGACAGACCATGACCCTCAGGAGAAGCCTTCTCTGTATCATGCAGAGCAAGGGTTTTAAATAATTTTTATTTGAATTGTCAAAAAATTTTTTATAACTTGTCATTGTAGGGGTTGGGATGTAGCTCAGTGGTAGACTGCTTGCCTAGCATGCACAAGGCCCTGTAGTCACTGCCAAAAACAACATGTCATTGTTAAGTTGTTGTGGGTTTTTTTTGTACCGGGGATCAAACTCAGGACCTTGTGCTTGCGAGGCAGGCGCCGGAACCCCTGAGCTAAATCCCCGGCCCTCATTGTTAAGTTTTAACCATAATTTTTTATTTAAGTTTTTCTAAAGACAAATAGAGTTGTCTCTTAAAAACAATGTAAAAGAGGGCCAGGAATTTAGCTCAGTGGTGCCTCGCCTGCCTTGCAAGCAAGCATAAGGTCCTGAGTTCCATACCTGGTACCCCCCCCCCAAAAAAAATAATAATAATAATGTAAAAGATAGTTGGGTAGCACACACCTGTAGTCCCAGCTACTCGGGATGTGGAGGTAGGAAGATCACAAGTTTGAAGCCAGCCTGGGCAGCTTAGCAAAACGCTCAGTCTGTCTGTCTTTATGGCTGTCAGTGTGTCTCTGCCCCCCCCATATATATATGTACATGTGGTAAAATATATAATAACACACACATAATGAGAATTTAAATTTGGTTTTGTTTTGTTTGGTACCGGGGATCAAACTCGGGTCCTTGTGCTTTCAAGGCAGGTGGCAGAACCACTGAGCTAAATCACGGGCAGAGAATTTAAATTTGGAAAGGACCTTGCAGGCACTGGTACCACTGAGCTAAATCGCCAGCCCAGGACCTTTTTTTTTTCAGGCAGTGTTTTTTTATTGTTTTCTTTTTTGGTTTGGTTTGGTTTGGTTTGGTTTGGTACCGGGGATTGAACTCGAGATCTTGCGCTTTCAATGCAGGCGGCAGAACCCCGGCCCTAGGAAGTGTTTTTGTCAAAGTTTCTTGCAAGCACTAGCTTTTTTGGAGTTCAGTGATGAAAGGAGCCGCGCGTGTGTGTGTGTGTGTGTGTGTGTGTGTGTGTGTGTGTGTGTGTGTGTGTACACAGGGTCTCTGTATGACTGTGTGACCTGGACTGCCCACAAAACTCACTGTGTAGCCCAAGCTGACCTCAAAATGTCAATCCTTCTGCCTCAGCCTCTTGAGTGCTGGGATTACAGATACACATCACCATGCCTGGCTGCTCCTCACTCTTAATGGCTTTTTTTGTGCTAAGCAGAAGGAATACTTTCTGTTATGTATCACCTATGGTAAAAAGCAATCTTCACTTGGAATGAAAGTAATTTCTTGTCCAGGTGTATCACAAAGAGGAAGTGATGTCTTATTTGCTATGTAATGTTAAATATTTCTGAAAGCCATTTGCGCTGTCACACTAGTGAAAATACATGGGGACTTTTGTTTGTCTGACAGGGTGGGAAGGAGTTCTAGTTTTTTGGCCACATTTTGCACATGGCCTGTTGATCCAGATAAGTGCGGCCACAGCAGCTCTGCTGCCGTGGGGTCCATGTGTAGCTTCAGTTAGGTCACCCACCAGGCCAGTCAAAAACAATTCCCTGGGCCAGGGATTTAGCTCAGTGGTTCCAGCGCCTGCTTTGCAAGTGGAAAGTCCTGAGTTCAATCCCCGGTACCAAAAAAAAACAAACAAACATTTTATGTTAGCCTATCACCCAGTAAAGTAAGCATATTCCTTGGTAGGTAGATAAAATCTAGATGAATGAATTCCTTAGGGTGACATAATGAGAGGTAGGTATGTGTTAAGTTTTGACTTATTATTGCCCCCCTTCAAAGCTGGTATTCAGTCATATGATTCACTTTTTAAATTACCTTAGTTTTCTGTATGACTCAATCCCTAGAATTTTTGCCTTGGTCTTAAGCCACCTTCTCTTTTTGTCTTGGCAGCTGGAGGAGAAGGCACGCTTAGAAGCCGAGGCCAGGGCTCGGGAGCACCTGCATCTCCAGGAGGAGCAACAGCGACAGGAGGATGAGGATGAGGAAGAGGAAGATGAGGAGCAGCGTTTCAAGGAGGAATTTCAGCGGCTTCAGGAGCTGCAGAAGCTAAGAACTGTGAAAAAGAAGAAGAAAGAGAGGCCAAGCAAAGACTGTCCCAAGTTGGACATGCTGGCCAGGAATTTTCAGGCAGTGACAGAGTCTGTCCCTAACTCTGAAAACATCCACAATGGCTCAGTAGAGCCAACTGGAGAACCAGAAACCTCATCTCGCTCCCCTTCCAGACACATGAACCACTCAGAGCCGAGGGCAGGGCTGGGAACCAATGAGGACACTGTAGATTCTGTTGTGGACACCAGGGACTCCAAACTTCTCCTCCCCAAGGAGGTCAACGGGAAGCAGCACGAGCCACTTGCTTTTCTCTTCGACATAATGCATCACCATAAAGAGGGAAATGGCAAACAGAAGCTAAAGACCACTAAGAGCAACAACGAACCAGCAAGGAAGACCACAGAGTCCCCCAGAGTGCTAGAGGGGCAGCCTAAGCCACGGGCCCAGATGGAACCAAAAACTAAGGTGGTTGAACTCGCTTCCCTCACAGAGCAGAAAAGAGAGGAGAGAAAAGCCAATAGTAACAACAATAACAAAAAGCAACTGAACCACATCAAGGAGGAAAAGTCAACCCCAGCGCTTCCTGAGCCCCTCTCCCCCAACCAGCATCTGCAGAATGGCCGGCTGGTACTGGCTGACTCTCCTCAGCCGAAGGGCAAGAGCAAGAAAAGCAAGAAGAAGAAAGGAGACCGAGCCAGCAGTTCAATTGGTAAATACAGAGCAGAGGGGTCTTTCAGGCTTCTGGCTGTGAGCGTTTTGTGTGAGTCATGGTGGCATGGCTGTCTGTAACACCCCTCTACTGTACTGGGGTACTACTTATCCCTAGCGGTGTGCTCATCGTGACATGTTTGATTAACATCAAGAGACATTTAGTCATGGCTGTTTATATCTTGGTTTTTGTTATTTTGGGGTTTTTTGGGGGGGGGGCTTGTTTTTTGGTATTGGGAATTGAACTCAGGACCTTGCGCTTTCAAGGCAGTTGGCAGGACCACTGAGCTAAATCCCCGGCCCTATATTTTGGGGTTTTTTTGGTACCGGGGATCAAACTCAGGACCTTGCGCTTGCAAAGCAGGTGGCGGAATATATTCTGTTATTTTTAAATAATTTTAGACTTGTCAGAAAGCTGTAAAGAGTATACAGGTTTTTTTTCTGAATATTTAAAATCTATGGCCAGATGTGGTGGCGTATGCCTGTAATCCCAGTACTCAGGAGGCTGAGGCAGGAGGATCACCTCGAGTTTGAGGCCACCCTGGGCTGCAAAGGGAGACTAGACCCTGCCTCAAAACAAAACAAAACAAAAACAACCCAAAGATGAAAAATTAAAAAAAAAAAATCTATGGTTGGTTGGATACACAAATAGGAAACTGGTGGCCACAGAGGACCACCTGTACTGTCTTTCCCATCACTGTGATGCTGAGTTGCAATGGTGTCTGCCCAGATGCTCCACAATCAAGTTGACATTTCCCCTTTGCTAATTAGTGGGTCTTAATATATACATTATAAACGATGCCTTTAAGGTAATCTAGCCCATCTACTACCATAGTGTTGTGTGTATTCATCAGCTTGCCTGTTGCTGGACACAACACCCAGCAGAAATGGCTTAAAGGAGGATGGTTCAATTTAGCTCGTGATTTTGGGTCAGTCCATGGTCAGCTGGCTACAAGGCGAGAATACTGTGGCAGAAGGGCATGGCAGAGGAGAACTGCTTCGTTCATGGAGGTAGGGGAGCAGAGCGGCAGAACAGCACCATTTTCCAAATGGTTAAATAGTTGTCTCAGTACTAGTTATTTTAAGTTCAGTTGAGCACAGTGGCACATGCCTGAAAATCTCAGCACTAGGGGAGGGTAAGGCAGGAGCATTGTGAATTTGAAGCCAGCCTGAGCTACATAGTGAGACCCTGTCTCAAAACAAAAACAATTTAAATGGCTGAGGATGTAGTTCAGCACCTCCTTGGTTCAGTCCCAGTACCAAGAGCACAGAAGGAAAAAAAAAAGCCAGAGATGGTGCCACAGCCCTGTAATCCTAGCACTGGAAGCCTGAGGCAAGAAAATCACAAGTTTGAGTCCAGTCTGGGTACCTCAGTAACTTAGTGCAACCCTGTCTCAAAATAATAAAACACTGGGCTGGGGATTTAGCTCAGTGGTTCCACCGCCTGCCTTTCAAGCACAAGGTCCTGACTTCGATCCCCAGTATCCCCCCCCAAAAAATAGAGAATGTTTGTCCATTTGTTCAAGTCTGCTTTGGGGTCTTTTAGAAACATTTTAAATTTTCTCCCATTGATTTTTCACATTTCTTACTGTGTTTATTCCTAAGTAGTCACCTTTGTTTTTAGCTTAAATAGAGTATTCTCTACCATTGTGTGTCTAACTGCACAGTCCAACATACAGAGACTAGTCACCTGTCAGTGTTGAGCACTCTAAGTGTGGCATGTCCAGACTGGGAGGCAGAAGTATGAGCTGCACACTGGACTTTAAAAGCCTAGTATAAAAAAGAATGAAATCTCTCAATGTAATTTTATATTAATTAGGGCCAGGAATTTAGCTCAGTGGCACTGTGCCTGCCTCAGAAGCACAAGGTCCTGAGTTGTTTTATTTTTGGTACCTGGGATCGAATGCAGGACCTTGTGCCTGCGAGGCAGGAGCCAGAGTCACTGAGCTAAATCTCCGGCCCACAAGGTCCTGAGTTTGATCCCTGGTACCAAAAAAAAAAAAGTACTAATTTTATATTAATTGCATATTGTAATACTTTATATATGTCTTATTACATAATTACTAAAGTTAATTTTACCTGTTCATAATTTTTATAAATATGGCCACTAAAAAATATTAAATTATATATGTGAATGAGATGATGGTGTTTCTATTGGATAGTGCTGCCTAACTGGTTATTTGTGGTGAATATGAAAGATATTGATTTCTGTGCACTAACTGTATCTCTTCTACTTAACGTATTCTTTTGTTTGTGTCTTACTGTTGAGATTCTGGATATTTCCAGGTATATCATATACCTGCAAACAGAGAGAGCCCTTCCAGTTTCCATGCCTCTGAATGTTTTCCCTAGCTTCCTCATGTCCTCATGATGCAGAATGTCTCTAGTGTTTTCTCCTCGAGAGAGGCTGACCCTAGTGCTAAGGATTATTTTAGGAAACATTTCCTGAGTGTATTTATGAGGAATGGGTATTGGGTTTTAGCAAAGGTTTTTCTAGCATTGGTGAAGATAGTTACAGTTTTTCTCCTCAGGCTTATTTATATGGTGCATTATATCACTCAGTTACCTAACACAAAGACAGGCTTGGATTCCTAGAATGGAGCTCACTTGATTATGGTAAATTATATTCTTTGGTTTTTGGTTCTGTTTGCTGTTGACTTTATTTACGTTGTAATATTTTTACATTGATCTTCTACTTGCTTCATAAAAAGAATTAGGAAGGTTTTTTGGTTTGTTTTTCATTTTCCGTATTCTGGAACAACTCATGCTGTGTTGGGACTACCTAGACTTGGAAGTTTATAGAATTTTATCAGACCTGTGCAGCTGGTTTGGACCTGTGCTTTAGTGAGCTAGTTCCTTAACAGCATTCACTCTTTCCTCATGCTTTAATATTTCTATATATAATGAGGTTAATTTTGGAAAACTACCTTTCCATAGTAAATTGTCCTTTGCAACTGAATTTTCAAATTTATATCCATAGATATCTGCAAAGTAGACTCATTTATTTTAAGTTTCTTTTCAGTGGTTATTTCTCCTTGTCTTTTCTTATTTTGTGTATTCACGATTTCTTCCTATTTTGACTAAGTGATTTTTCTGCTTTGTTAGTTTTTATTTCTTTATTTATTTTTGGTACCAGGGATCTAACATGGGTCCTTGCGCTTGTGCAGCAGGTGGCGAGACCACTGAGCTAGATCCCTGGCCATTGTTAGTTTTTTTAAAATCAGGAGCTTTATTAATGTTTTACTTTTTTCCCTATACCTCACTAAATTCTGCTTTTATCTTTTGTGGGTTTTTTTGTACTGGGGGCTCGAACTCGGGTCCTTGCACTTGTGCAGCAGACGGTGAAACCACTGAGCTAAATCCCCGGCACTGCTTTTATCTTTATTCTCTCCATCACTTCTTTTGTCTTCCTTTTTCTCTTTTTCTTTCTTTTTTTTTTTTTTTTGTTATTTTATTTTGTTTTGTTTTGGTACCAGGGATCGAACTCAGGACCTTGAGCTTGTGAGGCAGGCAGCGGCACCATTGAGCTACATCCCCAGCTCTGTTTTCCTAACTTTTTGATTTAGCAATTTAGTTTGTTTTCATTTCCTCATTTTTATTAGAAAAAGTGTTTTAGCTCTGATTATTGCTTTAAGTGTATCAGTAGTCTTACAGGTAATTTTTCCATTAGTGTTGTTGTTGTTGTTGTTTTCTATTAAAGAAATTCTTTAATTTCCACGTAAGTTTCCCCTTCTGCCCAACAGTGTAATGGGCAACTTTTGGGTGCCCTGAGGGGAGAGCCTTTTTGGTAGTTTCTGGTTCTGTGCACTGTGCTCAGACTGTTGTTTATAACATTTCGGCTTCATTAAATTTACTGTTGCTCTCTTTGTGACTCACCATGGTAAAACATACCTAAGGTAATTGACTTACAGAGAGGAATGGATTTGGGCTTACAGGTGGGGGTTTCAGTCCATGTCTCTTGCCCCAGTGCCAATCTGCGGCGAGAGGCAGCGCGTCGTGACACCTCGCGACAGGTGGGAGGCACAGACAAGGGAAGGGCCAGGCTCCCACTGTCTCTGAAGGGCGCATCCCCGTACCTCCTCAGGTGCCACCACTAAACACATGGCCTCTGGCTGACCTTGAGATCCACACTGGCACCTGGTGTGTGTGCCTGCAGTGAGCCGTGTGCAGGCGAGGCGTGCCGGCATATGTTTGTCAGGTACCCGGCCTAGGTCCTCTGTGCCCTTGTGGCTGCCTCACTGCCTGATCCGCAAGCTGCTGTGTTTCTTGCGTCTCTTGTGCCTCTGCCGCATGAAGGTGGGTCTGTAGCGTTTGGAGCACACTCCTGACCAGCTTGGTGAGCCGTGGCTTTGCTCTTGGGCCGGGGGTGTAGCTCAGCGGCACCACGCCTGCCTCATAAGCGCAAGGTCCTGAGTTCGATCCCCAGTACCAAAAAAAAAAAAGTGCTCTCTTTGTTGTGTCTTGTGCTTTTGGCTTGAGTTCTCCCTGCTCCTATTGGCTCCTCCTTCCCTGGCCTTTCTGGGCTTTGTCCTGTAGACAGCAGAGCCAAGTAGCTTTGCGAGCCGGACTGAGAGTGTCTGTTAGGGCCGTGCACACTTAGTGGTGTAACTTTAAAGTTGCTGTCTACCCTGTTGTCATCTGTAGTTACTCTCTGTGTGTTGTATGTATGGTTACTTTTTCGCTGTGACGTGTTTTCTTTGCACTTTTTTGTTAAATTTGGCATTGGGGAAAATTGTGGTTTTGTGTTAGTGTATTTGTCTTGGTCTGTTTTCTGCCGCTTTCACAGAGCTCCTGAGAAAGAGAGGTTTATTTTGACTCATAGTTGTAGAGGCTGTGGAGTCCAGCATCCCGCAGCCACATCTGGCGAGGCAGAGTGGCAGACAGTAGAGAGGAAGGAAGGACAGCCTCTGGGACAGCAGGCGACCCAGTCCCCGAGAGCCAGCGAGCCAAGGAGAACACTCTTTTCCAAAGAGCGGTCGACCTTTCCTGACCCTGTGATGCAGAGCACCACCTCCCAACCTGAGGAATTAAGCCTGGTACCTCTGGTGCCCCCTCTAGTGCCTGCTTCCCCATGCACCCTCTCAGCATCTCATTGCCAGCAAGCCCATTGTGCCCTTTCTCCTTAGTGCGTCCCTGTCCATCATTTCTGCACCCTCTGCTACAGCTAAACAGGGCAGTTCTCTTGTCAGCCTTCTGCTGAGAGGTCACACCCTCAGACGTCACCTTCAGAGGGAGAGAGCGCCCTGAGCGCCAGCCTGAGGCCAGCTGTCTCCTGTGAGGCAGGCTGTGAGCATGCAGCTCCACGGACTTGTGCTTCCGTGTTGGAGGCTGCAGGCCAGCCAGAGCACAGGCCACTGGGGAGGCACCTCGGGTCTAGGAGCATCTTATGGGGCTGATAAGGCAGAGCCACCTCCAGGCAGGAGTGGGTGCTGAGGTGCTGGCCAGCCAGAGGAACAGGCTTGCAGCAGATTGTACAGGGCACAGTGATGCCCCACTGGGGTCTGGTGCCTGAAAGGAGGAAGAGGAATCAGCTTGGTGGGTGTGGCTTGAGGCTGGGCGGAGGCCTCGCTGGGTGTCTGTTGAATGGCTCCCTGGTGAAGCCACAAAGAGGGTGGAGTGGGGGAGACAAGCGTCAGGAGCTGTGGGGGCAACAGTGGGAGGCTGTGTCATGCGAACACTTGGGGAGCTTAGCTGGACAAGCTGAGGGCTTTGCTCTGGGCATCACCATGGCAGTAGCTGCTGTTAGGCAGGCAGAGGGGCCTTCACTGCTGCTGTGGAGATGCTGGAGGCAGGAAGAAGCAGGCTTTTCATTAGGTCTGCATGGACATGAGCTCACCTGGACTGGAACAGAGAAGCCGAGAGGCCTCTACCCTCTGCGCTGACGGGGCTGGGTGCTACACCTGCCCCGCCGGATGTGCGCTCTGGGCCTCGGCCCACGCAGGTCAAATGGATGGGCAGAGCCAAAGAGAAGATTTTACATGCTCAGAACTGCCCGGGACCCTGAGAGGTGAAGTCTTTCCCCTCCTGGTGTTTCCTTGTTTTGATCTCGCTGTATGGTTCAGGCTGGCCTTGAACTCACTTTCTAGCTCAGACTGGCCTCCAACTGAACGTGCCTCAGCCTCCCAAGTGCTGGGACCACAGGCGTGCACCACCACGCCCGGGCACTCCTGCTGCTTTCAGAAGGTTTTATTTCGCTAAGAAGCCAAATGTCACCATGCTTTTTCGATCAGAATGGCCAGTGAGGTTTTGGAGGAAGTGTGTGTGAGATGAATGCTTCCTGTAGGTAGGGTTGGTGTCTGGCTCTCTTCCTGTCAAGGGCAGGGCCACACACAACGCTCTCCCCTGCCTCCTGCAGAGCCTGTGGGTCTGGGGCTGGCACCTAGGAGTGCCAGTGGGCGGCCATGGCTTAAAGACCAGTTACGTGGTCTTTAAGGGTTACGTGGGCTTCAGGAAGCAGGGCACTGCTGACAGGACTTGAAGCAGCAGTTGCTGTCCTTGGCGAGCCTGAATGGTCGCACAAGAGCTCGGCCCTCCTTGGCCTTCTGCATTTCAGAGAACTGTTCTGAAAGTTTGCAAAGTTGTTTAAAGCCAAATGCTAGGTTCTGTTCAGATGAGGCGGCTGTCATTGTATTTGATGTGCTTCTCTGCCTCTATTTTCAGATGATGTCTTTCTGCCTAAAGATATCGACCTGGACAGTGTGGATATGGATGAGACAGAGAGGGAAGTGGAGTATTTCAAAAGGTGAGTGTGAGTCCCTCATGGCCAAGACACTGTGGCCAGTGGGTGCCACACGTAGTTGGTTTTCTCTTTCCTCCTGTCCTGAACAAGTCTCATCAGTGAGCCAACTGGCTGCTCAGCCATGTTCCACACACACTTTCACATCCGCCCCAACACGTCCCAGGAACAGTCGATGGCTGTGGTCTTCATGGGGCTAGACCAGCAGAGCTATCTGGAGAAGCCTTCCAGGCCATCCTCCTGTGTGACTTTTGCACACAGAGTGGCTGGCCTGCCTTTGAGAGAAAAGAATCCCTGTAGATACTGACTCAGCTTTCCTGATGGTGACTCCTACTGTGTTCCAACATACTTCATCCACTCTGTAAACTTTGGCAACAGAAATTTACTTTAAGGTGCCTTGTTTTTCCTTTGGAAATACTTTACCTTCTTTGCTTTAAGTAATACACACAGAAGAAGCAAAGTAATGTAAAAATTCATGAACTTGAAGCCAGATTTGTTGGTGCATGCCTATAATCCCAGCACTCTGGAGGCTGAGGCAGGAGAATTGCTGCGAGTTCATGGCTACCCTGGCCTACGTACTAAGTTCAAGGCTACCCTGGACTACATAGTGAGACCCTCTCTCAAAAAACAACAAAAAGAAAAAAAAAAAATTAAAAAAAAACAACTCAGTACTAAAACCAAACACTGTCACACTTTCATAAAAAAAAAAAAAAAGAAAGAAAAAAAGAAAAAATCATGAACTCATTCCTGAAATATTGGAAAAGTTTCAGTGTTCCTGGAAGTTATACCTTTTATATGATATATATAATACAGATATTAATAGGTAGAGAAAAGTATTCACGAAAGTAAAACATCTGTTTCTTATCAAAACTCTTAACAAATATGGACCAAAATGCCAGATCATGTAAGAAAAGGGAAAAGTGTCCGTCTGCAGGAAAGGTGTGTGTCCCCGGGAGACGCGGGGGCTGTCCTGAGGGTTAGGGTCCATTTCCACAGCTCCCATTTGTAGTGGCCCGAAAAGAAGAAAACAGGGTAAGGACTTAGGAGGAAGACATGAAACTCTTGTTATTTTCAAATGATAGAGTGTAGGAAATTAAGAACCTATAGATAAATTACTTGAATTATTATTAAAATATCTGAGCAAGGGTATTTAGTATAAAATCAGTCCCCAGAATTCTGCTTCAATGTCACAGACACAGGAGTTTGTTTGGGTTTTTTTTGGTAACAGGAATCAAACTTGGAACCTTGCACTTGCAAGGCAGGGGGTGGAATCACTGAGCTAAATCCCTGGCCCGACACTTAGGAGCTTTAAAGGGACTTTGGGACCCTTTCCCTCACACTCTTGCCCAACCATAGTCTTCTCTAGGCATTTTGGTTTTTGTTTTTTTTTTTTTTGGTACCAGGAATTGAACTCGGAACCTTGTGCTTGCAAAGCGGAGCCACTGAGCTAAATCCCCAGCCCAGGCATTTTGTTTTTTAAAGACAGGGTCTCGCTATGTGGTTCAGGCTGGCCTTGAACTCACTAGGTGGCCCAGGCTGGCCTCGAACTCATGGTTATGCTCCTGCCTCAGCCTCCACAGTGCTGAGATTACAGGCGTGTGCCACCACACATGGGTAGGATTTTCTTTTTTCTTCTTTCTTTCTTTTTTTTTTTTCCTGAGACAGGGTCTCGCTGTGTAGCCCAGGCTGGCCTGAAACTCAGATGATCCTTCTGCCTCAGCCTCAGCCTCCTGAGTGCTGGGATTACAGATATGCACCACCACGCCTGGCAGGTAGGAGTATTTTAAAATCCTAAAACAAGCAGGAGAGTTCTATAAGAACCACCTCTCCTCAGTGCTCCCAAAGCAGCAGACATCCCAGTTCTCCAGGAGGCTGAGGCAGGAGGATGGCAAGTTCGAGCCCAGCCTGAGCAATTTCACAACTTAGTGAGACCCTCTCTCAAAATAAGAAATTATAGTGGGCCGAGAATTTAGCTCAGTGGCACCGTGCCTGCCTTGCAAGTGCAAGGTCCTGAGTTTGATCCCCAGAACCTAAAAAGAAAAAAGAAATTAAAGTTTTTACTTTCATGTTTGAAAAATTCCATATTAAAGAGATTCTTTAATTTTGTACACACATAAGTCATAAGGAAGAAATAAATACATATACTACAGCCATTAAAGTAAGAACACTGGAAATAGCTTCACTGCAGTTGATTTTAAAACAGAAGTGGAATCATGTACAAAATAAATCAACCCAAGGGAAAATAACAAGGCTGAGTGGTGGGAAACTGCTAGAGCCATCGAAGTAGTAGCCATGAGTCCTCTCCACGGGAAGCTGCATACTGCCACGTCACAAAGGTGTTTTCCTGCCTGTCCGAGAGTGGAAGGGAACTTCAACCCAAGGGCGACAGCACTGGCAAAGGGAATGCCCCACTTCACTGTACAGGACCAGTACTGTTGCCATACCCAGGTCTGCCACAGAGCACCAGAGAAAAGGAAAAACTAGCAGATTGTCTCTCATGAATATTAGGTGCAAAAACCCTAAAGAAAGGATTCTTGTAGCAAATCCAGTGGTGTGTTTTCAGAAGCAGTGTACATGACCAGGCTGGTCTGTGTCCAGAGTGAGGTGTGTAGTATCGGAAAGCACACCCACATTATTTGGTACATTAATATGTTCAGGAAGGGCCATTTAATCAATTCATAAGATTCAGAAAAAGCATTTGATAGATAAAGTGAGTCTTGTACACCTTTGACACAAACGTACAGTGTAAAGCATAGAAATCTAAACACACACAAATACTCTGAAAAAACTATTTTTACTTTTACAGTCACCTTAGAATGGTGGTACAGCACTTCCACGATTTGTTCACATCTGCCAGTGTTCCTAATCCGCGGTCCGTTCGTATCTGTGAAAGTTCACAACTTGAATGTTTGTAAGTTGGGACGTACTATAATAAGGAAATTGGTAAACTGGCAATAGACTGCAATACTGAAGAGTAAGGAAAGACTCTAACTTGATAAAGTGATTCACTCAGAGGAGAAGTGGCCGGAGCATTCTGTCAGGAGCCGCTGCCTGCCATGGGCAGGTGTGAAGCATGCATACAGTCAAACAGGAAGGAGAATGGGAGGCAGAGGGAGTGGAGAAAAGGAAATAAAACTCACCTCCATGGGTGGCCCAGTTGTCTGCATAGTAAATGTAAACAGGGATCTAGCAAGGGCTGGCTGTGTGAGATCAGTACAGAACTTCCTCATTTTTCTCTAACCATCTATAATTAGAAACAGTAGTTTACATAAAGCCAGGATTTATAATAGCGCCAAAAGTTCTGCGGTATTCTTGGACAGATCTAACAAAAGTTGTATAGGACCTATCATGAAAAACTATGGAACTTTGCTGATGAAAAGCATTCTAAAAGACCTGAACCACAAGTCCTGTTCAAATACAGGAAGAGTTACTCTCATAAAACTGTTGAATTTACCAAAAGCTATCTGTAGACCTAAGACCCCAGAATGGCTTTGTGGAACTCAGTGTTGTGTTTCTCAAGCACGGTGGGCAGGGTAAATGGTGAGGTGGCCCTGTCAACTTCGCGAGAGCCAGGACACTCTGCAGCTGTGTGCTGGGCTGTTGACCAGAGGCTTCAGGGCAAGCAGAGCTGCAGTGCTTGGCTCAGGGTGCCCAAGAGAGGTGGGAGCGCGTGCTTGGCACACGTCCACAGAGGCAGCTGCCATTTCATTCACAATGGCCAGAAGCTGGGAGCAGCCCAGGCATCCATCAGTGGGAGGGGAGTGGCAGAGCCATGGCACACCCTACACAGGCAGCCTGCTGTGGACATCCCTACAGAATGGCACAGAACCCAGGTTGCGAGCTTCCACCTAAATGAAATTCCAGAAGATATAAATCTGTTCACCGTGACAGGCAGCAGATCAGTGTTGGCCCTGCAGAGCCAGGGCAGGAAGGGCAGTGGGAGCTCCATGGACTTGTCCTGCACCTTGGTCGAGGTGACAGCCAGCAGGGGCAGGTCTGTCCCCGGTGTGAGCGCTGCACCAGCTGCAGTCTGTTGTGCACAAACCAGGCCTCAGTGAAGTGGGAAGTATGTCCACAGGCACATACATGGTTGTGTTAAGTCTATAAAGAAAGAGTAAAAAGTTAGCACCATAAAAAGCCATGATGGTTGTGTCTGGGAGGAGGAGGCCGGACTGTAATTGAAGAAGGCACTGGGCACTGTTGCCTGGGCTCTGGTCCCATGAGGTGACTGTGGTATGCAGTTTTTCACTTTACTCTTTATATTTCGTACATGTGTTACAATTTGCAGAAAAAATAAGTTTGGTTTACTGATACCTTCCTAGAAAAGTTAAAAGAACAAGGAAGGCTACTTTTCCTAGCCATTGTAAAGACAGAAATCAAGCTGGGTGTGGTGGCACACACCAGTAACCCCAGCACTCGGGAGGCTGAGCCAGGAACCCTTCTATGGGTTCAAGGATGGCCTGAGTTACATAATGAGTTTCAGGCCAGTCTGGAGTACACAGTGAGACCCTGTCTCAAAAAAGAAAGAAAGAAATTGAAAAATAAAATGTGGGAATGTAAGTAAGGTCAGTGCAGGATTGGGGTCAATCCTCAGTACTGCAAAAAGTAAAAAATATATATGTAGGGCTGGGGATTTAGCTCAGTGGTTTCGCTGCCTGCTGTGCAAGCCCAAGGACCCAAGTTCGATCCCCGGTACCAAAAACAAACAAATAAACAACAACAAAAAAATATATATATATATATGAATGAAAAAGCTGGGGATGTAGCTGAGTGTGAAGGCCCTGATTTCAATCCCCATTACCAATTAAATAAAGTAAAAGACTTAGAAAGTCTCAGCTATTAAAACTGACACTGGGCTGGGGATTTAGCTCAGTAGTTTCGGCACCTGCTGCGCAAGTGCAAGGACCCGAGTTCGATCCCTGGTACCTAAAAAAAAAAAACTGACACTGATGTATAGTCAACAGACCCTGATGCTGGTACAGACACAAACCCCAGGGACAGCTGTGAAACCCTGAACCTCGGCTTATGATAGTGGATTGGCCAGTGCTGCGGAAATCCATATTCACAGATGGAGGGGTGGCGAGTGCCCGGAAGGAGCCAGCTGAAGTCACATCCCCACCCCACCCCACATCCAGGGTAGCTCCTGTGGGCTGCATTCTCAGGGTCCAAAGCACCTCTGGCTGGTGTAGCTCAGTTGTAGAGCATGCACAGCATACATGAGGCCCTGGTTCCATCCCTAGCAGCAGCCCAAAACAATAAAACAAGGGCCGGGGATTTAGCTCAGTGGTTCCTCTGCCTGCCTTACAAGCACAAGGTCCCAAGTTCGATCCCTGGTACCAAAAAAAGAACAAAACAATAAAACAAAACTTTCAATTTGGGAGAAAATCAAGATGAATATGTTTCTGATATCAGAGTAGGGAAAGATTTCTAGTTCAGAGCCAGCCTGAGCTTTTGGGGTGGGGGGGATGAGAAAGGGTCTTACTATGTAGCCCAGGCTGGCCTCGAACTTGTGGCAGTCCTTCTGCCTCACCCTCCAAGGGCTGGGATTACAGGTATGTACTATTACGCCCAGCTTTGAGCAATTGAGCAAGACCCTTTCTCAAAATTTTTTTAAAGGTGGGGGTCTGGGGATCTAGTTCATGGTTGGCTTTAATTCTCAGTTCAGAAAAAAAAAAGGAAAAACCAGCCAAGTACAGTGGTGTGCATCTCTGGTGCTACCTACCAGGAGGCTGAGGCAGGAAGATCACTTGAGCCCAGGAATTTTAGATTAGTTGGGCAACACTTTGAGAGCTTGTCGATCAAGACTGACAAATTATACTACTTTGAGATCAAGGATTGGTCTTAAAGTGTATTTGCAGCACATGACAAGGATGCTAAAAAGTGTGAAGATACATTAGAGAAGAGGGTGGGAAAGCCAGTTGGAAACCAGCAGGGTCGCTCTGCAGGATGGGACTAGCAGGCAGGGGGCTGGCATCTCGGCCTGGCCAGGAAGCCACTGGAAGCAGCCATAAGCTCTGTCCTGCTGGGTTGTAGAGCCGTAGGGTCCTTGCCCTGCTCCCGTGTAGACCCCAGCAGGCAGCACTGGGGAAGGAAATCGGCAGGCTGCGGGATGCCCAGTTCCACCCAGGAGGCCAGCAGCCAGGGCTCTGCAGTGTCTTAACACGGCCCCCAAGCTGAACAAATGCCACTGGGGAAGAAGCCAGAGAGAGATGATCCCACTGCAGATGGCCAGGCTGCTGTGCAGGATGCACGCGGAGGTCACAAACCATGAGGGCCAGGGAGTGGCGCCTCCCGCAGAGGACGGCGGGGCAGTGCCGAGTCTGCGCCCTGGGACCCTCTTGTGCGTGTTCTGCGTGCCTAGTGCATGTGACTCAGTCCACGGCTGACAGTGCAGGGGCACCAGTGTGGGGCACAGGTCTCATGGGTTTCGTGCCGTGCTTGAGGCTTTGTTGGAAGCCTTGTTGTGCTTTGAATTGGATTTTTGTTTGTTCATTTTTCAGTTTTTTGAGGTATGGTCTTGGTGTATATATCCCAGGCTGGCCTCGAAGTTCCAGCCCTCTCACCTCAGCCTCCTGAGTGCTGGGACTTCAGGCGTGCACCGGTGCACATGACTCTTTGGAGATTCTCTGGGATGGTGCTGAGCGGAGATGTGGTTGATGTTTGTGAGCAGTATCTGTATAGAGAAGCGAGTGGGGATCCGGCCCCCCACAGTAACACAGGCAGTCAGGCCAGAGGTGTGTGCCAATTTGGGGGAGCAGCAGAGGCAGAAGTAGAAGCTTTGAGGAAGTGAAAGAGGTTGCGTCACAGGCTTGGCATGGCCAGCTGGGGCCAAGGAGGGGAATTGGGACTCTGAGACATGGCGCCCTGCTGCTGGGTGGTCAGCACACAGCTGAGTTGGACAAAGGTTTGTGGCTGGGTGACTGAACCGCGGCTAAGCAAACACCATTTCCAATTTCATTCTGATTTCTGCCCCCAAATTAGAGCTGGAATGATGAGAACTTCAGAAATTATGCAAGCGCTTTTAAATAAAAGAAATTGTTCTTTCCTTTTTTAATACAAAAATTGGCCAATGTTGCCTGGGAAACAGGACAAAGCATGTTTGTTTCCAAAGCATTGTGCAGGGGAACCTGCAGGGCAGCCCATGGCCCGAAGGGAGGGGGGCGAGGCTGTGGCCCTGCCTCACTGTCATGGGCACCACGTGCACACCGTGCTGTGGGATCGTGAACCCTCAGCTTTCCACGCTTGGTCCTGGTCATGTGGTCCCAGCTGTGGACCAGACCCAGCACACCCCAGGAGTATTTTACATTAAAGTAGTTGGGGAACAAAAGAGTATCTTGTGCTGGATGCGCGGATGCATGCCTATAATCCAAGCTGAGACAGGGATCTCCAGTTCAATTTAGCAAGACCCTGCCCCAAAATTTAAAAAAAAAATCATAATGGGCTGGGATGGATGCATCACAGTGGCAGAGCACTTGCCTGCTATGTAGCAGGCCCTGGGTTCAATCCCCAGCCCAGCAAAAAAAACAAAATGTGGCACATTACAGCTGTGCAAGCCAGGGGCTTCACTGCCTGGAGTTGAGCTTGCTGTGGCCACAAGTGCAGTGTGCACGTTGGACAACTAACTATAGGACGGGGCCTGCAGCACTGACTGGTCCCTTGCAAAAAATGAGTGCTGGCCCCAGCAGGCACTGTGGCAGGTGAGGCCCAGGTTGCCTGCCCAACCGTGGCTCTCCCGTGCCATCAGCCATTGAGGACTGCAGTGCCTCTGCCTGAGACTCAGGCTCCTCCTATTGCCCTAAGCACATCTGTCCCTGTGGTCAGCTCAGGTCATTGCCTAGGGCTGCAGGGCGACTGTGTGACTCCCTGCTGCCCAGCCTCAGCGTAGCTGCCCAGCCTCAGCGTAGCTGCCCAGATGGGCTGTTGCAGGGTCCTGTGTCCCGCAGCCTCTGTGATGGCTTAAGCCTGAGATGCCATACCCTCTAATCCTGCTTCCTGCTTCTGCAGCCCTGCCCTTGTCTGAGGAACACAGCTACAACCCTGTCCCTGCGCCCCAGCAGGCTGTGCTGTGGTGTGGTAGCCTTCACTGCCTGTTCAGGGAACAGAGCCTGCAGGTGTCCATCTCCGGGCGCCTCAGAGGGGCAGCGGTGACCCAAGGCCCTTCCTCCTTGTCTAAGATGCAGCCTCCTTAGAAGGGCAGGGTTGTGGCCAACAAGACGCCTCCCTTGGGCCTGTGGTGGGGTAGGGGCCTGCACCCCTCCCACCCAGAGCCCAGCCCTAACGAGCACAGTGGAAAGTGATGGCAGAAGGCAGCAGAAAAGGCCCAGGCCCAGTGGCCGCCTGCACAGGAGCCTGGCCCCCTCCAGGTGCCCTGGCTGAGCCCCCAATGAGCTAGCAAGAACACAGGGCGTCAGCCTGGCTCAATTCCTGCCTGGCTGTGCCTGTCTCCTTCAGTGACTGTCCAGCATTTTGTCTTTGCAGGTTCTGCTTGGACTCTGCTCGACAGACCCGGCAAAGACTGTCCATCAACTGGTCCAATTTCAGTTTGAAGAAAGCCACCTTTGCTGCCCACTGAGTGGGGACTGCCGGAAAAAGGGACGCACAGGAGGGGGCCGTCACCCAAGAGCCATGCCTTGCAGGCCCCCTGAGCCGTGTGCCTGCCTGGGCCTGAGCCCCAGCCCGGCCCTTGCTGCCAGCCCGGCCCGAGTTGTTAGCTCGTGTGCGTGTAGTCTGTGAGTGAGACTCCTTGATTGTAGCCGTGCTGTCAGATCGGAACAGTAGTTCCCACCTCTTCTTCCACCACCTCAGCCTCCGAGGCCTGGGCTGTGGCCAGAGACGAGTTTGCATCAGCCATGTGGCCCATGGCCCCTGCGTCTCGCCCGTCCTCCCATCTGTCCCACCGGGTGTGGCTGTCCCTCAGCTCCTGCGTGCCCTGCGATCACCGATCACCAAGGCGGCTGGGCGGGCAGGCCTCCTCCATGCCCCACGATCTACTGTTTCCGAGTGTACACGTTGCGCTGTTTGTGTTTGCCCCCGACTCGTAGCCAGCCTGTGTAAGACCCTTTGAGTGAGAACGTTGACGACAAAGCCCACCCAGCACTCACCATCCAGTCCGTTTAGAGCGTATGACCGTATTAACACGGAGGCCTGCCTGGCTACTTTTTAACATATTGTTAAGTAATATTAAAATCATGTCTTTCTTTTTGAAAGATGGAATACATTAGTACAGCAGGAGACCTCGTCTGGTTGCTTTCTGCTGGGGCGCCGGGGCCTGTGGGTGGCAAGTGGGTGATGTGCTCTCTTGGGGAGCCAGCTCCTGCCCATGGAGAGACTTCATTGATCCCAGGCATCCTCGCAGGGTGCCTGGGGGCCTCAGTGTCCTTAGGCTGGATGGGCCCAGGCACCCAGACTGCAGTGGGCAGGACACAGCCAGAGGCTGCTCAGAAGCCTCATGTGGATGTGCCTAGAAGCAGGGGTTCCCCCTCAGGGACAAGGGACCTTGTGCTAGGATGTGCCCCGAGCAGGGCCAGTGCCCTGGCACAGCAGGGGCCCAGTGGGCAGGACAGGGCCTGTGGCCTGCAGGTATCTGGGAGCACATGCAGAACTGCAACCTGGTACCCGGCGCCCCAGGCCCCAGGCCCAGAACAGCTGCCTGGACTTCTGTGCCAAGGGGCCAACAGGTCCTGGCTGGGTGGGGGTGGGGGTCTCCCTGTTTGCTTGGCTTTGTTTTTCCAGGTGGAAGAAGACACACAGCCCCTTTGTCCATGGGACAGTTCAGCCAAGACAGGCCCTGGGGACAGCACTTTGGCCACAGCCGTGTCCCCAACGGTCTTCCTGGGATGGTCCTGATGCTGTGCTGGGGACCAGGCCCTCCCGATCTGTCTAACAGAGCCACATCAGCAGCTAAGAGGAACCTCAGGGTCTCCACAGTGACAGCAGCAAGGACTGCTGGGACTGAGTGCTGGTGGGGAGCCCCTGGCTGCCCCCACACCGGTGCACCACCCCTGGCTGCCCACCCACCCCTGTTCTAGGGCCCCCACGTGTTTCTTTGGCTCTTTCCTCAAGGGGGCAGTGTTTGCTCTTGGAAACAAAGAAATACGAGGGTGAGCTGGGTGTGGTGGTGCATTCCCCTATTGGCAGCACTTTGGGAAGCTGAGGCAGGAGGACTGCAGGTTCAAGCCCAGCTGAGGAGAGAAGAGAGGTGATTGGGAGTCCGGAGGTCGACCCTCCCTGGCCTGGAGGTGGGTGGCATCCCACCCTGCCCTGGGGGCCCCCAGGGGCCTCACTTGCCTGTGCCCTCTGCATAGCACTGCACTCCTGGAAGAGTCCATGACTAGACAGCAACTTAACATGGAAAATTTTATTGATCTTCATATACATATTCATGCCATAAAAAAGTCCCAACTATCTGGGCGTGTTGGTGGATGCCTGTAATCCCCACTACTGTGGAGGCTGAGGAAGGAGGATCCCTTGAGCCCAGGACTTTGAGATGAGGCTGGACAGCATAGCAAGACCCCCTCTCAGAAACCAAATGAGATGGTAAGGAAAAGTAAGGATTAATGCTTTCTCATACATGTATTTCACAGCCAGATAGACACACGTATACAGAGATGTATTTTTTGAGACAGGTTCTTAGTAAAATGCCAAGTTGCCTAGGCTAGGCCTCACCATCCTCTTGCCTCAGCCTCCTAAAGTGCTGAGATTACAGATGTGCACCGTCCACTCAAGAGAAAAGCAAAAATGTATACACATTTGCACGTGTGAGGTTATGCACACAGCTCCCATGACACGAAGTGACTGCACAGTGACGGGGAGGGCAGGGGGCTGAGCCCAGCCCGAAGAGCTCTGCCCGCTCCCCAGCCACAGAGAGCCAGGGCAGCCAGGACCCCAGAACCAGGACCCACCGTGACAGGCCCCTTCAACCTTGGGCTGAGCCCTCCCCTGCCTGTTGCCCGAACCCTATAAACCAGACAGCAGTCAGCAGATGGCTGGGCCGGCCAGGAGGCGGGGGGTGTGGGGGTATGGGCTGGCCCTGCTTGGGGCATCCCCCTTGGTGGGAGCCAGTTGTGCAGTCAGCCCAAGGGACCTCAAGAGCCCACGTCACAGCTGCTGCAGGAAGCCCAGCGTGCTCTATGGGATGCACACCTCCCGCCTCAGCCAAGGAGAACAAAGCATCAGTGTCCAGTCACCAGGCCGTGCAAAGCCCAGAGAAACAGGCCCCGAGCGGTGAGTTACCAGGCAGGCACCTGGAGGGACACAGGACAGGAGGGGAAGGGGACACAAGGAGATCTGAGGAAAACAATCTGAAATGAAAAATAGGCTGGACAGAATGAATCGCAGATTAGAAATTTCACCAGGTATTACCAGTGAGTTTGATGTCATATATATTAATGTTTAAAACAGATGGCTGAGGGGGCGGGGATTTAGCTCAGTGGTTTCACTGCCTGCTGCGCAAGCGCAAGGACCCCAGTTCAATCCCCAGTACCAAAAAAAAAAACAAAAAAACAGATGACTGAAAAAAACCCTGAAAATAAAAAGTCTAGGTACTGGGCCAGGGATTTAGCTCAGTGGTTCCATCGCCTGCCTTGCAAGCACAAGGACCTGAGTTCAACCTCTGGTACCAAAAAAAAAAAAGTCAAGGTCCTGAGTTTGATCCCCAGTACCAAAAGCAACAACAAAAATGGCTGTGTGATGGTTCATCTAGATTGTCAACGTGATTGGCTCAGGAGCCACCCAGGTGGTAGTAACAGACACTTCTGCTTATCTGTGGGGTTCATGAGGGCAGGACCTGGTCTCTTGCCCCTTCCTCTGGCTCTTCTCCTGCCCTCTGCTCCAGCTGCCATGCACCTTTGCTCTGCTGTACCCTTCCTCTATGACATTCCTGCTGTGGACCTGGCAGCCATGGACTGAACCCTGTGAAACCGTAAGCCAAAGTCCACCTCTCCTCTAAGCCATGGATGTCTGGTACTGCATCTCAGGAATAGAAAGCTGACTAATACAGGGCTAGGCTTAGAACCAAGGATTATTTCCGTTTTCTGCCATTTTCTGCAGGGAGTGCAGTCTAGGGTCCCCAGGAGACCCCTGACCCTGCAGGCAGCAGCCCTGGCACTTGTTTCTGTCCCTAAGTAATCACCATGCATAGTGGTCGTGACTTTGCAGTTTGAGGTGTGACAGCAAAGCCAGCGTAAACCCTGCTTCACAGTTTCACAAGTAGGTGCATCCTCATCACAGACACCAGCACCCTTAGCACAGTTTGTTTCCTCACTGAGAGTGCTCACCCTTCCATGTGAAGAAAGCATTCTACACTGCTCCTCAGCTTGTCCAGCTCACCAGCCCCTCCACCTTGTCTCTGTTCTGGCTGACTGACCTGGGAATGGGCGGGCAGCGCGCAGCTGGCGAAGGAGAAACATGCACACAGTGGGGTGGAGCAAGACTGCATCACTGCCCTACTCGGCACACTTCGAAAGTCCAAGCCTAGGATTCCTTCTGGAATTTTCCATCTGGTAATTTTAGACCATAGTTGCCCACAGGTAACAAACTTCAGGACGCAAAACTGGAGGAGAAGCTGCTGTATTATCTAAAACTTCAAGTTTCCAATAAAAGTGCAAAGCTCGAAGGAACAGGAAGGTATGTTCTATACACCCGTGAGGGAAAAATTAAAAGCAGACACTGCTGGGCCAGGGATTTAGCTCAGTGGTTCTGCCGCCTGCCTCACAAGCGCAGGGTCCCGAGTTTGATCCCTGGTGCCAAAAAAAAAAAAAAAATAGACACTTTGTGAAAGAAAGTAGATGTCAGATTTACCAGAAAAATACTTTTACATAGCTGGGTGCAGTGCCACATGATTGTAATCCTAGCTAATTGGGAGGCTGAGGCGGGAGGATTGTGAGTTCAAGGCCAGTCTGGGCAACTTAGCAAGACCCTTCATCAAAACAAAACTGGTGGGCCAGGGATTTAGCTCAGTGGTTTTGCCGCCTGCTGCGCAAGCGCAAGAACCTGAGTTCAATCCCCGATACCAAAAAAAACCCAAAAACTCCTAAGTGCTGGGAATTTAGCTCAGTGGCACCACGCCTGGCTCATAAGCACAAGGTCCTGAGTTCGATCCCAGGTACCAAAAAAAACCCAAACTTTTAAAATCTAGTTGGGGATGTAGCTCAGTGGTAGAGCACTTGCCTGGCACGTGCAAGGCCCCAGGTTAAACCCCCAGTGTAGGTAAGGGAAGGCCACAGAAATGAAGGAACCATGATTAGAGATGGGAAGATGGGGACAACGGTATGATGGTAATGATTCATCGACAGATCATGACTCGTTTCAAAGAACCAACTGGAAACTACAGAATTGGAAAAGCATAATCACTGAAATAAAAAATTAGCCAGGCACATTGGGGCATACCTGTACTGCCAGCACTCTAGAAGCTGTGGCAGGAGGACTGCAAGTTCAAGCCTGTCCTCGGCAACTACAGCAATTTAGTAGGACCCATTTCAGAATAAAAAGGGCTGGGTATATAGCTCAATGCAAAGGCCCTGAGTACAAAACAAAAGGGGATTTGACACTAGTTTGATACATTATTGCATGCTAAAGAACAGGGAGAAAAAGAATTTTTAAAAATTAATATAAACTGGAAGTGGCAGCATACACCTGTAATCCCAGCTCCTCAGGAGGCTGAAGAGGAGGGTCACAAGACTGAGCAATTTAGTGAGAACCTGTCACAAAACCCAAAATGAATAAATGAATTAAGAGTGCTGGGAATGTAGTGCAGTGCAAAGGACCTGGTGCAATCCCCAGTAAGGAGAGAGAAGGAGGCAGAAGGTGGAGGGGTGCACACAAATTGTTCAGAGCAGGAAAATCTCCAGACAAACCAAGGGTGTCAAGAGCAGGGGCAGAGCCGCGGGGAGTCCCTGGCCTGTGTGCACAGAGCCACCCTTGGTGTGAGGAACACTGCCGCCCAGAGCCTCCACCGCGAAAAAGAGAGAGGAAAGCTGGTCTCAAACTCACGGGGATCCTCCCGCCTCAGTCTCCCAAGTGCTGGAATTATAGGTATGTGCCACCATGCCCAGCTCCTATTAGCTTTCTTTTTTTTTGGTACCGGGGATCGAACTCAGGACCTTGTGCTTGTGAGGCAAGCGCAGTGCCACTGAACTAAATCCCCAGCTCTCCTATTAGCTTTTTATTAAGTATTTTACACTGTTTTAATGGTTTACTCTAGAAATTCCAATATGCTTCCTTAATTACAGCCCACCTTAAATCAATGCAAAAATCTTACAGTAGTGCAAGTCCATTAAATACACCCCATGTACACACACCTAATGAGTGGTTGTGGCCATTTCTTTTTTTTTTTTTTGGCTTGAAAGAAATAAATTTATTTTAAGAATCTACCTCAGATCCAAAGCCTGAGGAAGATGTGGTTCTTGGAAAAAACTATCTACAAATTTGGATGGGAATAAAATGACATTTCACTAGCCTCTCTGAGAAGTAGTATTTCTTCAATTATGAAGGCTTTTTAAGAGCCACTGTAGTATAGGCAGTATCTGTGAATCTGTCACATATGGAAATAATTTTCTCACGTTATGGTTGTTGGCCACGTTTTGAAATACTATTTGCATTCAACATTATTTCAAAATTATGGTTGATAGTAGACGTACTACGTGTTGTCTAACTAATAAAAAAGCACATTAATGCACATTTTTTTCTCTTCCACTCTCTTAACTACATTCTAAAGTAATTGGCTTCATTTGTAATCCTCGGTAATCAGATGTGGTGGCGCCCGCCTGTAATCCCAGTTTCCTGAGAGTTGAGAGTGAGATCAAGGCCAATCTGGGCAACACAGTGTAACCCTAGCTTTAAAAAAAGAAGCAACAGAAGAAAAAGATGATCCTGAGTAATTTGCTGTATGAATTTTAAAACATTTTTTCAGAAAAAATGGCTCATAAGCTTTACTAGACTGCCGAAGGGGTCTCTGGCTCAAAAAGGGCTGGAACCCCAACTAAGAAGTTATGGATGGGCCGGGGATGTAGCTCAGTGGTTTCACCGCCTGCTGCGCAAGCGCAAGGACCCGAGTTCGATCCCTGGTACCAAAAAAAAAAGAAGTTACGGACGTTCATTCACTTAATGGCCCTCTTTTCCGCCCCCAAAAATCTCAGGACAAAAGTCTGCCCCTGGTGCAGAATTAAGTAAATTCTGAGGAAATCAGAGCCCATCAATCATAGAAACCTCTTTCAAAACCCAGGAAGCCACCCCCACAGGCAAAGTCGCTCGGACTCTCCCCAGCCTCTGCTCTCCCTCCAGGCCTAAATTCCCCCAGCCCTCTCCAGTGATCCTGCCCCAGACCCAGGGCTAACTGGAGAACTCTTGCCTCTGCTCCTCCCTCTTCCGAGGCAATCCCCCCATCTATCAGCTGCTGGACTTTCCGGGAACGGGAACGAACAACACCCCAATTCTTTTCAAGCCCCGAGGCAAACGCCTGCCCCTCACTGGGCGCCACCATCTTGGTCCACCGTACCTTTACATGTGTTTTAAACCATTGCTTATTCACCTCTACTCACACTCATGCTCTTTATTCTTTTGTTTCTATTCTTCTATACAGATCATTTTCCTTTAGGCTGAATAATTTTTCTTTTTTGCAATGTTGAAGACCACCCAGGGCCTCACACAGGCGAGGCAAACACTTGCCACTGAGCTACATCCCCAGCCCCCTTTATTTTGAAACAACATCTAAGTTGCCCAGGCTGGCCTTGAACTTGCGATCTTCCTGCTTCAGCCTCTCAAGTAGCTGGATTACAGGCGTGGGCCACTATCCCCGGCACAGTGTGAACAATTTCTATAATACAGGTATTTCTTCTAGGACAGCCTGAGGGATATAAATTTTTTTAGCTTGTGTTTGTCTAAAATACCTTTATTCTGACTTCATTTTATTTCACATCCCTTTATTTCCAGAAATACGTTATCTCAGACTCCACTCTGGTAAGCCCTGAGGCTGGGCTAACAGTCTGAGACCCCAGTTCTGTCGTCTTTTTGTGAAGTATTGGGTATTTTTGTTGGTTTTTTTTTTTTGTGGTACCAGGGATCGAACTCGGGACTTTGCGCTTGGGAGGCAGACGCCGGAACCACTGAGCTAAATCCCCGGCCCAGTATTGGGTTTTTTAACTGGCCACAGCTGTGATCCCCATACTTAGGAGGCTGAGGCAGGAAGATCTCTAAGTTTGAGGCCAGCCTGGGCTACATACTGAGTTCAAGGCCCGAACTACACAGCGAGACCCTATCTCAAAAAAAGGAAAAAAGGAAGTCTGTGTTTGGCCCCCTGGAACTTGGGTGGTTCTGTAGGGCAAGGCTGTTCTGATTCATCCTGGGTGACCTTGCTCCCGGCATGTGCCGGGCTAGGGGTTACCAAGTTCCCCCGGACTCAGATCCCGACTGCTCCCTTTAGCATGGTCAGAACTCCCCCAGTTCTGCTCCCTCCCAGGGCTCCCCAAGGTCCTCAGGCTCACATCTCAGGGTCAGTAGGGGTTTGGAGCTCCTCTGCCTGGGGCTCCTCTCTCAGGAGCAAAGCTGCCCCCCATTTCTGTGCTCAGGTAGCCCCATTCCTCCAGCAGCACTGAGGGGCCCATGGGGGCTGCACCGGGGAGGGGACACCTGACCCACAACCGAGAGCTGAGGTGCATGGAAATGTGGGGCTCTGGGCTGCGGGACTGAAGGAGAGAAGTACAGCACGGCTCCCGCTGACTGTCTCTGCCCGGAGATTGGCCCGCTCCCTGCCAGGCCCTCCTTCACTGCCCAGGCCAGGACCAGGACAGGCAGCCAAGGGCAGTGTGCTGGGTCACCTCGGAGCGTCCATGGCTGCTGCCAAACCCCGCAATACCAGCACCTGGAAGATCCTGGGGTCAGCTCCCAGCTCAAGGCCTTGGTCCTGTCCAGGGCGACATTGGGGCTGCACGCCCAGGAGTGTGGGTAAGACTGGGAGCTGAGGCATCTGCCTGGCTGTGCAGCTGCTGAAGAGCTGGCACAGCGGTGCCCCTCTCTGCTGCCCTCAGCTCCTCTCAGAGTGAGCCAGGAATGTCCCCAGCCTGAGGTCCCAGAGCAGTCATGGCAGTGAGGATGTTACTGATAACCATATGTATTTCACCTCCAGATATGGGACAAACGCTACTGCAGTGCAAGTGTTCAGTGCGACAGCCCCCGGTGTGACATGGCTCTGCACTGGGTGGGGACACGTGGGACACTGTGGAGCAGGACGTGGCTCCGGGGCTACTCCTTCCTGGCACACGGGGACGGGTCTGGCTTCCCTGGCAGTGTGGGGACCTGCACTCCAGCAGAGGAGACCGCCACGCTCTGCTGGGCACCACCAACCTGCCTGTCTGCAGCCACAGGGACCGAGGGCGCTCTGAGCTGCACCTCATAGAGCGGTCTCCCCACCTGGCCACCTCAGCGCGCATCTGCGGCCGGGTGGCCCCTCACTGGCAGCACTCCGCCAGGTGGCCCAGGAGCGCCTCGCCCTGCTCATCACTGAAGTGGCGCAGGCAGTGCGGGCACTGGAGGTCGCCCTGTCCTCTCTGGGCTGTGCTGGGGCGCCCACCCTCCTCAGGGGCTTCCAGCCTCCAGCCCCCGGGTGCCTCGAGCTCCAGCACGTCGGTGTCTACCATGGCCGTCTTGCTCCCGCCATGGATCCAGCTGGCACCCAGCTCTCGGGGGTCCTACAGGAAAAACAGAGGCCGGGCTCGGGTTCCGGCAGCTAAAAATGCCTCACCCGCTACCCCTGGCACCGGAGGGACCCCGGAGGGAACAGCCCAAGTGAGTCCCACTTACAGCTGGCTCTGACATCCCCCACCGGAACCACCGCAGAGCAGGAGGGGCTGCGCCCAGCCCGCCCTGCACCATGCCGAGGGCCTGGTGGCAGCAGGGGGCCGTCCTGCGGATGGCAGTGCCATCATCCACGTGGGCCTGGCCCTTCCTTTCCACTCTGAATCCAAATTTGGGCCTCCCTCAGGTCTGCGGCTCAGCACCCACGCCCCAGCACCACTGTTCAGGGCTCCCAGTGCTCCCGGCCATAGCAGTCTCACCAGGAACCCTGCCCCGGGCTCAGCAGGCTCGGAAGTGCTGCTGGTCACTCCTCTGCCCAGAAGTCTGAGAGGCCCCTGGACGAGCCACCTGGACCATCCTAGACATGAGGCTAGAAAATGCCCAGGCACAAGCAAATCCAGGAAACCCCTGCTTCCCTCCCCCGCAGGGGATGGGCTGGAGGATCCTGCCCCGCACCTACAGGCCAGGGCTCAGGGAGAACCAGGAGTCACAGAACACACAGACAGGGAGAAGGCTGCCAACGTGTAGGGTCTGCCCTGGCCTGCTGGGGCTGGCGCAGCCTCTGGCACCTCCTTGCTGGCTACAGATGAATCCCACCCTGGTCCCCCATCCACAGGTAGAACTGGTGCCTGCGCTGGCTCCTGCAGGAGACTTAGTCTAAGAAGAAAGATGTTTGCTGTGGCTCCCCACATCTTGTGGGGGAGAGGGAGGCAGGGGCCACCCACGGGCCCAGCGTGCATCCTGCTCACACCCTCTGCCAGCGCAGGTCCACAGTCAGTGCTGGCACCGCCACTGCCCAGTCCGCGTCAGGACAGGAAACCCCAGGACAGCCGCATCTGACACTCAGCGGCTGAAGACATTGCCTCCCCCAGGACGAGTGTGGAACAGAGGTCTGAACAGGAGGAGTGGGAAGAGGCAGCTGGTGCCCTGCCGGGCCTGTCAGTTACAGCCACTCCAGGGGGACTGCACTGAGGGCCCCGTGACATAGTGACCAGGTCTTGGCCTCCCTGCAGGACAGACGTGGATGCAGCTGCTCCTCGGACACCTAACTGTGACGCACAGGCACCATGCCTGCCTGCTCCACTGCTGGACGCCGCTGGAGCATGAGGGGCCCTGCCCACACCCGGGTCCGGCCGGGCCTGTCACAGCTCAGCCCCGGCAACCCAGGCAGCAGGCAGGCCAGACATTCACAGAGAAAACGCAACTCCCAGCCAACCCAGTGGAGAAGCGCCTGCACCCACCTGTCCCCGGGGCGCCCGGAGGAGTGAGGCCACCCTCTCCTCCAGCTCCTCAATCCTGCTCTGAGCACGCTCCCGATCTGCCCTTTCCGACATGAAGTCATCCTTGTGAGCGAGGATCTGGGAAGACACGTGACACTCGTCTCTCCCCACGACCACAGCCCCCCCCAGTGCCACCAAGGGGGCCTGGCCCCGGGCCCACACCTGCTGCTCCAACATCTGCACGCGCTCCAGGGCAGCCTCCCGGGCAGTCCTCAGGGCCTCGCAGTCGCGCATCTTGGCCTCCAGCTGGTGGTTGAGCCGGGAGATCTCCTTCCTCATCAGCTCAGGCTCCCGGGGCGCCGGCAGCCCCCGCAGCTGCTCCTGTAGCCCCCTCACATACTCGTCCCTGCTGGCGTCGTAGCGCTGCCACTTGGCGTTGAGATCTTCCACCTGTGGAGCAGGGCCAGGGCCAGTGGCCACAGTGCACAGGAGGCCGCACTGGGAATATGTCACCACGGTGACATCCACAGCAGCGCTCCCAGACATGTGCTTAACTCAGTTTTCCTGCCTGAAAAACTACTTTCTGCTAGACAAGGTGATGCTCGCCTGTGATAGCAACCGCTTGGGAGGCTGAGGCAGGAGGATGAAAAGTTTAAACCCGGCCCGGGAACTTATCCATCTGCCTCAAAAAATAAAAAGGGCTGGGGATGTAGCTCAATGGTAGAGCACTTGCCTAGCATCCACAGGCCCAAGGGTCAATCCCCAGCTGTGTCCAAAAAAAGTTAGTTGGGTGTGGTGGTACACACCTGTAATCTCAGCATGCTGAGAGGCTGAGGCAGGAGGACTACAAGTTCCACCTCAGCCTGGGCACTTTAACAAGACCCTGCCTCAAAATAACATTTTTTTAAATTTTTCTTTTTTCAAAAATAAGGCTGGGGATATAGCTCAGTGCAAAGGCCCTGGGTTTGATCCCCAGTGCTACCAGAAACAAAACAAAACTAAACAAAACACAACCTACTTTCTGAAAGCAGTTCCTGTACTTCCTTTCTCAACTGGTGGATTAATTCTGGGGGCTGGAAGGCAGGGTGTATCCTGCACATCCTCTGAGAAAGGCCAGGCTCCGAGCTGAGCAAAGAACCCGTCGCCTGCCAGGGCAGGTGCTTTCCTCAGGGAATGCTGGGGACACTCACGTGGGTCACTTTCTGTTTCAGCAGCCGATTTTCCTCCTGTAACTTCTCAACGACAGCCTGGACAGCGGCGTCCCCACCCGTCCGCTCTGGCTATGTGAGAAAGGAACACAGGAGAAGCCGCATCACTGCACAGGAAGGGACCCCAGCCCATGCTGAGGCAGAGGTCAGGGCCCCCACACCTCACCCATCAGGAACTGCTCTGGTGACAGGCGCAGAGCAGACCCACAAGGGCCTTCCAGCTCCCGCTCCCTATGAGGCCCTAGGCTCTTCCTGCCACGGCACGGTCATGTGGGGGACTCCCCGATCCAAGCGCCCTAGAGCTCAGGGTCTCCAGGATGAGCGCTCCACATAGAATGAAAGCTCTCCCCACCGAGACTCTACCATTGCGGGGGGCAGGGAGGACAGGAACCTGGCAGGGGCAGGGGCAGGGCCCAGAGCCCACTCCCTCCTCGCCCCCATGCGCTCCTGTGCACATCCGGCAGCTGTGGCTTCCTCAGGTGGGCAGTGGCCTTGCAGAGCCTCTGCAGGGTCGAGGTCCAATGAGGAAGCCACATCCCACTCCAGCCCCTGACAGGAACAGGCTGACTTAACTGAAAAGCACACGAGACATCAACTGTGCCCCAGAAGTTCCATGCACTCATGCACTAGGCAGTGCAGGGGACTGGGTCAGTGACATTATTTTTATTTATTGTTTTTTGAGACAGTGTCTCGCTATGTGGTTCAAGCTGGACTTGAACTCTTTGTAGCCCAGGCTGGCCTTGAACTCACGGCAATCCTCCTGCCTCAGCCTGCTGAGTGCTGGGAATACAGGGATGCACCATTATGCCTGGCCTTCTTTTTTTTTCTCAGTGATGTTATTTTTGGGAATTCCCCTTGAAGGACAGGAAGTGCGTGTCCTAGCCCAGCCTTCCCTGGAAAGCCCCAGGTGACTCAGCCATCCCCAGGGCTGAGCAGTGACATTAGACAGACGGGGTGGCTGCCGCCCTTCCCCTTTGGCTGGCCATTCTGGGTGGCCACTGGCAGAGCCACAGTGCAAATGTCACAGTGGCGCAGAACCGGGTGCCTGCCTCCCCGCAGCCGGTGCTGTGTGTGGGTTTCTGAAGTACCGCCGTGTCCCAGAGAGATGCCGCCCAGAACCTCACGACCCGGAAAGGTGCGTCCTGCTCGCTAACAGTGGGAAGAAGGCACCTCGGGCAGCGCCAAGCCCCACCGGCCTCTGCTCCTCCTGCCAGGACACCCGGCCTGCGGTGCCCCTGCACCCCCATGACACCCTCTGGATGCCAACATGGGAACCCAAGCCGCCCTGCTGTCCCCAGCAGGCTGGGCACGGCCCTCTCCCCACCCTGCCTTGTCTCTTCTCAGGTGCCACAGCCGCCGGGCCCAGGAGTCCCGGGCTACCATCTGCTGGCCCATCTCACACCGTGTCCAGCTGAAGGTCACAGTGTTTACAAGGACGCCCGAGTATCCCCACTGATGGCACAGATATCCCCAAAGCCACTCAGAGGTGGCAGTTGTGACTCTGCTGAGCCCTCAGGGGCAGTCCTGCCACTCGGATGCACAGAGAGTGAGGAAGCTGGCACCTTTGGTGTGGGGCTGAACCCTGCATGTGTTGGGTCTGGAGCCCTTGCCGGGCCCGGCGGCATCATTGTGCGTGTTTTCTCCTCCGCAGAGCACACGAGTGACAACACTTGGCCAGCAGCTCCTCCGTCCCCAGCCCTTCGCAGGCAGAGCCAACCAAGGTGCTGTGCCCACTCGCACAGGTGCGCTGGGCAGCACAGGGCTGGGAGGCAGCCGTCCCCAGGGTGCTCGGGCCCCAGCGGGCTGTCCTCACAGAGCTCGCCCTGCCTCCCGGCAACACCTCAGCCCACTGTACCTTGTCCGGGCCTTTGTCCCCCACGGCCCCCTGTGCGCATGGCCGCTCCTCCAGACACCTGGCCAGGTGCTGGCAGATGTGGGCGGTGGCGGCCAGCGTCCTGCGAAGCTGCTGGGTCTCGCCGGCCAGCGAGCGGCACAGCAGGCCGCTGGCGGCCCGGGCCCGCTCCTTCTCTGCCACGCTCCTCCGCAGCAGGGCCACCTCCTTGTCATGCTCATGCCACGGCTGGCTCAGGACCTGCTGCAGCACCCGCTCTCTGTCCTCCAGGCGCCGGGTGAGTCTCTCCACTTCCTGCTGGGCAGAACAGAAGCAGCAGGGTCAACAGCAGCCGACCATGGAGCCCAAGAAAGGCTGCCAAACACACCTCTAGATCACCGCACCCCACGGGGAACACACCAGCGCGAGCCTGTTTCCCAGTTCATAGGGTGCTGGGTGGGATACAGCGTCATCTAAAACTGTTCTCAGGAGCGAGTTCACAGTTTTGGACTTCAAATCAACAAATTACTAAAAGTAGCAACCCGAACATGTCTTGGATAGGAAAGGAGAGACTTCCTGCAGGGGGAGCCCCAGAGGATGGCCTGGGAACAGGACCTTGTTTGGAACAGGGTCTCCGCAGATGTCACTGGTTAAGATCAGTGGCTTACCGCTGTGCTTTGCCATTCTGGGAACAATACTACGCTTCTGTTCCCCGTGTACAGAGCAGGTGACATGGACCCTACCTTACAGGGTTTCTGGAGGCTCACATAAAATGATAAAAGTAAAGGTGCTGTTTCACATATTAAGAAGTACTCAATAAATGATATCTATAATTTTTAAAAGATCAAGTCATATTGATCTGGCCCTGGTTGGGATGGGCCCTGATCCAATCCTACTGTAGACAGCTAAGTTAGGTAGAACTGTGTCAGACAGGGCTGGGCCCTCGAGGGAGTCAGTGCAGAAGAGAACACCACCAAACCATGGCTGGTGGTGCATCTGTTGAAGGCCAGGCCTCAAGATAAAGATGGAATGGCCGGGGATTTAGCTCAGTGGTGCCACCACCTGCCTTGCAAGCAGAAGGACCTGAATTCAATCCCCGGTGCCAAAAAAAAAAAGAAGATAAAGATGGAATGGCCAGGCCTACATGCCTCCCCGGGGGATAAGGAATAAATTAGATTATACTGTAATTGGTATCTCCTGGTCCGATAAAGTCCAGATAGGCATCAGCCACCCTGCCAGGTGACCAAGACCTCCTAGTCCACCCCTTCCTGAAAAGCTCTTTGTTCTTCCCTTGCCATGTGACCTGCTTCCCCACTGGATCAATGTTGCCTAAGTGGCTATACTTGTAATCTTACTGCTTGATCATAGTTTTGACCCACATTGTACCCATCTTGTGATTTTGCTGTATAAAACTTCCCCTGAGGGCTGGGGATTTAGCTCAGTGGTTCCGGCGCCTGCCACGCAAGCGCAAGGACCCAAGTTCGATCCCCGGTACCAAAAAAAACCCAAAAACTTCCCCTGAGAAGTGGAGTCTGTGGCAACCCACTTGTAGGTCCTCTCCTGTCTCAGGAGGTAGCTCTCAGTGAAGTTTTCCTGCTCTTAACCTCTGTTATTCCTTAGAATTCATTCTTTGATTTTGGGGAACATGAACTTGATGTATCCAACATCTAACAGGTTAGCAGTTAGATTTTCCCCATATCAATCACAGATGTCCTCACAGGAAGAGGGAAATGGAGGCAGTCGCGCACAGGAAGACAGAGACCGAAGCGATGCTCCTCCACCAAGGCACCCCAGGGACTGCGGCCATAGGCAGAGGCTGAGGAGGTTGGGGGCCCTCCCCAGAGCCTCTGGACAGAGCTGGCACCTTACTGTGGGCTTCTAGCCCCCAGAACTGTGAAAGCGCTCAATTGCCGTTGCCTTCAGCCGCCAAGTTTGTGGTACTTTTTTTGGTGGCAGTTCTAGGAAACTAATATGCGCAACCCTGATGCCTCCTTTTTTTAAAAAAGGTCTTAAAATGACAATTTTGTTTTGTTATGTTTTTGTTTTGGGACAGGGTCTCTCTGCAGTCCACACCGATCTCCAGTGAGGGACTTTAGGCACTTGGCACCAGGCCCAGCCAAAATGACGATTCTGTGCTTTCCTGTCTTCCAGGAACCCTCTGAATAACCATTACCTGGGGGCCGATGCAGAGAGTCCTGGGGGAGCTCAGGAGCAGACGCTCCTCACCCCAGCTCCAGGGTGTCTGCCCAAAGCGCAGCACCTGCCTCCTGTCACCTGCCTCCCAGGCGGGCCACCTCCCAGGCCAGGGGAGGGCCACTCGCCACTCTCACCAGCCATTACTCCCCTCCTCTGCCTGACCTGCATGCGCCCGGCCTTGGGAGAGACCGGCCTGCCTGTGCGCGAGGAGGCTGCAACCTCTGAAAGCTGGGCAGAGCCTCGGGACAGCGGAGAGGTGCCCCAGGGCCACCCCTCAGGCAGCCCTGCCCTCCCAAGGCCGCAGGTGCCCGCGGGTGCCAACTGCCCTGCCCAAGCCAGGGCACTCATGCACATGCCACAAGCACCTGCCTGGCTGAGCCTGCCCACGGCCTCAACACAAACTCCTACAACAGGACAGCAAGGCCGGGTCCCCTTTCCTCTCAAGTCCTCCTGCCGATTAGTCCCCTGGCACTGGGCCTGAAGCCAAAAGCACGTGTCTGTTTCCTAGCCTTGAATTTGTTTTCTTTTGAAACCAACCATTCGTGAAGGAATGGCGCAAGCAGGCCTTTCCCACATCCTTACTCAGTGGGCGATGTAGCGGGGGCTCCTGGACTCCCTTTCGGCAGTGTCACGGACCCCAGTGGGCCAGGCCCACTCCTGCCTACCTTCCCCTCACCAGCACCATGCAGCTCTGGCGCTTACGTGGTACAGGTGGGAGAGAAGCGCCAGGGACACTGAACCAGGCCCAGCTCCCCACACCGATGGGGCCTAGATGGAGACCCCCAGGTCTACGCGCGTCACACTCGCTGAAAGCTATGCTTCAGCAGGAAGCAGAGAAGCATCACCTTCAGCTCCTGAAGTTGATCAGGACAAATGCATGTCCTGTATCTGCCTCCCCATCTACCTAGATACGAACAGAAACACAGACAGCCATGTATCCGAGAACCGGACATCACAGGCCTGGGGATGGATGGGAACTCCACCCCAGCCTTGCTCAGGTGGCCCCCTGGCAGCCGACCTCCTCCCACGGCAGTGGGACAGCCTGGCCTGAGCCCAGGGCTTTCAGCATTGCTGGCTGTGCATTTAGAGAAATGGGCCCAGTGTCCCATCCAGTTAACAATGGGCACAGCCTCTCTGCCTTTGCCCTGGGGTTAGATGACCAGGGCTACCGTAGCAGAGTACCACAGACAGGGTGGTTTACACTGCAGGAATGTTCTGGAAGCCGGAAGTCCAAACTGCAGGTGTAGATGGGGCTATGCTGCCTCCGAGGGCCCTCAGGAAGCTCCTGCATGGTCTCCCAGCTGCCGGTTGCTGCCTGGTAGTCAGGGCGTGTCTCGTCTGCCTCGGCCTCCACATGAGCTTCCGGTACATCTCCACATGGCCATTCCACAAGGACACTGGCCACTGGATTAGGGCCACCCTCGTCCTATATGACCTCTTTTTAACTTCTTATATTTGCAGAAGCTGTTTCCAAACAAGGTCAGATTCACAGGCTCTGGACGGACATGTGTTGGGGGAGCAGTTCAGTCAGCCATCACCCGCCCTTCCCAGGCGGACTCGAGTCTGCAGCCTGCTCTGATGCTGATGAAGGTGCAACAGGGGGACTGGAGCCCTGGGGAAGGCAGCGCCCTGGGCCCTAAAGACACAGACTTCAGAGGCACTGGCCAGCCCCCATACACCTGCCTCGGCAGCCTCTCGGGTGCTCTCGTCCCAACTGGGGGCTCTGCTCCTAATGAGCTGCTGACATGGCCATCGATGATAGCAATCCGCCAATGACTCAGCTTTTTTTTTCTTTTGTACTGGGGATTGAACTCAGTACTTTCTCACCGAGCTACATCCTCAGCCCCGCCCATTTTTTATTTGGAGACAGGGTCTTGATAAGTTGCCCAGAGCGGCCTGGAACTTGGGGTCCTCCTGCCTCAGCCTCCTGAGGAGCTGAGATTACAGATGTGCACCCCTGTGCCTGGCTCACCCTGTGGTTTGTTTGTACCTGGGATCCAACTTACGACCTTGCAATTTCGAGCCGGGGCAGTGCCACTGAGCTAAGTCCTGGGCAGCCCTGTGGTTTTAATCCTGCTCTGCTACCTCGGTGAACACATGGCTGCCAGGAGGATGAACCTCCCTTTCACAGGCTCTGTGGTTGGCCCCAGGCTGAATGTCAGGTGAGCAATAATTGCTTATCAGGTATTAAATTTTTCTTATTAAAAATGACAGACACGCCCACACGCATGCCTCCTTCACACAAGCCTCCCTCATGCTGTGTCACCTCAGACTGCTGGCAGGAAGGCGGTCACAGGGTGTGGCCCCTTGGCCTGGCAGCTCCAGTCACGTTCTCCACCCCAGACCACTTCACGGCACCTTCAGGACGCACTGCTCTGTGATGGCTCACTCTTCTCTGCCAGCTCTGGATCCCACAAAGGTCACCAGTGATCCTGGTGCCACCACGGGTCATCAGAGAATGAAACACATCCCACCGACACACAGGCACTGCGCCAGGCACAGGCCACTTTTACTCCAGCTGGGACTACGTTCTGGCCCACACGGACTCTTCAGCAAGGCTCTGTCACATTAAAGGACAGAACAGGGTCCATCCAGACCAACACTTGCACTGAGTGAAGAAACCCCAGAGGTCCCCAGAAGTTCCCTTATCTCTATCGCATCTCAGCTACTCCAGGTGCACGCGGGTGCAGTCCCTCATGCTGGCATGGACATGGCTGCTGGCCTGACCTCGATTTCTTCTGGATCAGAGACCCAAGGAGCTGTTCCAGAAACAAAGCTGCTTGCTCTTCCTAATCCTGGACAGATTGGGCCACCTGCAGCTTCTCCCTCTTCGCTCTCTTGTCAGTTGCTGGTGAGATGGTTTGTTGTCATTTCCATTGCTTTCTGGCCCTTAGGTTATCTAAGCTTGTTCACAATTTTCTGGTTTTAATCAGTTGTCCACAAGCACAGTGTTATTATTACTGCACATAGAAATATAATACTTATATGAACCATTTTAAATGAATGGTAGTAATGTTTTCACATTTATCTTATTTTCACATTTATTAATTTCTACTAAAATTAAAGTATGCTATTCACAATGAATGATTTCAAATATAACAATGTTATATTCACTGGTAGCACCTAAAGACAATAAGCATTCCAGGGGACAGTGGCACACGCCTGTAATTCCAGCACTCTGGGAGGCTGTGGCAGGAGGCCTGCAAGTTCAAGCTCAGCCTGGGCAACTTAGCAAGACCCTGTCTCAAAATAAAAAACTACAGCTGGAGATAAAGAGTTCAACAAGAAGGCCTTGGATTCAAGGCCCAGTATGGGGGTGCGGGGGGACTTAAGAAGAAGGAAGAAAATTTAAAGACAACATAGTATAAAAACAAGCATTGTATTTACACTGCTTTAACAGCCACAGTTCCTGCCGTGCTTGTTAAAGTTAGGCTTCGATGTGTATGTGTGGTCATAAAACACACTAGTTTTGTGTGAGCCTGCATTTATCTCTGCAAACTACATAACCTAGAGCTGTGTCACAGGAAAAGAGTTCAACGATGAAAATGGATAGGATTTATCAGAATCCCCTTGTTCAACAGGTTCATTGTGCTACCTATGTTTAATGTTTAGTCAGTTGGTTTCGGCAGACTGAAGAGCATACATTAATTCCATATTTAAAATTACGAGAGTAATGTCAACAAAATTCTCTAAATAAAACTGCAAAATTATACTACTTTTAAATCTCAAAACAAAACCTCCACATAGAGGTGCCACTGCCGCCACAGACCGGTTCCATCCTGGGCCCCGCTGGTGCCTGGACACCCTTGGGCTGGGCACAGGGACACCTGGCCGCAGGTGTTGAGAGCCCACAACGCAGCGGAGGCCCCGGCCCGGCGTCGGCCACAGCTCCTGAGGTGCAGGCACTCAGCGGGGACCCAGCCCGGCGACTCTTAACTTCCCGTCTGCCTGATGCGGTGCAACCCACTTCTCAGAAGCGAGAGCTGGCGTGGGGAGGCGCCTGGCCGCAGACTGGACTTCACCTTTCAAAGACGCCGCCCAAAGCCAAACGTGGCGAGCACCGGGTCAGCTTGCTAAGCGTCCGGTCACTTGCAGAGGAGAAGCACGGGGAGGCGTCCGGGACCGCTGGCCACCTCGCCCTTGTGGGTTCTGGGGATTCTTATTCTTGATCCTTTCCTTTATTTTTCCGATATGTAAAATCACTTTCATAATCAGAAAACAAAAGAGGCACGTTCCTTTCCCTCTGGGTCCGGCTGCGGAGCCAGTCCTGGAAACAAAAACTATGTTCTGCAGGTTCCTCCCCTGCAGGCTGCGGTTCCTTCCCGGGAAACCCGAACAGCCGGGGCCAACCGGGTAACGGGGCGCCCCCGCAGGCCGAGGGGCCGCGGGCGACGCCGACGGCGCCTCGCTGCGCTCGCGCTCTCCCCGCCTTCGCGCTTATCCCACCGAAAGCAGGCAATTCGGTGACAGGAGGAGGAACATACGCTCGCGTCCGCCCCCGCGTGCCCGCTCCCGGCCGCCCCACCCGGCCCGGCCCGCACCTGGCGCAGCTGCGCCTCCTGGCCACCGCCCTCGTGTTGCCGCAGCTGCTCCCCGAGGCGCGCCACCTGCTCCAGCAGCGCGTCCACGAGCGACGGCGCCGCGTGGCCCTCGAGCGCGGCCAGGCGGGCGCGCAGGCGCGCGATGAGGGCGTCGCGGGCGGCCAGCTGGTCCTGCAGGCGCCGCAGCTGCTGGCCCGCCTCGTGGTATAGGCCGCACAGCAGGGCGGCTGCGCGCGGGGGACCCTCCTGGCTGCTCAGGCCCGAGCCATCGTCCCCGGACGACATGGCGGCGAGGCTGCCGGGACTTCCGCGCCGGCCCGGCCCGCGCCCCGCCTCCCGCCTCCCGCCTCCCGGACCCTGGCACCCCCTGCTTTGGAGGCCGGCCCCGCCCCTGCCGAGAGCCCCGCCCACCGCAGCAAGCATGCCCCCCCCGAGCCCCGCCCACAGCCCAGAGCCCGGTACCGCCCCCTTTCAAACTCCGGCTGCGTCCCCAAGCCCCGCTTGGTCCCGAGGTCCGCACCCGGGTCGCCCCTCCCATGCAGCTCCTGACGGGAAACGGGGGAGTCAGACGACCCTAAGTGTGGGTCCCAGCCCCTCGAGGCGCACGCGGAGACCCTGAGCCTGGAGAGGTCCGCGGTCCACTTGGGGCGCGCCAGCGGGACCGAGTGCCCTCCTCTCCTTCCGCCGCCCCTCTTCCGCCGTCCCCGCCAAGTGGCCCTCGCGAAGCCCGCAGACCCCCACGCACACGGGGTCTTGCGAGCTCCTGCTCAGGTTCATGGGGTCCGGTCCGGTCCTGTCCCACCAGCCCCTCCCGCCTCCATTTGGTCCCCTCCACGCCTCTTCCCCTTGTGTGACCCACGCCCGTGACAACGCGTGGGACAGACCCAAGTCCTCTGCGAGGGCCCCTTCTTACTGCTGGAGCGCAGTGGGTCAGAGCGAGGCCTCCCTGCCCGGCAGGGGTGCGGGCGAGAGCCTGGGGTCCTTCTGGCCTGGTCCGCTCCCCTTGGGAGATGGTTTCTCCCAGGGGCTATGGGTGGGGCCCAGGGCAAGGCCTGGTCTGGAGAACAGGGCATGCGCTCCACAGTCTCCTGCAGCTTCCTGTGGGCCACACGGGCTTTGCAGGCAAGACTGGGTTTTAGGCAGCTGCCGGGCAGCTCAGAAAGGACGCCCTCTCCCCAGCACCCACCTATCATGCTGTCCCCTCCGAAGCACTGGACAGGGCCTGACCTGTGTGACCATAGGACACTGAGGACAGAGTGAGGCCTCCTGGAGGTACGGAGACACCGTGTCTGTGCTTTCCCCTTTTGTGAGGAGCCCTCCTCCACCTCAGAGGACACTGCGGAGTCTGAGCAGGGAAGGGGCCACCCCCAGACCTCAAGAGACAGCGGCCAGCAAGGGGCGGTGACCCAGGGGAGCCGGGGTGAACTGCTCGCAGCTGCTGGCCCACAAAAACCGGAAAGATTGTACATGCTGAGTGCTGCCTGAGGCGCTAACCTTTGGGATCATAGAAAACCAACGACTAACATATCACTCAGCACCACAAAACCCGAGGCATCCAAGTCTGCAGACAGAAGGCTGCTCACGTCAAGGGAGACCAAGCTGGAGCCATGTTGTTCTTTTTTTTTTTTTGGTACCAGAGATCGAACTCCGGTCCTTGCGCTGTTGCTGGAACCACTGAGCTAAATCCTCGGCCCCATGTTCTGCACCAACTTCAAGAAAAACATCTTGGGGTTCTGAGCTGTGGGGATTTCAGAATGGAAGATGAAGGGTTGCACACCTCCTGGCTCTTGCAGGGCTTGGAGATTAGCAAGTGAGCTGGCTGCTCCCTACTCGCTGAGCCAGGGGGTGAGTTCACTGGCCGACACTGACAGTGTAGACCAATCCTCTAAGAAGAACACAGACACTCCTCATATAACAACCCAGTCTGTTACGTGGATTGGTCACCAAATGAGGAGTTGTGTAGATGTGTACAATCCTCAGATCAAAGAAATGCTCCAAGGAAACTTCCACTCGGTGACTTTGCTCTGACTTCTGTAACTCTCCCATGCAGTGCTGTGATGTATAACAGAACATAAACTACAGGGCTGGGGATTTAGCTCAGTGGTTTCGTCACCTGCTGCACAAGCACAAGGACCCAAGTTCCATCCCTGGTACCAAAAAAAAAAAAAAAAGAACATAAACTACAGTGCTGAACGGTACAGTCAGCAACAGTTACAGCACCATACAAACAGGGTGAACTGTACAGAAAAATACACTGAGTCCCTATCAAGACGTACAGAACTGCACCTCAAAAAAAGACAGGCCGTAAGTCTGACCAGCACCTTAGCTGTCAGTCTGAGCGGTCATTACAAAGGTAGGTTGTTAATCGAGGAATATCTACAATTGTAGGAAGTGGGAATTGGAGGGGCCTACCTTAAATGGGGCAGTTCGAGAAGAAGTGACATTTCTGCCCCAGCCTGAAGGACAGGAGGAGCAGGCATGCAGATTTGGGTGTGGCCCAGCCAGAGGTACCTGCACATGGGGGCATCAGGCCAGCGCTCCCAGCCAGCAGATGCAGGGGCTTGGGGCCCTGCTGGGGTGGGGCTCATCCTAATGCAGGGCGGGACTGGGTAGAGCAGGATCAGGTGGGCTGGCCACTATTGGTTCAGGTTCATCTTCGGATGGAAACTGTCAGCCTGGTTCCCCACAGGGCTCCTCCTCTGTCCTCTTCCCTTGGGTCCCTCCCTCCCCCTTCCCTCAGGAGCCAGCTGTGCCAAGGAGGAGGCTCTGTGGGCCTGGGGGCTTTCCTGCACGCATTCGCACACACACACACATGCACACCTACAGGCGCGTGCACACACAGGCACACAAACCTGCTGTCACCCCCAGTGAGAGCTCAGCCCTTACCTGCAGCATCTCCACAAGGGGACAGTTCAGTTCGGCCCCACAGGCTTGGGGACCAGAGTCTCAGGAAGGCCCCAGGAGTGCTTGAGGGGTCGCCTTCATCCTGCTGTGGGAAGTGCAGTGCAGCACTCACTGTCCTGGCCACCCTAGGTCCTGGGGAGAACAGTGTTAACTGGTTTCCATGGAGACGACCCTGGTCTCCCTATGGTATCCCCTGCTGCCCCCCCACACACAGTGGGGGAGTCACATGGCCAAAGGGCTCTGCCTCCCACTGCTGATGCCTACTTTGGGACCCCGTCCTAGGCCCAGGACCTGAATTCCCAGGCAGACAGCCCTGCGCAGGGTTGAACCTAGTTCCTGTGTCCAACTCTGCCCCACCTCACGCAAGTGGCTCAGGTGTGCAGCCTGCTGAGGGGCAGGCACGGGAGCAGACCCCCGTCTGAGAACAGCCCCCGCCCCCCCAGCTGGGGGAGCCCAAGGAGAAGAGAGTGGGTGTAGTTCACAGCGTGTCACCAGCCACATGCCCTGGCACAGTCAGACCCAGGACCACGTGTGACACACCCTCTCCTCCCACAGTTGTCAGCCCCCTGATTCCTCCTTTACTCTTTCGTGGTGCTGGGGACAGAAGCCAGGCCCTCCCACACGCTCCACAAGCAAGTTCCACTGAGCCACATCCCCGTCCCCATTGTGTGGCTTTGTGTGTGTGTCAGGGATCAAATTCAGGACCCTGTGCTTGTCAGGCAGGAGTGATGCCACTGAGCTAAATCCACCCCCCACCCGCCCAGCGTCGTGTGGCTCTTACGCCCTGGTGCTGGCTGTGGAGGGCACCCTGGGCCAGCTGTGGGACCCTGGGTCCTCCCAGCTCCCCTTGCTGGAGTAGCGGAGATGAGGGAGCATGACAGATTCCTCTCTCGGGGCTCCATGGGGCCAGCTACTTCCTCCCCTTGGTGGCCCAGGAGGTGGCAGCTGGGCCAGGAAGACAGCAGGAAGTGGGAGGTGTGAGCACAGCTCCAGGACATCCAGCAGGGAGGGATTAGTGCCCTGAGGAGAGGCCAGAGGCAGGCGCATCTGCCAGCTCGGGGAACAGCAGGGCCCAGGCGGTGGACAGAGGTGGGGGAGGGGAGGGACAGCAGAGGGGAAACGGGGAGAGGCCATGCAGATGAGGGAATCCCAGTTTCCCTTGGTGTGAGGTGGGAGCCTTGCAGGGTTCTGACTGAGGAGACCCAGGACAGAACAACAGTGGCCTGGCTCAGAGCCATGACCACAGAGGTGGTGACTGACCAGACTCCAGGCCGCTAGGGTAAAGGCAGCACAGCTTCCTGACAGCCGATCCCTCTTGGACAATGTGACCCGAGATGGCCCTGTCTTTTTTTTTTTGGTACTGGGGATCGAACTCGGGTCCTTGCGCTTGCGCAGTAGGCGGCAGAACCACTGAGCTAAGTCCCCAGCCCCTGTGAGATGGCCCTGTCTTAACCCCCAGAGCAGGCCAAGTGGCCAGTCAGCTTGGCTAAGATCGGGGAGCAGACTGGGCTGCTCCTTGGAGGAAGCAGGCAGAGAGAGGTTGAGGGCTGGGGCCATGGCAGTGGGGCCTGTGGCATGGGCCTAAACCAGGGCAGCTGGAAGGGACCCTGTGTGCCCTCTGTTCCCCTGCCTGGCACAGGGGCCTGTGGGCCGGTGAAGGCGGGCCGGGTGCAGGACTGAGCATGTAGGGAGGCACGCTGCCCTCTCCAGACAGCGGGCGGGGGGGAGCAGAAAGGGGGAGCCCCCCCCCCCGCTGCCTCCAGCCTGACCACAGGGCCTCCCTCCTTCCTGCCACACACACCATGTCCCCAGAGCCCTTCGTCCTGTTCTGTTTCCAACCATTCTCGGGACTGTGCCTTCTTCCCCGATTCTCCACCCTGCGGACCCGAGGCCTGGCCATGGACACCTCTGCCTTGGGCTGAGGAGCACCCCGGGATGGCGGCCGCTTCCTCCGCCCCGAGGCAGGAGAGCAGGGTCCCCCAGCTGCCTTTGAGAACTCTGGCAGGACAGGAAGACAGCCCAGCCGCAGCCCTGACTGCCCAGGCAAATCTGTCTTTGGCCTCAGTGTTTTTGGCAGAAGCCGCTCTTGTTCCTCATTAGACATGTCCAGGCCTGGACCGCCGGTCTACAGGAGGTGACACCCACAGAGGCCGAGCCTCAGTGCGGGCGGCACAGGAACGCCTCCCTTCTTGTCAGAGCCATTTCCTCCTTGCTGACCCGCACTGTCCCCCAGCCCCAGCAGGGCCTTCTGCTCAGCTATCTGAAGGCAACACTGGTAACCAGAGTGGCACCTGGGCCTCTGAGGTGGGTGAAGTCTGCAGGTCAGGGTGCTGGCGACAGCTCCATGCTGCCCAGTGTTGCCCAGAACAGAGATCCCCGGAACTGGAAACTGCTGTGGCAAAAAGCAGAGGTGAGGCTCTCGGGTGGCAGCCTGGGCCCTGGGCCTGCCGGACCCACAGCTGTTTGCTGAGCCGGGGCTCACAGTTCCGCCAGGCGGCCCCCACCCCAGCATCCTCCAAGGCTCAGGCAGATCTGGAGGTGGAGTGAAGGGGTGGGAGCCAGGAAGGAGGGTCCCATGCAGCTGTGCCCGCTCAGAGTGGAGCCCTTTGCTGACAGAACACTGGATCCACTGGGAAGCCTTGCTGGAGGTGTGGACATTTGGCAGAGTTTGGAGTTGAATTAGAAATAACAAAAGCAAGGAAGTGGCCAGGGATTTAGCTCAGTGGTTCCGGTGCCTGCCGCACAAGATCCCAAGTTCGATCCGTGGTACAGAAAAAAAAAAAAAAAAGACAAAAAGCAAGGAAGTAAGTTTTTTTTCAGTACCGGGGATTGAACCTAGGCCCCTTGTACTGAGCTACATCCCCAGCCCTTTTTATTTTTTATTTTGAGACAGAGACTCCGTAAATTGAATTGCTGAGTTGCCCAGACTAAACTCAAACTTGTGATCCTCCTGCCTCAGCCTTCTAGAGTGCTGGGATTACAGGCCTCTCCCACTAGGCCAGGCTAAAAGATGTTATTTGATCCGGGCCTGGTGGTACACACCTGTAATCCGAACACTCAGGAGGCTGAGGAAGCAGGGTCGCAAGTTTGAGGCCAGCCTGGGCTACACAGTGAACTCAAGGCTAGTCTGGGGTACATATTGAGACCCTGTCTCAAAAAAACCAACAACAATAAGCTAAAAGGAAAAGATGATGTTTATTAACTCAGGGGAACAGAAGGCAAGCGGGAAAGGAAAAGTCACCATTACGTCACATGGCTGGGTGTGAAGCGAATTCACCTGATATAATAAAATCCAGCCCTGCCGAAGAGTCTCAGCACTGGGGACAAACGGCAGTGGGTCAGGAAGCAGCGCCACTGTTTCAGGCTGTGGAAGTGAAACCAGAACACTGACGCCCATCTCTGGAGACAGTGCTGGCAGGTAGCCTTGTGTTCTCCAAGAGGCCTTGAAAACTACGGAAGGCTCTAAATTATGCTCAAGTGTAAGGTGAATGGAAAACAGAAACCAAATGGAAAGCACAGCTCATGCAGGTTATGAGCCCCTCCAGCTCCGGGTAAGTGGGCAGGACACCAGCCTGTGCCCGGCCCTGGAGCTGTGCAGCCCCGGGGTCTCCATTGACACAGTGCCAGCCGCGTCTGCTGGGACTGACATGAAACTTCACTCCATCGCAGACCCTGCATGTCCCTGATGGTCCTGCGGGCAGCGATGGGGTGCCAGGGGAAAGGCGGGGCACGGAGGGCTCTGTGTGTACAAACACCCACCTCCTCACCCGTGGGCCGGAAGTGGGGCCCGGAAGAGAACAGGCTGCTTTTGAGTTCCAAATCAGGCTCTGTGGGCTGAGGGCAGGCACTTGGGTATAAAAATAGAAAACGGAGCTGCGTGGGCCAACTCCTCACCCACGGGCTGGGGACAGAACTTCCCAGCGGGGCCTGGCACTGTCACATGAGGTGGGAAATGGACCCAAAGGAACCTCTCGGAGGCAAAGCTGAGGCCCCCTGGGCAGGGGACCTGGCACGAGCCTTCCTCGCCTGCAGGCGTGCCTGGGCTTCTGGGCCCCGGTGGGTCTGTCCCGGGAATCCTGCTCAGCCCATGGATCCCTCGAGCTGGCAGAGGCCCGACTGGCACAAGGTCGGCAGAGCACCAGAAAGGCCGTCTCTGACACCGCAGCGCCCTGTGCTGAACAGCGGCAGGCCCACCAGGCTGGGGGAGGGCGCCTGCCAGGACCCGGGCCTGTGAGGGCGGGTGTGGCTGAGCTGAGCCTGGCCCCGTCTCCCCTGCTCTGGCCGCGCACACAGCCGTCCCTGGAGTCCCCTTCTCATAGCCCTGCGCCCCGGACCACAGGCGAGCGGGCTGGCCTGCGTGGGGAGCTGGAGCCTGGGCTCCCGCCCCATGCGCCTCCCCAGACCCCTCTCTCCAGCGGCCAGGTCGGGCACACCGTCCCCTGGCTCTGCCCCATTGGCACTGTGGGCTGGCACCCGTGGCCGCCGTGCTGTCCCCTGGGCGGAACAGACCCCTGGGAAGAGGCTGCTTGGTACCAGCTGGGACCTCTGCTGGGATGGGGACGTGGGGGGGGCTCTGGACACAGACCCGGTGGACCTGATGGCCCTAGCAGGGTCAGGGAAGACAAGGGAGGAGGGCACTGGACGGTGAGCAGTTTTCAAAAGAGAAATAAAAATTTTTTATTTTATTTTATTTTTATTTTTTTGGTACCGGGGATCGAACTCGGGTCCTTGCGCTTGCGCAGCAGGCGGTGAAACCACTGAGCTCCATCCCCGGCCAAAATTTTTGTTTTTTTGCGGTACTGGGATTGAACCCAGGGCTCACACTGAGCTGCATCCCCAGCCCTTTATCTAATTTTGAGACAGGGTCTTGCTAAGTTGCTAAATTGCCCAGGATGGGCTTGAACTTGTGATCCTCCTGCCTCAGCCTCCCAGAGTGCTGGGATCACAGGCGTGCACCACACCCAGCAAGCAAAGAACTTTCTAATAAAGCAATCATGAAGCCTGAACCAGACGGAGGAGGAGGCAAGAATCTGGGGGCGGTGATCCAGCGGAGGAGCCACTGAGCAGAGGCCCTGAGGTCGGAAAGTGCCTGGTTGTTTTCTGATGAGGGGAGACACGGCCCGCGGTCCTTGGCGACCTGAGTGGACCCGGGGACAGAGGGGCGCGGGGTCACAGGGTGCGGGTCCGGGGCCTGGGGGGGTCGCACAGCGCCAGCCCCTGCACTGTGTTCGCCAGGCTGCTCACCTGCACTTAGTGAGCACCCGCTGTGTACGGGAGCAGCCCAGAAGTCTAAGCCCAGGGCCTCGTCCGCCTTCTCCCGGAGCGGGGCGGGTCCTTGGGGCCTCCTGGGTGCCCGCCGCTCGCCAACCTGAAACAGTAGGAGACCGTGATTGGGCGGGAGCGTGCGGGATCCGAGGGCGGGGCCTGCGGGGGCGGGGCCTGCAACAGACGGCTGAGGTCGGACCGGACCGGACTGGACCGGACCGCCGCGGGGACCCGGCCCGGGTCGGAGACAGCGCGGCAGGTAGGCGCGGCGCGGGCCGCTCCGGGTCCTGCGGGGTCCGCCGTGGGGAACCTGCGCCGGAGCCTGGGGGCGGTCGCTACTCGGCCTCGCGGGCCCCTCGTCCCTCCGCCCCTCGGCGCCTGCCGTCGGCGCCCGGTGACGCGACCGCCCAGCGGCCCTCAGGCAGGCGGGAATCCGCTCCCGGCCTTCCCGTCATACCAGCTTTGCGACCCACCTGTTGGTGCTGAGAGCCCGAGGGTCAGAGGAGCCTCCGAGCTTGGGGCAAGGGACGGAGAGTTGGAGTTGGGAGCATGTGGGTCCCCAGCCCGCAGCCCTTCTGCCGCTCAGCCCGAGCCTGCTGGGCCCCCCGGCCGGACCTGGAAGCCCTGCACCCTCTGTGCCTCAGTTGGCTCACCAGTCACTGGTGACCTCTACTCCCGGCAGTGGCCCTGGCCTGCGGCCAGGGCTCCATGGAGACGGCTGGGTTACCTGGCGGGCGACCTGGAGTGTCACCTGCTGTCCGATGCTGGTGACCAGATAGGTGGGCCAGGGCAGGGCCTGGGTCAGGGAGGCCCAGCGCCAGCTCCACGCCACCTAGGGGAGCCCTGTCCTGGCTGGGGCTGGACTCTCCACCTTTGCCAGACACCTCGGCAGGGCCAGGGCGGACGGGGCTCCCTTCACCACCCCTCCTGGTTTCTGCCCAGTGTCCTGTTTGGGGCACACCCTGGCAGGGGGCAGACCCTGCCCAGGGCCATCTGGCAAGAGGGACACTGACAGGGCCCTAGACTTTGGGAGCATCCCCTGCCTACAGGGACAAGGAGCGGTCCCTTCAGAGGCTGGCCTTAGAAGGAGGAAGGGGCTCCAGGCTGCCCTGGCCCTTCCTGTTCACGTGGACAGAGGAAGTGGAGTGTTGAGTCAGCCCTCTGCACCCCCACATCCCACAGGGGCACAAACACGTGCAGGTCTACAAATGGGAAGCCCAGGGGCCCAGAGGGACAAATTGGCCACCCTTGGGCACAGAAGGGTGCCAGAAAGAGCAGGATCAGCTGGGGTCCTGGGTTCAAATCCCATTCTCACCCTTACTGGCTGCTGACCTTGGCCAGGAAGCCCCTGCTCCCTGCCTCCCGTGTAGAAGGAGGATTTCAAACCCCTTTCCATCTCAGGGTGGCTTTGAGCAACTTGGGGCTACTGGCAGCTTTCTGGTGGTCCTCAGGCAGGGCCAGTGGGGCCAGCTCTGCTCAGCCATGTGGAGGGGCAGGGCGGGGCCTGCAAAGGCCTGGGGCAAAGGCCAGGATTCCCAGTCCCCTCCCCCCACCTCAGTGTTCGACTCACAGGCAAAGGCCTGAGTCCATCAGGAGTGGCCAGTGTTGGGGACACTCTGGCACCTCCTGGGTTTTTTCCTCAAAGGTCCATTGTGGGGACATCACAGGTCAGTGGCCGTGGCAGCCTCTGCTCTCACTGGCTGGCCAGCCAATGCTCTGTGATAGCCACAGGTGGCTTGGCCAGCGCCAGGCAGCCTGGGCAGGGAGGGGAGGTTTGCGGACAGGAGGAGGTGGCTCTGGGCCGCCGTGGACCACCACAGAGCTAGGGACAGGGTGGCACTCAGAGTGGCCTGTGGCTGCTGTGCGGGCCTAGAGTCTTCCCAGGCTGGGACCCTTCCCTGTAAGCCTTCAGCCCCTCAGTGGCCCTGATGTGCATCCAGGCCCGGGAACTCTGCCAGCGCTGAGGGCAGGGAAGAAGCGCAGTGACACAGCTGCCCTCAGTCTCACAGCCGTGGTCCCAGGGAACACCACTGCCCCAGCCACCCCCTTCCTCCCCATGTGCTGTGACTTCTGGGGTCCCAGCTCATAGCCCACTGGAGCAGTCAGCTCCCTCTGGACCTGCCTGGGCCCAGCTGGCTCGCTGGCCAAGCCCACGTGGGCGACCAAGGCCGGACCGTCCTGTCCGATCATCCTCGCCAGTTACTCTCCGGGAAGGTGGGGTTTGGCAGCCTGGGGCAGTGGCTTGAGGAAGCCAGCGGGGTCCACACCCAGACTCCCCGAAGCCTAGTGGATTCCCAGCAGTGCCTGGCTTCCTCATGAATCAGATGTTTACTGTGTGCTGCTGAGCCCTGCAGGGTGGGGCAGTGGGCGAGAGCCAGTGCAGCCTGCTCAGCCCCGGAGGGAGGCAGGGTCTGCTTCCTGGCCTGCCAGGTTGGCAAAGTGCTGGCCGAGGCCAGGGGTGTGCCTGATGATGGCTGAGGTGGCTTCCCTAGGCCCGCTGCACTCCAGGCCTTGGCAGCGGCCTGCGTTGGACGGCAGTGCCCCTTTAGTGCAATGGGGTTCGATTGGTCCAACCCATGAGATTGTCAGGAAGAGCCAGCCCTGGCAGAGGAGGGCACCGAGGCTGAGTCTGAAGACCGCGCTGGGCGTCCCTGACCTTGGCCCTGGTGGACTGCAGCTCCGCTTTGTGGCGCTCCTCCTGTCTGGGTGGAGGGGTGTTGTGATCTCATGACACTGTCCCATGGCATTAGGGGGCCCTGTGTCTCCAAACTCGGGGCTGCCCCTGGGGCCTGGCCCACTGTCTGGAGCCAGGTGCAGGGGTCTGCTGAGCCCCTGGCCTCACTGTGCTGCCTGAAGCCGAGGAAGAAGAAGAGGTCAGGATGGGTCCTGGGGCCTCGGGGCTGGGTAGGCCTTGGCTGTCCCTGGTGAACCCCACTTTAGGAGGCTGTGTGCTTCCTCTGAGCCCCAACCAGCCGATGGGCCATGGGCACAGTGACCTGCATGCCGCCCCCCGGCCTGGGGACTCCTGCGGTGGCTGAGCTCCAAGCCTGCAGTGCTTGTCGAGGGACAAGGACGCCACAAACTGGGCACTTCCTGCTGGCCTGAATCAAGTGGCACAGGGGCTTGGCCAGGCTCTTTGATGCTGGGTGCTGCTGTCCCCACCTGTGTTTAACTGTCCTCTGACGCTGGAGGCGAACGCCCTACCCTCTTGGAAGCCGGCTCCCCCTTGGCAGCTTCTGGTCAGATACCAGCAGCTTGGACCTTGGCGTAGCTCTCCAGGTTTCCATCACCACCCTCGCCTCCAGGCTGCAGCTGCCGGCCCAGGCACAGACCCAGCCATCTGAGCCTAGGCTCTGTGGCCCCTGCAGCCAGCCATACAGATGGGAAAACCAAGGCCTGGTGGGGAACAGGACTCCAGGTATGGAGGCACCGTGTGACCACACCTAGAGCCGCAGCATTTCATTTTCTGAAAGCTGTGTCGGGGCCAGGATTGGGGTCGGCCCCCAGACGCTGGCCACAGAGAGATCCCGAGGAGTTGTGCACCCACCATGGCTCAGGACTGTACCCCACCGGCCACCTGCTCCTGGGGTTCGTCCCTGTCCGGCAAGTCCTGTCTGCCTCTTGGCTGGGGCACAGGACACTGCCCAGGGGTCCTCACCCTCCCACCCTGTGCTGGCACCCCAGGGCTGGGACCCCCAATCTGTACCTGCTCCTTGCCACACGGGGGTTGGGGCTCCTCCAGAGGGGAACCAGAGGGGGAGGAGGCTCCGGGGTAGCTTGTGGGGCCGGGTCTAGAGCGGAGCCTGCTCCACCCAGCTGAGGGCTCTGGCCTGGTCTGAGACTGACAGGCGCCTTTGCCTTTCCTGGAGGATGTCACCAGGACGGTCAGGGTCAGGCACTGTGGCTGGCGGTGGCTGTGCCCCCCGGGGGCAGGTTGTCCCAGGGGGAGGAAGGTGGTTGAGGAGGGACCACCCTGCCCCCACCAGCCTCTGGGTCCTGCCCCAGGGGTTCTGCCCAAAGCCAAGGTCTCTGCAGTGGGCCCACTCCAGGCCCAGGCCCGGTCCTCAGAGAGGCAGAAACCAGGGTGGGGTGTGAGGTGCCATGGCATTGACCCACATGGGCCTCCTGGGGCGGGAGCCGGAGGGGAGGAGGGGCTCGGACCACCCACGTCCCCTCCCCTGTGGAGCTGGGCCTGGGCGGGGAGAAGCCACACATGGAGGTTGACAGAGAGGGACAGACTCAAGGAGGCGGGAGGGGTCTGGTGAGGCTGGGGTGACCGTGGCCTTGGTGGCTCCGCCTGCTCCAGCCTCACCCCCACCTCTGCTGCCCGCCCAGCTCCTTTGCTGGGTTTTCTGGCTATTGGTGGCGTGCTGCAGGGGTGTGTGTGTGAGTGAGGCTGTCCCCAAAGTAGGAGCTGTGTCGCTCCCGTGGGTAGTGTAGCAGCTGTCCAGAGTCCCTGCCAGAGCCTGGTTCTGAGCTCTGCTGACCTCCGGAGGCCATCTTGCCCTGTGTCCTGGGTGGGCTGGGCACGTATGGGGCCTTGAGGGCCAGGCCACAGGGCAGGCTGGGGTGGTGCCCTCCCCTGGGGGATCTGCGGCCGAGGTGGCAGGGCCTGTCCCTGGGAGGAAGATGGGGACTGGAGAGCTCCCCACGGAGCCAAGGGAGGAGCAGCTGCCAGAGGGCCCCTCCTCCGCCCGCTGGGCCACCCCCCCCCACGCTGCCTGAGGACTGGAGGGATCAGGGCTCCTTGGGGTGTCCTGAGCAGGGTAGAGGCAGGTGAATCTGCAGTGGGGCGGCACAACAGCTCAGCGTGGTGCATACCGAGGAGGGCGGGAGCCCCAAGCCTGAGCCCAGAGCCCTCCTGAGCCGCACTGTGCGGGGAAAGGCGAAGGCTGGGCAGAGTGGGGGGTGGGGCACAGAGGGCAGCACGGGACGGGGGAGGAGGTTGCCATTCTGCCCTGCCCCTCCTGTCCCTGCTCCCAACGAGGGGCCCCCAAACAGTGGGGTGGAGTGAGGCTCCCGGGAAAGTTCAGGGCCCCTGCAGCAGCAGCCTGAGTCACCACATCCACTGCCCAGGCCCTAGGAGGAACAAACTGCTCTCGGTTCCCCAGCGCGTGGCCACCCTCCTTCCGTCATCTCCCTCTGCACCTCTTCCTGCCCCCCCACCCCGGTCTGGCCATATTTCTCCTTGCCTCTGTCCAGCCAGAGCCCCAGCCCCAGGGTGACCAGGGCCTTGGAACAGGGGCTAGCTCGTCACCTGTGGCCCCTCTACTGTCGTGGGTAACCCCAGGAAGGAACCAACAAGAGGGCAAAATGCACAAAGCCTGATGCCAGCCTAAAATTTACTAAGGAGTAGCCACACTCAGTGGTACGTGCCTATAGTCCCAGCTTCTCTGGAGGCTGAGACAGGAGGATGAGGTGAGCCCTAGAGCTCAAGGCCAGCTTGGTCAATTTAGCAGAATACCATAAAAAAAATCACTAAGGAAGAAAAAGTGACAAAAAAGCAAGGCGTGGTGGCAAATACTCGTTATCCTAGCTTCTCAGGAGGCTGAGGCAGGAGGATTGCAAATTCGAGGTCAGCCTAGGCAACTTCGCAAGATCCTGTCTCAAAATAAAAAAGGGCTGAGGTGTAGCTCAGTGGTAGAACACTTCCCTGGCCTGTGTGAGGCCCTGGCTCCATCTCCACTACCTGGGGGGAGGGGGGTACAGAATGAAATGGCCTTGTGGCAAGGGACAGGGACATGGCTCCTATTGGGCAGGCGGCAAACTGGGTTTCCTGAGCAGGCGAGGGGCCCAGGGACCCACCACGGCCTGGTCACCCTGGAGCCCAACCTGGCCAGACGCTGTAAGGTGCCAGGCTGAGCAGCCCAGCTTTGTGTGGCCCACAGAACTCCACCACAGCATGACAGGTACAAAAGCAGCAAGGAGAGGAGCAGGTGATCGAAGTCAAGGTCCCTGACCGCCACGGGTCGGGTTCCAGGGACACGTGGGCTGGACAGGTGGCTCTGGCAGGGCCTGGCCGCTGTCCCTGGTGTCCAAAGGCACGAGCCCACCCTTGCCCAGGCCCCAAGGCCTCGACACACTCTACCCCCCCCAGACCCTCTCCCTGTCACCTGCGCCTGGCTCCCTCATAGGGCACATTGCTCCCAGGCTGGGGCTGGCTCACAGATGGGGTGGGCCAGCGGACATCAGGAGGACATGAGTCAGAGGAGCTGCTTCCTTGGCAGCCAGGTCCCGGGTGGGCGAAGGCACGGGCCTGTGGTGCCCTGGCTGCCTTGTCTCCCCCCAGATCCAGGAGAGCACGGGGCTGGGGTGACTGCACAGGGGGACCCTGGTGTCCCTCCCGAAGCGCCTGCCACTCCTGCATTTTCTCGGCTCCACACCTGGGTGCCTCCCTGTCAGGTCCCTGCCTGCATCTTGGCTCCCCCCAAGTCTGCTGCAGTGTGGGAGCCCCCACCCCACCTGTGCTGGGCCAGAGCTCCAGGGACTGCCCAGTAACCAAGGGGGAAACTGAGGCCTGGCATCCTGCTTCTCAGAGCTTTTCCTGGGGTGAACACCAGACTCCTGGCCTCCTGCCCCAGCTATGGCCTCCACCCCAGGGTGAAGATCGTTCCTCATCCTCCCAGGAGTCAGCCCTGGGCTCCCCTTTTCCTGCTCAGGCCCTCGGGGTCCCAGGCTGTGATGTGGACAAGGTGGCCCCAGGCTCTGGGTGACACTAGAGCTGCTGGCTGGGCGCGGGGGCTGCAGCCCACCTGGCCCTGAGCTCAGCATCTGCATGCGGAAAGCAGGAAGCCACCCTGTAGTCGGCCCGACTGGGGACGGAGCTGACACGCTTGGCTCACGCGGGATTCCTGGCCAGCCGCCCGGCCCTCTGTCATCTGAGGAGACTGCAGGCAGGGGGCACTTGGGCCCTGTGACCCCTGTGCCGAGGCTGCTGGAGGCTCCTGTGACTCAGGCATCCCCGGGAGGGGCTGGTGGTGGCAGCTTCTGCCCCGCAGCTGCTGGGAGGGGGAGATGGTGGAGTGGCTGGGCTTGGGGGCGTCCACCCCCTGTGAGTCCCTTGCCCAGCCTGGGGTCAGCTCAAGGAGGCCACCTGTCTGAGTGGTCCTGACAAAGGTGCCCGCAGGTTTCACACCCACCACAGCCCTTGGGCCCTGGGGGCTCAGGAGGTCCGGACTCAGGGTGTGAGGGTGCGCTGTCCGCGAGGCTTTTCCTACCCTCGCCTCCTGGTGGTGGACATGGACTGAGGAGGCGCTGTGGCCGCAGAGCCCCGCTGTGGGTGTTCTGCCTGCAAACCGGGGTCCCCGGGGATGAAGTGAGGTGCTTGGGGCCAGATGAGTGGTTTCACTTGTCTGACGAGCCGTGGGGAAGTGCCCAGTGGGGTGGACAGGGTCGCTGGGGACGGGCAGGGCGGCGCACAGAGAGCGCGCCGAAGAGCAGGCGCAGTGCGGCTGAGGGAGACCCACCCGGACTTGGGGCAGGGATGCCCCAGGACACCTTTGGCCTCTCCTGCCTTCTCTTTGTGGGGGTGTCAACGGGACCCCAGTGACCAGTTGTCCCTGGAGTAAGCCTACCCCAACCCCCCAGGATTCCCACTCCTCAGAGGGGGAAACTGAGGCTCAGGTGGGTCCCCCAGCCTGGGAGGGGATCAAGCCAGACCTGCCACCATGGTCCAAGGGTGGAGCAGCCTTCTCATGTGGAGCAGTCTCAAGGGTGCCCTGGTGCCCTGGGTGGGCCGGGGTGTCAGGGGCCCTGTGGTGGTGGCCGCCCGGGCCGCAGGCAGCGCTCAGCGCCAAGAGGAGGAAATGTGGGTGGTTTCGATGAACTTGAGTATGAATCCTGGCCTAGGTCTGCGTGGGGTGCGGCCTGTCAGGAGACCTGCCCGGCCAGCCCGCTGTCCCCAGCCCCAGGCCGACCCGCCCTCCCTGGTCCCTGCTGACCTGACTAGAGCTCCATGCTGAGTGGGTGCTGGGCCTCTGGGAGGCGTCCAGGGACTCAGGACTCTGCGGGCCTCTCTGGGAGTGCCCCAGAGCCAGACCTGCACCCCTGCCTAGCGAGGCCGGGCCTAGGTGGCAGTGTGCATATGGACCTCCCTGGGCTGCCCTTGAGTCCTTTGCCCTTCAGATGCAGGAGTGATGAGGACTGCCTGTGCCCTCCAGACTGGGTGGCACCCAAGCCCCTGGGGCCTCTGAGCCCTTGGCACTGTCTTTTAGGGGCGCTGGCCAACACCCCTGCATCAGCCTTTCTCTGTTTTGCAGTGTGTAGCCCGGCCCACCAGCCAGTGCTATCTGGAGGCCTCTTTACCCCACAGCAGTCCCGGGGCATGGACAGGAAGTGGCTGCAGCCTGCTGGACATTAGTCCTTTGGCTCTCTTCTTGCAGGTCTGATGAGCTTGGAGTTGCGTTTCGAGCTCTGAGCTTAGAGGGATGGACTGGCTCCTGCCACACTGCGGTGTGGCCTGTGCCATCTTCCATCCGTTTATCCATCCATCTCTTGGGCCCTGGGGATCCAGTGGGACCCGGCTTATGGGGAGTGCTGGGGACATGTGTGGTGACACCAGTGGGCAGGGCTGTTCCGTGGGTGTGGACAGTTTAGAGAGGGCGGTGAGGTGGATGTGGTTCAGGGTGCTGAGTCAGGAGGAGCCAGGCCCGGGGAGGCTGGGAGTGGAGATCCAGGAGAGGAACGCAGTGGAAGTGATGCACTAGGGGAGCTGATCCTGTAGGAAAAGCTGGGGAGCAAGTGGGGGCCCAGTGTGCAGGAGGTGGTGAGAGGGGACCGCACCCCTGGAGCCACCCAGGGCGGGAGGAGCTCGAAATAGCAGAGGTTACGTCCTCTGTCCCCAAGGCCACAAGGGCGGAGCCAAGGGGTCAGTGGGAGAGGACCCTTCCTTGTTGGTCCAGTGGGGGGGGCAGCCTCCTGTGGCCACGTCATTCCGATGTCACCTCCGTACGTAGGTGGTCTCCAGTCATCCGATGTCCTCTTCTGCTCGATCTCTCCCCCCCTTTCTCTGCTGTACCAGGGTTGAACCCAGGCCCTTTGCATGGAGCTACATCCTCAGCACTCTTTTATGTATTTTTTATTGTATTTATTTATTTATTTATTTAGGTACCGGGAATCAAACTCGGGACCTTGGACTTGTGAGGCAGGCACCGGAACCACTGAGCTAAATCCCCGGCCCTGTTTTATTTTTTATTTTGAGACAGGGTCTCACTGAGTTGTCCAGATTGGGCTCAAACTTGGCATCCTCCTGCCTTAGCCTCCCAGAGTGCTAAGATTACAGCGTCTGCCACCAAGCCCCCCACCCTGCTCTCAGTAGATTTAGGACCCACCTGGTTCATCCAGGATGAGAGCCTGAATGTATCTGCACTGAGGGTCATGTTCACAGGATGGGGATTAGGGGCTGCCCTTCATCCTGGGATACTGCACCCCGGGGCTCTGAGCAGGGCTCTGCCCGCTGAGCCCCTGACCTCTGCCCAGGACCGACCTCTCAGGGTCCTTGCAGCCCTCCCTCGCCACCCAGTGCTGGGGTCCTGATGCGGCCAGTGGGCCTCTGGATGGGGCCACTGCAGAGCATCCTGTCCTGAGAGCTGGTGGTCTCCCCAGCGGGTGCCCTCGTCCTCCAAAGAGCCCCAGCCCGCCCACCCCCTCCCCCAGCTGCTCCTGCACGTGGCCGGCAGTGCCAGGCTGGCCAAGGGGGCCTGGGACCTGGAAATGCGTCCTGGTCCCTTCCAGTCAAGCAAGCTCCTTCCTCTGGGAACCTCCATCTCCTCGTTGGCGAGTACAGATGGCAGCCGGCCCAGCCTCGGGCTGTGAGCACTGAGCCGAGGCAGGGGCTGTGAGGAGTGGGTGGCGGGCAGGGCCTGCAGTGCCCACTGCAAACTGTGCCTCTCTCTCCCCTCTTCCAGGCTGACCCCCGGCCCCCTGCCCGGCACCCACCCACACAAGTGCCCCGTCCCTGAGCCCAGTGGAGCATGGGCCCCTGAGCCCAGCTGCTTTGAGGCGAGGCACCAGCCCAGGCAGGGGAGGACCGAGGAGGGGACAGGCTGCCCAACACTGGTGACCTCAGCTGTACCCCAGCCACACACTTCTCCTTGCTGGGATGTTGGGGGGTCATCGCCATGGTTACCAGAGCAGGGTGAAAGTCACAAGCACCACCATGGTGGGGAGGGCATCCTGAATGTCCTCTGTTTTCAGGAATAGGAATGGCAGGGCACAGGGAGACACTGAAGCTCAGAGCCAAGGGACCTGCAAAGTCACACAGCAGCCCCAGCCCCCGGAAAGCTGTGGCTGGCCTCCCTCCCTCTCCTCTGGCCTGTGACCAGAGCATCTTGGGCTGCACCCAGGGTCTGGATCTATGCCTGGGGCCCTGGATGGGATAAGCGGGCAGGTCTGGCTCCTGCCTGGGCCTCGGCCTGGTCCAAACCCCTGGTCTGCAGGAAGGGGGCATGCCCCCAAGATTGCCGCCAGGTGGGTGCTGTCCCCCAGCCTCTGAGCCCAGGCCCCCAGACTGCCTCCTGCAGCTCACCCCATGCCTGTCCCATGGCCAACCCCCCCCAGACTTCCTCCGCCACCCCAGGCCCCAATCCTGGCCCAGTACTCTCGGGGCCTGGCACCCTTGCCAGAGCCCATGGTCTCTTGGTGCCCTCTCCATCTGGGGGCCACCCCCAGGACCCCCATGCTCTTAGCTCTGCCCTGCTGCGGAGGGGAACAGGAAGAGGCCCCAAGCGAGCCCCTCTCTGTCACCCAGCCCTGGCTGCCATGTCCAACCTTGTGCTGAAGGCGTGGCCTGCCACTGACCACCCCAAGGTATTGAGGCTGGTGCAGGCTGGGGATGCAGGGCCCCAGACACCAGGCTCAGGGTCCCCACCCTCTAGCAAGCGGCAGGGGTCTGCATCCCAAACAGGCCCCTCAGTACCAGGGGCCTTGGCAGCCAGCCTGGTGCCGGGACACAGCCTGGGAGCTGTCCTGGTCCTGGGCCCCGACACCCGGCCTCTGGTTGGGTGCCCAATACCTAGCTATGGGGGTGGTGTGCAGGGCCATCAGGACAGGGGCTACAGGAGGCTCGGGGAAGTTGGTGGACCAGGAAGATGCTGCAGCTCCCAGGGACTGTGGTGTGCATGCTCTGCCACTCTCAAATCCTCCTTTCTCCAGCTGCCTCCTTCCTAGGGTGCCGTTCTCACTGGGACAGGAGCTCAAAGGAGGAGGCAGGGTGGGGACATCAGCGGCTTGAGCTGCAATCCCTGTCCTCTGGCTTCCTGTGGGGCCGAGCTAGGGAAGGACACCAGGCTTGAGGGGAAACAGCAGGTCAGGAGGGCTGAGTTCTGCATGGGGCCAGAGCAGGGCCCTGGGCTGATGCTTTGCCACCTAGGCCACAAAGTGCTTTCCAGCAAGCACAGTAGCAAGGGACAGGGACGCAGAGGGATGGGAGGAGCAGACAGAAATGCCTGTGCCCACACTCCTGCCTAGCCCCACAGTCCCTGGGCTCAGAAGCACAGACTTGGCCACCTTAGAAACTACAGGTCCCCAGGGCCAGAGGCTCACTGTCTGTGGTTCAGAGGGCAGGAGCCCCTTGTACGGGGAGCGGGAGTGAGCCCCGTGTGGCTGTCAGCAGAGGTCTGTGCTGGGCCTGACACGCTAGGCTGCACAGGTATTTGTGGTTTGCCCGTGCAAGGCTGAGTGTGCAGAGCTGACCAAGGGGCCCTAGCAGGGAGCTTCCTGCCCGGAGCCCCAAGCCAGAGCTGTGGGGGTCAGAAGCAGGGAAGTGGGCCCACAGTCCACAGGCTGATCACCCTGGGAGCGACAGCTCTTGGCCCCCTCTGGCTTTCAGGACCTCTGGGGTGGAAGATAGGAAGTGCTGCTCCTCAGGCAGCCCAGGGAGCTGCTAACCGGAAGTCCCGCCTGGGAGGAAGCCCTGGTGGCCACAGGTGCAGATGCAGCAGGACTGAGTGTGGCAGCACAGGGGATGCCTGCCTCCACCATCTCTGCAGCCCCTGAGCTGCATGGCTTCCCTGGGCCCCGGCACTCTGGCCCCCAGCAGGCTCTCGAGCCGGAGAACCATGTGCTGGGTCAGCACCATCAGGTCAGTGGGGCGGCTCCCGCGGGGCCGCAGGAAGGGGTGGTGGCAGCAGGGCTCCTGGGCCAAGCTCAGGCCCAGGAGAAGGGACAGGCGGGGAGAGGAGCTCCTGCAGGGCTCGGCCTCAGAGAGGGTGAGCAGAGGGACGCTGTTCTGGCCAGCAGCTGGCGGGGGCCCAGTCGCTGAGCACCTCCTGTGTACTGCCAGGGTGTACGGACCCTGTGGTGCGCGTGCACCTGGGTTGGGGACGAGGGGGCCAGGTGAAGCCCGCTCCCCACACAGGCATGCTGTGCCCATGGACCTGCCAGCGGGGCTGTGCTCCGGAAGCAGGCTGGCCACTTGCCTGGCAAGTGGGTCCTCTCTCTGGCTCCTCACTGGGCTCCTTTCACTTCCTATTTTTCTGTCCTGGGGGTGAACCCAGGGCCTCCGCACTGAGCCGCATCCCCAGCCCTCTGTATTTTGAGACAGGGCCTTGCCAAGTCATTAAGTTGCCGAGGCTGGGCTTGAACTTGAGACCCTCCTGCCTCAGCCTCCCAGAGCGCTGGGATCACAGGCGTGTGCCACCACGTCCGGCATCATGGGCCTTTCTAGGGGATTTTGGTTTTGATTCTCTCACAGAGAATGATTCTGGGAAGAGGAAGGAGGGGGAGGGAACAGAAAGGGAGAGCTGGGGGCCAGCGACCAGGCCACACAGGGGACACCTGGCCTGCTCATCCACAGCCCCAGACCTCTGTGCCAAGAGGGGAGCTGGTGGGGCAGGTAGGGCACGTGGCGGGTGTGTCACCAGCTACTGGAGGTGTGGCTTGGGGGCCCTTGGCTTCTCTGGCTCATGGGCATCTCAGCAGCAGCGTGGGACCAACTGGCCATGCAGCGTGTGGGGTCTGGGCTGGGGTTCCTGCAGGGCTCAGAGCCAGGCTGTGGAGAGCACCAGGGTGCCGGGTCCTGATCCTGCCCGCCCACCCGGGGTCCTGGTCTGAAGCGAGTGAACCCCAAGCCACGCGGGGCCTGAGGTCCAGACGGAGCTCACTGGGGACCACCCACAAAGGGTGTGTGGGCTCTGCGGGTGAGTGTGAAGCAGAGCCTGTGTGCATTAGTGTGCACAGGTGTGAGTGTGCATGCACGAGTGCTCATGAATGCCTGTGCAGGAGGTCGGCACTCTGAGTGTGTGCGTACGTGTGAACATGTGTGAGGGCCGTGGATGAGAGATGGTGTGTCGGGATCTGGGTGTGGGCAAGGACCCTTGGGACCTGGCCTCACCTCCCTGGTGACGGAGCTGTGGGCCGTGGTCGCCTGGCTGCTGGGTCCTCACCACAGCAGGGCCAAGCATACAGGTGTCAGCGGGGGCGTGGAGCCCGCCCGCCCTCGTGCCTGGGCTCAGCCGTGTGCACACACACATGCACATGTGCACGTGCTGGTGCGTGTGAGCCCTGTGGCTCTCGTGCCTGTCCTGTATGGGGCCTCTGCGGTGAGGACCACCGTCCCTTCCAGGCTCAGGGGCTCAGGGTGGACGCAGCCCAGTTAGTGGACCAGCAGGCTGTCTCTGGGGAACAGCTGTGCCCAGTACTGCCCTGCCCCCCAGGCTCGGGGTCACCAGAGCCCACAGCATGGACTCAGAGTCAGTGGGTAGGGGCCCGTGTCCCAGGCACACTCCCCACACACATGCAGGCCACACACGTGTGCACACAGATCACATGCATCCCAGAAGGGCTCGTGGGACCCTGCAGCCACCCCAGCCCCAGCCACCCCACCACTGGCCTGCCCGGGCCGGAGCCCCCAGCCGCAGGGAAGGGGCCACTGCACAGCCAGCGGGAAGTGAGTCCTGAGCTCGCTGCCAGCTCCTCCATGAGGCGCTGTTTTGCAGGCTGTTATGGCTGTGTCTGGCTGTCCCCCCAAGGCCTCATGCCTTTTCTGAGGTGCTGAATGTGGAGTGTGTGATGCTGGGATTAAGGACGTGTGATTACCAAACCACCTGAGTGAGTGAGTGAGGGGTGTGGCACCGCCCTACTCCGGGTCCTCTGGATGGGACAAAAGAGGCAGAAAGACACTGTTAAGGCCCCTTGTTGCTTTCGCTACCATGTGAGCACCATCTGGTTCTCCTCTGTGATGCCCTCCCTGCCTTGGAGCCAGCCAATTATGGACTGAAACCTCTACAAACTGCGAGCTAAAAAAACCTTTTCCCTTTAACTTTGGATGTCAGGTATTTTGTCTCAGCAGCGAGAGGAGAGTAGCAAAGCAGGGTGTCTGGGCTCAGGAGTGGAGTCTGACCCTGTCCGCACTGCGGGAGGCAGGACGCGGGAGGCAGGACGGGCCTCCACCACTCCCTGCCAGTCCCCACCCGTGGGGGGTGATGTCCCCTGCTGGGGACCGGGGCCACCAGCACATTGGCAAGAAGGGCTGCAGGGGCCCCAGGTTGAGCCAGTGGAACTGAGCCCCAGGTGTCCGGGCTGGGGTGCCCTGGCCCTGTGGGGAGATAGCAGGGCGGCCAGTTCCCGGCATGGTCATTGTGGTCAGGGTTGCCCTCACCTCTGTGCCACTTCCCTTTTTGGCTCCAGCCTGGCCTGGCACTGGGCTCTGTGGGGCACCCAGGAAGGGCTCCCCAGACACCCGTCACCTCAAGAGGGCTGAGACATCCGTCTGTCCTGCAGGGGACATTCCCAGGGGAGAAGGAGGGCCTGCCCCCAGGGGGAGGCAGGGCTACCTCAGCACCTTCCTCTGCCTACGGAGGGGGAGTGGCCGCAGCGTGTGCCATGCAAGGACACGGGGCTGTGGAGCTTGGGGTCACCTGGAGAAGGGGTGCCTGAACTGATGCTTACTTCCACATCCACAGACACAGTCCATCTTTCTGTACTGAGCTCACATCCTCTGTCTGGCCGAACACTCTTATTAGTTCTAACAATTTCTTAGTGGATTCTGTGGAATTTTCTCTATGTAAAATCATCTAAACTGAGCATGGCTGCGCATGCCTACAATGCCAGCACTCTAGGAGGTTGAGGCAGGGTGGGTTACAACTTCAAGTCCAACCTGGGCAACTGGCTTAGTGAGACCCTATCTCAAAATAAAAAGGCCTGCGGACCTGGGTTCATTCCCCAGTACGGCAAACAAAAACAGAAAAGCAAAGCTGTGAATACTTTCTTTCCTTGTTGCATGCTTCCTTTCTAGTCTGGATACTTTCTACTGCCCAATTATGTGGCCAGTGGCTCCAGTGTGGGGCTAGGTGAGAGGAGACACCCTGGTCTGGCCCCTGTTGGGGAAAAAGCGTGGTCCACCTTGCTGTGTTGGCCGCAGACGCCCCTCAAGGGCAGGCAGTCTGTCCCAGGTTGAGTGCTGCTCTTATGGAAGACCGTGGGCTTTGGGCAAATGCTTTCCTGCATCTCTTGGGATGCTTCCGTGGGTTCTGTTTGTTATCTTATTGATTCGATGGGTGACAATTGAATTTGAATATTAAACCAACCTTGAGTTGCTGGGATTAATCCCACTTGGACATGGAGAATCCTTTTTTTTTTCTTTTTTGTTACTGGGGATGGAATGCAGGACCTTGCGCTTGTGAGGCAGGCTCGGTACCGCTGACCCACATCCCCGTCTGGAGAATCCTTTTTCTGTGTTGCTGGATTCAGTATAGACTTTTGTTGAGGATGTTTGTGTCTATATCCACAAAGGACTTTTAAAATTTTGTTTTTACTAGTACATGTTTGTAGTAATAATGACTGCTGTCATCACACAGAGTTAGTACACGTACACAATGTTAGGAAAAACAGAGGGCTGGTGCACTTCCGAACAGGCCTGCAAGGACCGCCCTGGCACAGAGAACAGACGTGGCTCTCAGGCAGGCGAACAGGTCTTTATAGGGCTGAGCACCACGGGGCGCTGTGAAGGGAGAGGGCACCGTGCGACTTGAGGGGAGAGGAACTGCTCCCCACCAGGGCCGCAGCTTGGGACAGGACAGGGAGCAATGTGCAATGTCAGGAGCAGGGCTGAGGGGTTAGGGTCTCGGGGTGCAGCGTGCTTGCTGGGCCCCACTAACCATGGCTGCATCTTCAGCAGGAGGAAAAGGACAGCAGGTGGATCTCTCACGTCACAATTTCACTTATTTTTGCCCCCCCCCCTCCTGGTGGCGTTCCTGTGGCCTGGCGGAGGGCGGAGGCGGGGCACTGGGAGCCCGCCGGGGACTGCACGTGCCCACGCCGGGCAGCTGGCCAGGCCAGGCCAGACCCCGATTCCTTGGCGGGCCCTGGGGCCACACTGGCGACGGGCAGTGTACCTTGAGGGCAGTGCCACTTCACAGAGGTGCACGCGGAGCCTGGGAGGGGGGCGGCAGGGCTAGGTCACCCTGCCCTATGGGTGGGGTCCAGCTGGGCTGCCCCCGGGCGTCGGTGACTCCTCGACTTGGGGCTGCCTTTGTAGACCTGGGCTTCCTGCTCCCGCGGGGGCGGGGGCGGTGCCGGTGCCGGGTGACGTAGTGGGCGGGCCCTCGCCTGCCCGCGGGCAGCATGGCGGGCGCCGGGCGGCCGCGGAGCTGGGCCTTCCAGGAGCGCGGCGAGGCGGCGGGTGGTGCGGGGCCCGCCCCTTGTCATTGCTCGCGAGGGATTAGGGCGCTCGCCGCCTCCCGGAAGCCGGCGCCTGCCGCGTGGACGCCGTGAGTATGGAGCCCGACCTGGGTCGCTGCATGGGGACCCTGGCTTTGGGCCCCGGGCGCACTGCCCCGTCTCCAAACCTGACCCTGACCGGACCCCCAGGTCCGCGGCCCCGCCCCTAGCCGCAGGCAGGATCACGCCCTGGGACCCCAGTCTCGTGCCGTAGCGGGGCTGTGAGAACAAAGGCGGGCGTGGGCTGCAGGTCTGGGGGCCCTGGGCGGGCAGGACCCTGAGTGGGCTGGGCAGGGCCTCCCCCTCCTCCTGGCTGGACAGGGCACGCGGGCGTGGCCAAGTCTTTGTCCCAAACCTTGGCTGGCGTTGGGGACCTAGGGCCGAGGCTGGTGCCTCCCACATCCCTGCCTAAAGGGGGCTTTGTGTGCGGAGGCAGGGCCCAGCGCAGGGCGACACTGGCACAGTCTTTGGTCTCGGGCGGTCTTGGGGCACTGTGGGTATTGTAGGGAGCATGTTTCCTGTGTGCCCGTCCTGGAGTGTAGTGCCGGGGCCTCTGGGTTTGTCCCCTGCTCCAGCGCAGGGACACTGCTGCATGCCTGCCCACTCCCGGCCAGGACACAGGCACAGTAGGGGCCCCAGATGTGACTAGGAACTTGGGGCGCCCCACAGCAGAGGGGACTCATACTCACAGGAGTTCTGCATGCAAGTAGGGGTGGAGGCTGTGGCCGAAGCCAGGGTGTTAAACAGCTAGCAGTTCCAGAAGAGCAGCCAGAGCCCAAGGAGGGCGCTGGGTCAGAGCTGGAGGAGACCCTGCACCTCCTTAACCGCAGCACCATTTCCTCCAGAAAGCCCTCCCAGCTTCCTGTCTGGCCCAGCTGCCTTATGGCCCCACCTGGCTTTGGGACTTGGAGTAGCGACTGCCCAAGGCCTGACTCGCCCACATGGGGCTTTCCGAGTTCTTTTGTCACCCTATGCCAGCCCTCCTGGGGCTGTGTGTCCAAAGGACAAGTGATGATACAGGAACAAAGCTCCAGCACCGGCGCTCGGGTTTGTCCGAGGGAGCCAGGCACAGACTGCCAGGCCCCATGGCCTGTCCCCATGGGGTCTCCTCAGAAGGCCTGTCCTCACCCCTCCTTGCCTTGGCTCTCCTGGGGCGTGGCAGTGCCCCCAGGTACCCCTGGCTGGGCCGCCCTCTGTCCCCACCTCTGGCTGAGCCCTGTCCTTCCCTGACTGCAGCTTCATGGCGGCTGAGGAGATGCACTGGCCGGTCCCCATGAAGGCCATTGGTGCTCAGAACCTGCTGACCATGCCTGGGGGTGTGGCCAAGGCTGGCTACCTGCACAAGAAGGGGGGCACCCAGCTGCAGCTGCTCAAATGTGAGTCCCAGGGCGTGGGCCCACTGAGGGGGCCCTCGCCCAAGTCCCCACTGCGCTGTGGCCCCTCTGACAAGTGCACACCCTCTGCTTCCTCCCTTGTGCCCCTCGGTTTCCCTTGCTTCTGTGCAGAGTGGCAGCCAGCAGCCTGCAGTTGGCACCCCAGGACTGTGATGGGCCGGGGTAGCACAACTGCAGTGTGGGGTAGAATGGCGTTAGGTCTGGGCCGGTCGCTGCCCTTGCCTCACCTGAGCACTGTCACTCAGCTCTCTGGGAGACTGCGCTGTCAGGAGCCAGCAGTCTGGGCAGGACGTTGAGGCAGAGTGCCGGGGCCTTGCTCACCCTTGTAGCCCCGGTGTGGCACTGGGACTCCTGGCCCTCACTGCCTGGCTGAGGTGCCCAGGCTGCCTGGGCTGAGCACCTTCCAAGTAACCACCTGGCTGGGCAGCGTCATCACCACCTGTCCTGCTCCTCCAGCCTGGGTGGAGGGAGCACCCAGGGGCCCTTTGGCACCACGGCGGCCCTGGCTGGGCCCTTCCTTGTGGTGACCCCAAGAGTGCCCCTTCCCAGGGCCCAGGCCTGCCTTGGGGTGCCCTGGGGTGGCCAGCGTGCCTGTGAATGTGCCCACTTTGGAGCCCTGGGAGGGTCCTCCCGGCTCAGCCTGCCTGTGCCCTCCATCCAGGGCCACTGCGCTTCGTCATCATCCACAAGCGCTGCATCTACTACTTCAAGAGCAGCACATCTGCCTCCCCGCAGGGCGCCTTCTCCCTCAACGGCTACAACCGGTGAGTGCCTGTCCAGCCTGCATGGTGGCCCCCGTCCTGTGCCTATCCAAGGGGTGTCGCAGTTCTCCTGATGCCTCTGTCCCCTGTGCTCCCTTGCCCGAAGGCCTCACCTCCTGTCCCCTGTGGTGAGGGCCTGCACAGCTGCCCTCTTGGGTCCCCGCTCACTTGCTGCCCAGGGACTCATGGGTCCCTCCTCCCTCCTGCATTTCTTCTTCCCCACCGTGGCCTCTTTCTCAGTCCAGCCCAGGCCCTGCCCAGACTTCTAGCTCCAGGTCCTCCCCAGCCCACAGGTCAGGGCCAGACTCCATCCAGCAAGCAGCCCTCCAGGGCTTCCAGACCGAGGGGCAGGCGAGCCTGGGCCAGAGCCCCTGGGTGAGGGGCACCTGGCACTGCAAGCCTGGGGCCTGTGGAGAGGGGCACACGCTGGCTCCTGGGCCCTGGTCCTGGCCCTGAAGCACTGGCTCTGTGCCTCTCACCACCCAGTAAGGGCCCAGCCACTCCTCCTTGTGAGGACCGGGGTCGGGCGGCATCAGGGCAACCTAGGAGCCTAGTGCTCGCCCTACCAGGTATGCACTTGAGGCTCCAGCTTCTGAGCCACCCTTGGTGGAAGCCTTGCCAAAGACGTCAGCCCAGTGCCAGGCCCCACGTCCCAACCTGGGGCACTGGCCAAGGCAGGAAGGGTCTTGAGGGCCCTGTGGGCAGCAGGTGGGCAGCAGCTGACCGCAGCTTTGGGGTTCCCTGTGGAGTCCTTCTCATTCCCTGGATGCCGACCCTCGGGCCTGTGCCAGCCACGCCACGAACTCTGGGCCCAGCGGCAGATGCAGTGGGCAGGGACCTTCCAGATCAGCCCCGTCCCTCCCATTGTGATGCTAGGCCTGGGTCATGAGGCTATCCCTGTGAGTGGGGACCAGGAGGTGACCCCTGTGCCCTTAGGGTGATGCGGGCGGCTGAGGAGACGACGTCCAACAATGTCTTCCCCTTCAAGATCATTCACATCAGCAAGAAGCACCGCACGTGGTTCTTCTCTGCCTCCTCGGAGGACGAGCGCAAGGTGAGCCGGAGACAGGACCAGTGGGCCAGGCGGGGTGGCCTTGGGCCTCCGCTCACCCCGGGCCCGGCCTCCCACCTGCTCCAGGCAGGCCCGCGTCGGCCCTGTGTAGGCCTTCCACACGCTGCCAGGGAAGAGCCCCAAGGTGAGGGGCACAGCCTGGGAGGGCACGGCCGGGCTGGAGCCGCACTGCCTTGCTGGACCCGGTAGGGTCGGCTCCTGACCCGGGTGGCACCACAGGGCAGCCAAGGTGGGGAGGGGAAAAGGGGGAGGGCCCTGTCCTGCAGTCTGTGCTCGCTTCGTGCCCACTGCTCCCCTCTGACCTGCAGAGCTGGATGGCCTTGCTGCGCCGGGAGATCGGCCACTTCCACGGGAAGAAGGAGCTGGCTCTGGACACCAGGTGGGCCGGGCTGTGCCATGCGGGTGGCCGTCCCTGGGGTCCTGGGCCAGAGTGTGTCCCTCTCCAGCCCCTGGGACAAAGCCCCTGTGAAGGGCTTTTCTGGGGGTGCCAGCTGGGCTCTCTGTGTGTGTGGGGGGGTCACATGTATGTGCTGTCCTCTGCTCCTGTCTCCCCTGCTCCATCCTGCCTGCCTGTCCCGAGCTGCCCTCTGGAAGCTCCTACGTTGGGGTCACTTGTTTCTTAACCCCCCACCGGGGAGCCCTGCCTTGGCAGCAGCTCAGGTCTTTGGGGTCCCAGGGGTGGGAGCCGAGTGGGTTCCCGGGGCCATGGCTCAGTTGAGCCTCAGCAGACTCACCTGTGAGCTGGCCCAGAGCCTTGGGGGTTGCTGGGGAGCAGTGAACCATCCCAGCCTTTCATGGTTGGGCACTGAGTCTAGGCTGGTGGACTGAGCCCTCCAGGCAGGGGCAGGGGACACGCAGGCCCAGTCCTGAGGCCCTTGGCGGGGTGGGGTGGCACCCAGCATGTGACCCCCAGAGCCTGCGGCCCCTGTGAGCCTGTGACTGAACATGTGTTGGGGTCCGCATGTCACTGTGAGGGCATGTCCATGTGGCTGCATGCCCCTGTGTGTGTCTGTGAGTATGTGTCCTTGCCTCAGTGTCTTTGAGTGTCTATGGGAATGTCCCTGTGTGCACATGTGTGTCCCTGTTTGTGAGTCACCGCCGGCCCTGTCTCCTCCCCACACACCAGCGACTCCAGCTCGGACACAGACAGCTTCTATGGTGCAGTGGAGCGGCCGGTGGACATCAGCCTCTCCCCGTACCCCACGGACAACGAAGGTGAGGCCAGTGCCCACCCATGCCCCACCTGACCAGGGTGTGTGTAGCTGTGCCCACCCTGTCCTCCAGCAGGGGGACAGTGGCCTCCCCCCGGGCCCCACAGCCTGGTTTCTGGGCTCAAACCCAGCGGCCCAACCTCACCCCACACGCCGAGGCCTGGCAGCCCCACCCTGTCCTGCGCTCAGCCTGGCAAGGGCCCTCAGCCTCCACCCTCTGCACAGACTATGAGCACGAAGACGAGGACGACTCCTACTTGGAGCCTGACTCCCCCGAGCCTGGGAAGTTGGATGGTAGGCAGGGCTGGGGCGCTGGGCTCTCCTGATGGGTGGGGCTGGCGGCTCCGTGTCCTTGCTGGGACCCAAGTATTAAGCGGTGCAGGGCTGGGTGTGGGGGTGCACACCTGTAGCCCTAGCAGTCTTGGGGGCTGAGGCCTGGGGATGCCAAGTTCAAGCCCAGCTTGGGGACAGCAACTCAGTGAGACCCTGTCTCAGAATTAAAAATACAAAAAGCTGGGGATGTGGCTCAGTGTGAGGGTTCTGGGTTCAAAAAACTGAGTACCACCAAAAAGAACAAAAAAATGACAATCTTCAGAGCACCTTGGGCCCTGAGGGAGGGAACACAGCTGTGGGCAGCCTGGCACTGAAGCCCAGGGGTCACACGTGGGGTCCCAGGGCGGTGCCAGGCACACTCCGGGATTCCGCTGCTCTGTCTCTGTCCCCGTCCCAACTGCTCCTCTCCTCCCCCGCCCTCCTTGCTCCTCCTGGAGCCTGGTCTCTGCGTGCCCGGCCCACAGCGCCTCTGCCTGCTGGCCTTGCCTGCTCCTAGCCTGGCCGGCCCTGCTCGTCCCTCTCAGCCCTGCCTGGTTTCCTCCCGCCCAGCCGGCTCCAGCCTGTCTTCTCCCGCAGCCCCTCTTGGCCTCCCTGTCCCTTCCATCCAGGGCCCAGGCCCCTCCCCTTGGACTTGCACCTGGACCCCTCGCGTTATGTCCCCAGGCCATCCTGCAGCACTCTGAGCTCCTTATGAGCAAACCCTGGCTGTCCTCTCCCTCTCGCCCCCTGCCTGGGCTGTGACTCTCTTTCCTGCCGCAGCCCCCCTGGAGCCCTGTGGCCACCCACATGGCACTCTGGCTTCAGGAAGCTCAGGTGCCTCCCGTGAGGACGGATGGGCAGGCCCATGTGGCAGGGCGAGCAGACGGGAGGCTGGGCTGGGCTGGGGTGAGCATGCTGAGGCCACTGTTGCCAGCAGAGGTGGTGACGCCGCCCCACTGCCCTGTGCTCCACAGATTCCCTGACTCACCCGCCGGCCTACCCGCCGCCCCCCGTGCCCACGACCCGGAAGCCCACCTTCTCCGACCTGCCCCGAGCTCACTCCTTCAACTCTAAGGGCCCAGCCCCGCTGCTGCCACCCCCGCCTCCGAAGCGGGGCCTTCCTGACACCAGCGGGCCCGCTGAGGACACCAAGAGGGACCCGCTGGGGCTGAGGAGGGCCGAGTCTGGCCCCAGGGTACCGGCCACACCCCGGAGGATGAGTGACCCCCCGCCCAGCAACCTGTCCGCCGGGCCCAGCCTGTGGAAACCCACGTGCTTCCGAGAGGGCGCCGGCCCCAGCCCAGAGCCCTGGACACCTGGCCTCGGGGCCAGCGCTGCCCTCAGTTGTGCCGGCACTGCCTCTGCCACTTCCAGGAACTGTGACAAGCTCAAATCCTTCCACCTGTCCCCTCAGGGGCTGCCCACATCCGAGCCCCCGCCCGTGCCAACCAATAAGCCCAAGTTCCCCAAGATAGTGGAAGAGGGCCCCCCACGGGAGGCAGCCAGGCCTGGACTCTTCGCACCCCCCGTGGCACCCAGGCCTCCCGCGCTGAAGCTGCCTGACGCCACTCCTCGACCCGCAGTGCTGCCCCGGCCGGAGAAGCCGCCGCTGCCCCACCTCCAGTGAGTCTGGGGGCTGCAATTCCCACTTCCTGCCCCAGGGACCCTCCTGACCTGGCCTGGTTTCTGGCCAGTGTCCTGGTGCCCCCACTGGCATCCGAGCCCACAAAGGGTGGGAAGGTTCCCTGGTGACCCCAGCCTGGCTCAGGGACATGGGGACGCCCAGCCTTGCCCTGTGGGAGTCTGCCTAGAGGGCCCTGGACCTGGTCCCCTTGGACAGAGTCACAGTGGCCTCAGGGCTCCCTGTCTCCTGGAGCCCAGGATGGGCGATGGGCAGCAGGGGAGGAGTGTGACAGCAGCCCCAGCTGCCTTTCAGGCCCTGTCCCAGCCTTGCCTGGGGCCCCTGTGTCTCTGCTCCAGAGCCCTGAAGGGCGCCTTTGTGTCCTCCCCTATGGGAAATGGCTGGAACGTGTCTGGTGGCTGTTGACAGCCCTGGGCCTGCACTGGGCTCCTGCTCTACTGTGGGCTGGTGCCAGGGGCCCGGGGTGTCCCCCGCTCCCTCGAGGTCAATGAGTGCCCTACCACAAGGTCTGCCCTGGGGGGCTTCATGCCTCGGGCGCCTGCAAGTCCCACCTCTCCCCGACCCTGCAGCATCTCTGAGCCCCGGTGCTGATGGGAAGGGCTGGGAGAAGCTGCGTCACACGTGTCGTTCTGATTCACACGAGTTCGGCTGTCGGTTGTTTTACCAACCCCGGGCCTGGCAGATGCCAAGGGCCATCGAGGCTCAGCCTCACCCACGGCCCAGTGGTCCTGGCTGAGGAGGGCACAGGCCCCCAGGGAGCGTGCGGGGCTCACTGTGCTGCCCTCCAGCCTGTTCACCTCTGTCTTCTCCCTGTGTGGCCACACCTGAGCTCGGATGCCCAGAAACCTGGTCACATCGGTGGCTGCCACGCCTCGGCCAGTTGATTCCTGCCCCCTCCCAGTCAGTGGGCACAGGGCTCAGCGCTCCGTGGTCCTGCGGATGCCCTGTGTTCTGCCGCCCAGCCTGTGGGCCACGAGTGAAGGGGAGTGAAGGTGGCATGCATCAGGGTGTTGAGGTCCTGCCTTCTGCTCCTCACCCCTAGGCGGTCGCCCCCTGATGGGCAGAGTTTCAGGAGCTTCTCCTTTGAAAAACCCCGACAACCCTCGAAGGCTGACCCCAGCGAGGAGGACTCGGATGAGGACTACGAGAAGGCAGGGCTGGGCCGGGAGCCCGGGAGCTGAAGGGGCTGGGGGTCAGCCTGGGCCCGTGCAGTGGTGGGGCTGGAGGCGGTCATCACTGCTGACCACTGCGCTCTTCCAGGTGCCGCTGCCCAGCTCCATCTTCGTCAACACCACGGAGTCCTGTGAAGTGGAGAGGTTGGTGCCAAGCCCTCTGGCCCCAGCCTGGTGGTGGGCGGTCCCTGGCCCAGGCCCCGGGCCCCAGGTGCAGCTGGGTCCAGGCCGATCACCCTCCCACTCCATATGGGGCGCAGGCCAGGGCGTGGCGGGCTGGAGTCCTAGAGCGTCCAGGAGGCTCATGTCCATGGGGCTGTTTGGTTTTAGGCTGTTCAAAGCCAGCAGCCCCCGGGGAGAGCCCCAGGACGGGCTGTACTGCATCCGGAACTCCTCCACCAAGTTGGGCAAGGTAGGGGCTCCTGGGCTGTGCACACCCAGCTGAGGTGGACGAAGGTGGGGCTTTAGTCAGGATCCTGCTCCAACCCAGACAAAGTCTGCCCTTGGACCTCTGCCCCGCAGCAGCCTCCCTCTCTTCTGAGGCACAGAAAGCCACCTGCAAATTGGGGGCCCTCAATGGGGAGGAGGAGGGGGTGGCTGAGTGGCAGGATTCAGTGATGGGGGGGAGGCCCCCGGCGCACCCACAGGCAGGGGAGGGAGTGGCAGGAGGTTGGCCAGTACTGCCTCTCCCCTCAAGCTGTGACCCCTCCGAGCCGTGCCCTCTGCTGTCAGGTGGCTCTGGGGGTGCCTGCTGCTCAGGGCCGTCAGACGCCCTCTGAGGGCAGCGCCACTGGCAGACAGGGCCCACAGTCCCTCACCTCCCCGAGATCCCACTGCCCAGCTGGTGCCCTGCAGCCTCTCGGCTGAGTTGTCTGTGTCACGCTTCTCTCCCTGTAGGTGCTGGTCGTGTGGGATGAGTCCTCCAACAAAGTGAGGAACTACCGCGTCTTTGAGAAGGTGGGCCCGGGACACAGGCCTCCGCGAGGGCCGGCGATCGGACCTGCTCCCCGGCCTTAGTCACGCCTTGCCACAGCCCCTGGGTGTGGGCTCCGCGTGGGACCTGGGGTGTTGGGAGTGCCGTGGGGACCCGGGGCAGCCAGGCATGGGCCCAGCTTTGTCACTGTGATTGCTGACTGCCCTTTCACAGATGGGGCTCTGGGTGAGGCGTGCTCAGGCGCCACTGGCTGGCCCTGCTGACCTTGGTCTTCGGCCCCTGCAGGACTCTAAGTTCTACCTGGAGGGCGAGGTCCTGTTCGCCAGCGTGGGCAGCATGGTGGAGCACTACCACACGCACGTGCTGCCCAGCCACCAGAGCCTGCTGCTGCGGCACCCCTACGGCTACACCGGGCCCAGGTGACACCTCAGCGTGCTGCTGGGCAGAAGCAGCCACAGGACACAGGCCCACCCTGTGGAGGAGACGCCTGCATGGGAGGCTGAGCAAGGAGGGAGGGCCATGTGTGACACCGGGTCCCCCAGACACTTTGTGGACCCTGGCCAGGGGCCTCCCAGCAGGCCGCCTCCCAGCTGGACCCGGCTCTAGCTCCAGAGGACTAGTCAGCTCCCGGACCCAGCTGACCCCGCCTGTCACACCTCCAGAAGCCTGGGACTCAGGACGGAGCCCTGCCTCGCTTTCAGGACAGGATGTGTGCCATGTGGCAGTGGCTGGGGCCAGGGGGGCTGGGCCAGTCTGGGGCTGGGGCTGGCCCTAGGACCCAGGGTACTATGAGATCCAGGCTCCTCATGGGGCCCGTGCTCCCAATAAATCCAAGACAAACTTTGCCCCACAGCCTGGCTTGATTGGAAGGAGGGGCTGTTGTTCTCCGATGTGTACGTGGAGCGCGGCTCACAGTATGGGAGGGCGATTAGTCCTCCAGCTGCCTAGAAAGGGGCATGGCAAGGGCTGAAGAGAGACAGTAGAGACGTGTGTAACTTCAGGGTACATGGGGGCCGGGAGGTCAGTGCCTCAGAGCGGGCAAAGACAAGGACTCTCCGAGCCGGCCGCTGTTTATTGGGTGCACACAGTAATGGGAGGAGCATCGGGTGACAGAGTAGAATCCCATGTTGGTGAGGGTCGCAGGTGCTGAGGCTCTTACGTTGATGGGGGCGGTATGGCGAGCATTCTTGCAGTAGCAGAGCTGATGTTCTCCTGCCCTCGAGTGTCACAGAATCACAGACCATTGAGGCCTTAACTTGTGACCTGAGTCAAAACGGAGTTGTTTCCACCCCCAAAGTGGCTCGCAGGCAAGGTGACATTGGGCCTTGGCTATAGCATACTTTAATCATGAAATGATTTTCCCCAAAATGGCTATCAGCAGCACAGGACCCAAAGAGGTGGTGCCCCAGGCTGCTGAGTCCCTCCCCGGTGCCCAGACCTGGAGCAGCTCAGGGCCACATGTGGCGGTTGGCTTATAGCCCGCACCGGCACCTGGGGCCCGCGGCAGGGTGCAGGGCTGAAGGCCCCACGTCTGCGCTCGCCAGTTTGCTGCTTTAGCCAATAGTCTGAGAGCCTCCCGAGCCTGGTCTGGGCCACTGGGTGTGGCTGCGATGCCTCTGCCTGAATTTGGCCCAGCTCATGGTGCAGGCGGCGCAGGGCTCAGGGCTGCTGGGTGTGCAGGGACAGCCAGGACCTCCTGGGGATGGGAGGCCCCTGCACAGGCCAGGGCTCCAGGTCCCGAGTCCTCTGGGTGCCACCTGGCTCAGGCACAGACCCGCCATGGAATTCCAGCAGGAAAGGAAATGTGGCTGGGCCGGGGCTGGCTGGGAACCAGGATCATCTGCTCCTCGCTCTCTGCGTTGGGGAAGGGGGAGGTCGTAAGATGAAACCTACCTGGCGGCCTGCACTGGGGCCACCAGCGGCTGACTGTCCAGGGCACAGCCCTGGGGGCCTGTGGTTTACTGGATGAGCGAGGTGAGCAGATGGGCGGCCCCTGTGCACTGTGGGGCGCAGGGTGAGGACAGGCCCTGAGGGTGTCCCAGCCAGGAACCAGTGCTTGCCCCACCCTGTGCTGTTTCCTCTTCAGCCTGCCTGGGCGAGGGGCCAGGGAGCCCAGCGTGTTCTGCACTATCCCTGGGAAACCAGCCACTCTCCTGCCCGTGGTCGGGATTCTTTGCCCCATGTTGCCTGTTGGGGACTTGGGGGCCCCCACTGCCCACTGTGGCCACAGTCCCATTCTTGGGGTGCAGAAGCGGAGCCGGGACAGCGCTACTTTGTCAAGCTGAGCTGGGGCTGGCTCAGGGCTCCTGTCCCAGATGAGGGCGCCTGTCTGGAAGGGGTGTGGGTTACACTGGGCAGCACCCAGTCCCACCCCAGGGTCTGCGCTGGCTGACACAGCTGGGTGCTCTGTGCCAGGGCCTCACCAGCAAGAGTGATGGGGGTTCCCGACCAGACTGCTGTGGGTGTTCTCCGCCTGGGGGGCATGACCCGCCTCCAGAGCACTTTGTGCCTCGGGGGTGCTGGGCCGGGAACTTGGCTGTGTGCCTGTCCCAGCCTCCCTAGGCTCCTTGTATAGCTCAGCCCTGCTTCTCTGCCTGAAGCCAAGATCCTCGCCTGCCTGGCTCCCAGTGACCTCAGTCTTTACACTGACAGCTCTCGTTTGTGTGTCCGGCTGGCTCCTCGGGGCCACAGCTCTGGGGAACAAAGCCGACCTCAGAAGGCCCTGCTTCCCCACTGTGCCCATAGAGCCTGAGGCTTGCAGGGGGCTGGGACCCATCCTGGCATGATACAGGCAGAGCCGGTTCTGTCCAGGGCTTGGGGAAGGCCCCAGGACTGTAGGCTGCTCCCCCAAGCTGAACAAGCCGTGTCTTATGTTTCCTACAATTGACCTGAAAGTCTGTGCCTTTTGCTTTTTTGTTTGTTCAGATTTTTAATTGAGTATTTTTATTTTTTTCTTTATTATGATTTTTTTTTTTGAGACAGGGTCTTGCTATGTTGCTCAGGCTGGCCTCGAACTCAGGGCACTCCTCCTGCATCAGCCTCCTAAGGGGTGGGATTACAGGCATGTGCCGCCACGCACAGTTTTTGATTATTTTTGCAGTGCTGGGGATGACCAGTTCCTCAGGTTAGGCCGCGCTCTGCCACCCCACCCCAGAGATGACTTTAGAAGCAGAACCGACCCCTCACGAGTTGGAGTTGCTCCAGGTCCCGAGTGGGGAGTTCCCCTGCTGGTGGGGGCTAGGACTCAGCCCTGAGAGGCTTCCGCCTCCCAGGCAGGGCCAGGGTGGGCTGAGGCAGGAAAGGCAAGGGCTTCTCACTGCTCACCAGGACCAGGGTTGCCCTCGGCTGGCCCTGCCACCCCCATTTTTCTGCGGCCCAGAAGCAGAGGGTCCTGAGCATGACCAGGCCCTGGCGGAAAGTGAGCAGACAACCCCACGGTCACACAGGCACCGTGTGTCTAGAGGAGCGGAGGCTGCAACCCTGATGCTCCACCAGTGCAGCCGCACTTTGGCCCTGGGGCGATGGGAGCGGGGAGCACACCTCTTCCTACAGGCCCTGTCTGAGGCCACAGGACCCTCAGAGGCTGCCTGACCCCTGCCCTCAAGTTGCCCTCTGGCCTTCTCCCTGCCCATACCCTGGGCTGCTCATTTCCTCATTTCCTGTGGAATAAAACAAAGTGAATAAAACATATACACCGCAGCCTGACAAATTCTTATGCACATCCAGCAAGCTCAGAAGGGAGCCTGCAGCATCCAGGTGCCCTCTCCTCCCACATGGCCTCTGTTTTTCTTTTCTTTTTGTTTTTTTTGTTTTTTACAGTACTGGGGTTTGAACCCAGGGCCTTTGCACTGAGCTACGTACTAGCCCTTTTTATTTTATTTTTTACTTTGAGACAGGATCTCTCTAAGTTGCTAATTTTCCCAGGCTGGCCTCAAACTTGTGATCCTCCTGCCTCAGCCTCCCAGAGTGCCAGGATTGTAGACTTACACCACTGCACCTGGCATCCTGCCCTGTCTTTGTGTCTTGTGTTCTTATTTTCCCCGAAAGCCTCCACTGCCCAATTATGCATCCTTCCCAGCCTTTTCCTGTTTTTGTGTTTTATGGCATTGGAACCACACAGAGCAGACGCAAGCTTTGGCGTCTGGCCACTGGCGCCTCAGTGGGATTTGCTCCGCTGGTGAGTGCAGCTCGGTACTGGAAGCCCCCTGTGAGATCCGGCACTGGGCTGTTCCCATTGTGGGATCCCCACTGTCCGGGCTCCAGGGCCTTCTTTCTGCTTTTCTGGAACAGCGCTCTAGGGCACGTGCCCGTGACAGTAAGAGAAGCCCTTCAGCTCCGGGTCCTGCCCACCCGAGGCTTTGCCAGGCTTTTCACATTCCCAGTCTGGTGGGTGTTCAATTCTGGTTTTAGTTTGCAGTTAGCTCACACTAAGGAAATTGAGCATGGTGAATTAACTATGTTGGTTTTGTCTCCTGTGAAGTGTCTCTTCACCTCTTTTGCCTGCTTTTTACCTGATGTTTTTAATAAATCTATAGGCTTTCTTTTATACACTCTTTTTTTTTTTGGTATCAGGGATCGAACTCGGGACCTTGCACTTGTGAGGCAGGCGCGAGAACCACTGAGCTAAATCCCCGGCCCCAGGCCCTATACACTCTTGATATTGTTAGTAAGGTGTGTTGCAAATATCTCTTCCAACTCTGTGGCTTAACTGATTACAGCATCTTCTGATGATCAGTTCTTATTTTTGAAGCCTTTTGATTGGTGATTCCATTTTAGTTAGTGCTCTTTGTTACTCATTTAAGAAATTTTCAGCTAGGTGTTGTGTGGGACATGCCTGTAATCCCAGCACTCTAGAAGGCTGAGGCAGGAGGATCAAAAGTTTGAGGCCAGTCTAAGCAGTTTAGCAATTTAGCAAGAACCATCTCAAAATAAAAAAGGTTGGGAATATAGCTCAGTGTAAAGGCTCTGGGTTCAATCCCTAGTACCTGAAACAAAATGGAAAACAAAAAAACCCCCTTATTTTATTTTATTTTTTTTCTTGGTACCAGGGATCGAACTCAGGACCTTGCACTTGCGAGGCAGGCGCCGGAACCGCTGAGCTAAATCCCTGGCCCCAAAAACCTCTTATTTTTAAATGGAGTCTCATTATGTTGCCCAGTTAGGCACCTAACTCCTGAGCTCAAGTAGTCTTCCTGTTTCAGCCTGCCAAGTAGCTAGGACTACAGATGCTGCCATGCCTGCTTGCCACGTCAAACTTAAAGCTATCTGTCAGTTCCAATGGGAACAACACAGGGGCTTTTTTTCCCCAGGGATCGAACTCAGGACCTTGCTGAGCTAAATCTCTGACCCACCCATTTTGACTTGGAATTCATTATTGCTACAAAACAGCTTGAGGAATACTGACATCTCTACAGTGTTGAGTCTTCTGGTTCATGAGCCTGGTCTGCTTCTCTACTCATTTGGGTCTTCTTTAAAGTTTGCCAGTAGGTTTTATAATTTTGCCATTATGGTCTTGCTCACGTTTGTTAAGTTTGATTTCTTGATTCTTCATATTTCTTTTGGTCTATTGTAAAATGTGTATTTTCATAATTTCATTTTTTGTTTGTTTGCTAATAGTATATAAAACATACCTTGCCTTTTTGTTTGTTTTTGGAGACAGGGTATCGCTATGTAGTCCAGACTGCCCTTGAACTCACCATGTAGCTCAAGCTAGCCTTAAACTCTTGGCGATCCTCCTGCCTCAGCCTCCTGAGTGCTGGGATCACAGGTGTGCACCACCACAACCAGTTTAGCCTTGCCTTTTAACTGGAGCACTTTGTATGTTTGTGTTTAATGTAACTAAAACTACCAGCTTATTTTGTTTTATTTTTATTTGTTCCAGGACTGGGGATTGAACCCCAGGCCTTGTGCCTGCCAGTCAAACACTCTACTTCTGAGCCACAGCCCAGCCTGGGCCTCTTACTGTCCCAGGTGCTTGTGTTTCTTTTCTGAGATGGGGTCCTGCTGCGTTGCCAGGCTGGTCTCAAACTCCTGGATTCAGGTGATCCTCCTGCCTCAGCCTCCCAATAGTGGGGCCTGCAGGCTCGTGCTGCCACATCCAGCATCTCTTTATTCTTTTCCTCTTCTTTTCTCTCATTCTTTTGGACCGAGACACTTTAAAAAGACAAGTCATTCCATTTCCCCTTTCCTCCTAGTTAGAAAGTCATATGCTCTTTCACCGAGCCTCCTGCCCTCAGTGGTCTGAGTGCCATGCTTGCCCATGCAGTTACCACTGTGGGAAGACCCAGAGATGCCCACCCCACCCCGAACACCTGAGGGCCGAGGTGAGGCAGAGTGGCAGAGCACTTTGCCCAGTGTGTGAGTCCCAGGGTTCCATTCCAGCATGGGTGCGAGGGTCTCAAGTCCCAAATGAACTTCTGCCTGTGCCCATTTCGTAGCCGGCAGCCTTGCACGCTCACAAGCCTGAGGTCAGGGACGGATGGCCACCCCTCCCTGTGCCTGTGATCTGCTGGCACAAGGCCTCCAGGTGAGCAGGTATCAGCCAAGCTTCAGCCGTACTCTGACCCCTAGTAGGAGGAGCCTCTAAACCTGAGAGATAAGGTCGCAGGACGGGAAGCATGTTTCCTTCTTTGGTCCCGGGGAATTACACCTACTGGGGCTCAGCCTCCTAGCTCGGCTCAGGTTAAGGGATGAACTGCTCTCTGCTCCCAGGATGCTGTCCCCACCGGAGCCCCCGGCCCCCCATGCAGCCCTTCCATCACTTCTGGAGACCAGCTTCCAGATGGTGCAGCGGGAGCATGGGTGCCCTGGTCACGTGCCCAGTGTCACACCCCATGCCATGTAAGCTGGAGCCTTGGTCCCAGGCGATCATGTCATGGGTCAGTGTCAGCAGATTGGGCACTCGAGCTCTTGGGTAGTTGTGCTAGCTGGAAGTGGGAAATGCATGCCTAGATGTGCAGCTGTCCCGGTGAGCCCGAACTGCAGCCTTTTCTAGGATAGAAGGGTCCAGTGTAGCCTAGGTGTCTCCCCGGGCTCTGTCACGGTCTCTGAGGCTGGCAGACTGGCAGCTTGGCCGTGGCAGTAGCTGGATCTGCCTTGGTTATCAGGAGCCCAGCCATGCTGGCTCATGCGTAGTCTCATCCTGCCACCATGGCCACTTTGTTCACGATACACAGTGCCAGCTCTGCAGCGCCGGAGCACAGAGCTGGCTCCATCTGCCAGGTTGTTTAGATTGCTTGTGGTGGACATCACCAAGCTAGGAGGAGGTCTGTGGACCTTGTGTGGCTCCCCTGTCCCCCACATGCCTCTCCTTCAGACCTCCTCGTCCTCCAGCTTCCAGACTGTCACATCTGGGCTCCTAACCAAGCCATTCTGATCACCCCTTCACACGCCGGGAACGGCCACCATCCCCAGGAAGCTGCGGCTGTGGGCGTGGGCCTTCTCACCACTGTCTCCTGGTGCACCTACTGAGGGGACACGGGTGGCAGCAGGCCCTTCCCACTGCATGCCAACACGCCAGGCTGACCTCCCTTCTCCTCCTGCCACCGCGTCCTGGGACCCTCCAGACCACAGGTGAGAGGCGGTGGGGGACACTGCACTGCACAAGTGGGTAACGTGGGGTCTTTACCGCCTCCTTCTGTACCAGGTTCAGCCTGAGTGTGGAGCTGCCACTCCCGGACTGGGCTGGATCTGCCTGACTTTATGACTTGGGAGCCAGAACTTAGCTTATGATGGGCAGGTCTTCCCTCAGAGTCAGTCTTGATGTCCTGTAGAAACATTCCCTTCCAGCTTAGGAGGCTGAGGCAGAAGGATCACTACGAGTTCAAGGCCAGCCTGGGCTACATAGTGAGACCCTATCTCAAACACACACACACACACACACACACACACACACACACACACATGCAACCACACCAAAAAAACCCACTGCATTACTACAAGAGTCCAGTAGCACTCTAGACTTTTCCTGGTACCAGAAATCAAACTCATCAAACTCAGCACCTTGTGCTTGCCAGGCAGGTGTGGTAGATATTGCTTTTTAAGCTTCTTGGACCTGTGGGTTTGTATCTTTAAGTATTATTTCTGTCCTTCCAATCCCCACCTCTGTTTTTTTTCCATGCTAGGGACTGAACTGAGGGTCTCCGGCATGCTAGGAAAGCACTCCAGCTCTGAGCTATATCCCCAGCCCTTTTTATTTTATTTTGAGAAAGGGTCTCACTGAAATGCCTAAGCTGGTCATTAACAGGTGATTCACCTGCTTTCGCCTCCTGAGTAGCTGGGATTATGGGTGTGCATTACTATGCCCAATAAATTTCTTTTTATATCTTTATGTTTCCTCCCTCCCTCTTTCTTACCCCAAGCCTTCACTGGTGCCTCTTACAGAAGGACCAGACCTTGTGGACGCTTGTCAGAAAAGCCATTGGAGAGTCAGCCTGCGGGAGACGCGTCCCTGGGACAGGGACCACGGACTGCCACCCACAGTCCTGGACTCCTGTGGTCAGGGGAGGAGCCCACCGGGAGCAGAGGCCCTGGGCTCGCATGAGTCTGCCACTGCTGGCTCTGGTCAGCTTTCTGTGGGTCTGCAGGGACAAGAGGCTCTGCCCGTTTGTCTCTGATGAGACGCCAGCAGGGACAGTGTGTAGGAGGGTGCTGGCCTGTGTCTCGGGCTGGCCTTTGGTCATGGGCAGGTGACCAGCCCACTGACGCCTGGGCTGCACTGTGGTGACTCCTGCTGGCACCACACTGCAGCCTCGGTGATAAAGGAAATGCAAACAGAAGCCTTCAGCATGGGGAGAGCTTTAACTGGAGAGAGAGAGAATGAAGGTGGAGAGGATGAAGCCGGGCACCTAACAAAGGGCAGCAAGAGATGAAGAAGTTTCCACTTGAGGGACAGAGGGCCACAGGGCTGAAGAAGTGGACCAGACCTGCCATCCACAAAGTGCAGACAGGTTTCCTGGGGTGATGGGATTTGTTGATCATTAGCTCAGGAAGGTGCCCTATGGCCTGAGGGGTAACTGGGTTCTCTTTTGGGCCTGCTCAGTCCTGTGAGCTCTGCTGGAGTCCAGGGTGACCTGGACTACTTTCCTGGTGGGCGTTTAACTAAGTAGATGATCACAATTAACCTTTATTATTGATTTATTTATTTTTGGGTGCTGGGGATCGAACTCAGGACCTTGTGGTTGCCATGCAGGAGTGGCACCACTGAGTTACATCTCCCCCATCCCCTTTTTAAAAAATTTGAAACAGGATTTTTCAAGTTGCCACGTTGCCCAAGCTGGGCTGAGACTTGGGATCCTCTTGCTTCAGTTCCCCAAAGTGCTGGGATTCCAGGCGTGCACCACCATGCCTGGCCCACACGTGAACTTTCTAGGTGACTAATACTCAATATTTTAATTATTGGAGTGGCACTGTTTGGAATGTGTTTAGGCACATTTCATTATTTTGGCTCAAAGATGATAGTCATGATATAATTAGGGCATACAAACATACCTGAAAAAGTCTATCGTTATTATAATAACTTTAGTTTGGAAAAAACAGCATGGTAAAGTGTTCTCCTGAGGTTAACATCTTGGAACTTAGCTTGGGCTCTGGGGGACACAGATTTAACAGGCAAAAGTGCCAGCAAGGACTAGCGTCACAGCTAACAGAGGCATTCGGATGTTCATTTAGTTTTTACTTTTGAGGCAGAATCTTGGTGCAGTAGTGTAGCTATTTACCCAATTATGGACCAGGTCTACAAAGCTGTATCAGAGAACAGTTTTAGACCCCTCACAAGTTTAGGAAACAGAGCTAATGCCCTCAAATAGTCTTATTACTGGCACCACACAAGCATCTCAATAATACAACAAAATGCTTAGTCAAAGCGAATTGATGTGTGCCATGTTTTAAATGGCAAGACTGTCCAAATGACAGGTTTCCCCCCTCTGAATGGTACTAAGTACAAAGAGCAGACAAAAATGCCAAAAGTTTTGACCATTTTTTATGTTTAAGGTCTAAATGTGATGCATATTGTATAAAAGAGAGCACTTACTGGTTACCTTGCATGTATTAAGCTTATATATACTTTTTTTTTTTTTTTTGGTACCAGGGATCAAACTTGGGACCTTGCGCTTGTGAGGCAGGCGGCAAAACCACGGAGCCAAATCCCTGGCCCAGCTTATAAATACTTTTAACTCCATAAACTTTTGACTTACTTTTTTTTTTTAAACTCTATAAACTTTTGATCAACATTTAGACAAAGCTGGGGATGGGGATTTAGCTCAGTGGTTTCATCGCCTGCTGCGCAAGCACAAGGACCCAAGTTCGATCCCCAGTACCCACCCCCCAAAAAAAGACCATTTAGACAAAGCTCAGATTCATAGCATATTTAGTCCTCAGATGAATGCATATTTCTAATGCCAGATATATAAGGCATCAAATATACTACAGTAACCTAAAATAATAGCTGTTCATTTAGCCACAGTTATAAACTGACAGTTAAACTAACATTTAAACCCTGACTCCTTTAGGACTCAGTTTCTCTCTTTTTTTTTTTTTTTTTGGTGTGGGGGTGGGTGGGTGGGTGGGGATCGAACTCAGGTCCTTGGGCTTTGGAGGCAGGTGGTGGCACCACTGAGCCAAATCTCCGGCCCCTCACTTTCTTAAGTAATTAGAATCTTACAGCAGAAAACAACAAAAAAATCTTGATAAAAGATAAAAAAAATTTTTTTCTAAGCCAGTTTTTGTAAATTTGTACCAAGAGCAAATCAATATTTTTAAAAAACCTTATTGCTTAGACATTCTAAAAATCTTTACCACATAAAATCCTTTCTCATCCAAAAGCATTTTCCATTTTTAACTCTCCATATCTATAAATTTCTTTACATCTATCTCTTACTGTTCTTTTCTTTCTTAAATTTACATTTGAAACAATCCTTACAAAATTTCTGAATTTGGACTCATAGTGTTTCCCTGTATTTTATCTAGGGCTGGCTTGGGTAACAGATCTCTAAGCAACTTTAAAAAAGAACAGTACTGGGGATTGCATCCAGGGCCTTTGCACTAGCTACATTCCCAGCCCCTTTTAAATTTTATTTTGAGACAGGGTCTTGCTAAGTTGCTCAGGTTGGGCTTGAACTCATGATCCTCCTGCTTCAGCCTCCCAGAGTGCTGGGATTACAGGTGTGTGTGCCTCCATGTCTGGCTCTAAGCAACCTTGTCTAACAAGACAGCAGAGAAATAAAATAGATAAAGGGACCATGTGCAGCATCAAAAGAAAAAGAGGAAGAGAATAGACATTTTTGAGGTATTAACAGAAGCTTGGGGTTTAGCGGAAAGGGAACAAGGACAAGGGTCGGCTTGCACAGCTGGTCTCCGGTCCTGGCCGGGCTGTGGTCTGCTGACTCTTGGGACTGGTTCCACCAGGTCCCCGGAGAGCCACCCTCACTGCAGGAGAGGGAGGGACAAATACCTGCCATGCTTTAAATGGGCCACAGGTCCTGGGGTCAGGCCCAGGAGTACCCCTGCACTTTCCTCCCAGGGGGCCCCTCATTTTCCCAGTTCTCCCAAGAGATTCCATCCTCCCTAAAGGGCAAGGGGCTGTGCTCTCTTACCTTCCATAATTGGCTCAGGCTGATACCTGGGTGCAGACCCTACCTGCCCTGGGGGTTATAGGGACCCCTGGGGGTCTGATCTAAGAGGGACAGGGTGGGCGGTGCTGGCTCCTGAACAAGGAGACCTCATACCCCTCCCTGGGCAACTATTAGTTTTGTCTGAAAGTGTTGCAGCCTTGAGGAAACAAACTTAAAAATTAAAATAGATGCAGGCCCAAACTAAAAATCAGCAAAACAGCAACAAGAGGGCCTGGAAGGGTAGAAGCCAAGTAAGGCTGGGTAGACAGCTATTATTTCTGTTGGGATGGTGTTTGGCTCTGGGTCCTGGTAGTAGGGGTATAGTAAGGCAGTCCATTCATCACCCTTTTTATGTGAGCTTCAACCCCTCCTGAGTTATTCGCATAGGAACAACAGGTTTTGTTAATAACTGCGATACTCCCCTTCACTGGCTAGGAGATAAGGTAGGGCTAGTCTCTCAGGGACATTTGCCAGGGAATCTAGGGACTCCTGGATGCTTTTTAAGGTTTCCCCTGTACTTGGAGGCAGGTCTAAGGCCATGGCAAGATCTCTTAGTGGCTTCATGGTGGCCTGCTAGGCCTATAGCTGTTCCTTTCAGAGCTGAGATCCTAGCAGCTCTCTTGGCCATCGTGGGTTTGGGCTGCCCCAGTTTGCTCTGCGGTTGACATTCCCTCCTCCGGTGACTGTGTCTGCAGAATGCACGTTGGTTTTTCCTAAGGGGCAGCGTCCTGGGAGCTGCAGCCTGGGCCACTGTTAGGCAGCCATGGCCAGCAAGGAGCCAAAGGCTGCAGCTAAGAACACAGCTTTCTTTTGTCCTCCTGATCCTCTCTCCTCGTCCACCTTATCCCAATTATTGAAGACACTAAGAGGTATTTCCATGACCCGGTTCATGGAGTCTGTGGGCCAGGTGTCGTCTTCTGCAACTCTCTCTGTATGTGTGGGACTGATAGGGCCACAGAGTGCATGGCCAGGAAGACTTGTCTTCTGGGCTGCTGGGGTCTAGGTTAGTTTATTTTCTAATGACCGCCACTGATTGCCCCTGAAATTCTGCAGGATTTCTCCAGGCTCCTGGCTCGCTTCTCAGATCTTGCCATAATGAACAGACCTCCCATCTCCTCTTACCATGCATGTTATCTTGTAACTACGGTACTCCCCATCTCAGGGGACGCTCCCTGACCCTTCTGCCCAGCATCACTTCCTGGGTTGGGAGCTCGGAAAATATCATGGCCACAGAATCTCTCCTCACCGCACAGCAGTGGAACAGCAGTATCTGAATGGCCACAGGTCAGGTCAAAGGTCAGAGGAACCCTGTTGAATTCCTCAGTAAAGCAGCTGAAATCCTGAGAACTGGCCAAACCTCTCTTTACTTCTGGCTAAGTGTGACACAGAGGGAGGTGGTTGCGCCCAGAGGGCAGAGCTGGGGGGTGGGTTGGTAGGAAATTTCACTCCTTGTACCAGCAGGGCTGGCAGCAGTGTCTCCTATAGTGCTGAGTGTCTGGCACCTCAGCCAACCTAGGTGGAGGGACAGGAGTCCTCTAACCTCGGCTGACCAGGAGATGGGGAGAGGGTCTGAGGCTCAGTGAAGACCCTCGAATTCTACAGAGCTTTCCGTGCCCAGGACAAGTACGGGGGCCTGATCTTGGGGTTCTCCCTGAAAGGGGCAGGTTTAAAATGGAGCGATGCAGAATGTCTAGTTCCTCTTTGGGGTGAGACAAGGCTACACAAACCCAGTGGGCTTTCTTCAAATCCATATCCATATATCCTGGACATAAGGGATCTCGCCCCAACTGTCTTTCCTCTTGCAGAACAAATCTAGCTGTAGAATTATGATGTAATGGAGGGACCCATTTTTTGGCCACCTCTCCTGGCTCCCCAGCTGATGCTGAGGCCAGGCTGTGTTACAAAAGAAAATCAGGTTCTTTTTCTTGAACCCTTCTTCTTAAATTTGCCCCAGTTTTCCAAACGGCATCCTAGTGGTGAGTCCTTTGGAATGTTCCCTGAAGCCCCTGAATTATAGCAGGGACTTTATTAGATGGAAGAGTCTTGTATAGTCTACCACAAAAACTCCCTAGACTTACTTGTCCTGGCCTGCCACCTCCCTTTTACCAGGAGATGAAACAAGAGAGCTATGGCACCGTGCCTGCCTCGCAAGCGCAAGGTCCTGAGTTCAATCCCTGGTACCAAAAAAAAAAAAAAAAAAAAAGAGAGAGAGAGCTATGGCAGCCAAATCTTGAAGGGAAAAGTCTCCCTTTTTCCTTGTATGAAAGAATTGAGATGACCCACTGGGATGCCTCAGATCTCCGAAATATGTTTGGCAAATTGTTTATGGAGGCTGCAGGGGTCCCAGTGAGTCCAGAAAGGATAATGATTTAACAACAGACTGAATCAGAAAAGCAGCACAGCAAAAGCGGTCAACTGAAGGGGTTGGGGGTCGAGTTGGAGCTGAGCAAAGTGCTGGGCAGAGAACCTCCGATCCCCGAGCGCCATCAGCCTCCTAAGGGTGATGGGTGGTGTGAGCCAAGCCATCAGCTGGGCTGCCTGGCTGAGAAACCAGGTCCCCAACCCTAGCAAAACTGGGAATTATCTTCTGTAGACCCTGAGTGAAAAAGAAAAGGATTATTGGGAGGTTTTCACCAGTTTGGGATCTGTTTTTTTCTTGGGATCTGTGTGGCAGAGAACACAGCCCCGAGGACCCCAAGAGGGGTCCAGAAGAGGGGGACACACAAACAGAGCAGCTGCTAGCAGCACAGAGCAGACAACAGCTGGAGAAGCAGGAAGGAGCCTGAGAAATTCAGAACCCTTGCTCAGTGAAAGATGTGTCTCCAAGGCTTTTAGGAAAGGAACCAACGCTACTCCAAAACCAGTGACCAGGACAAGCCATCAACTAACCAGGACAGTCCTGGGCCCCACTTCCCAATTAGTAGAAGAACCAATCACATTACCCCCAGGTGTCTCAAGGCCAAACCAGCAGAGGTTACAATACCCCCAGGGTTTGGGACAAACCAGACCTTGTAGGTCATTGTCTGAGCCCTGGTCTCCCAGTCTGCCTCCTACGGCTTGAGGGGCCATTTAGTTCCAACAGAAGACTGGGGTTAGTTCAGGGTGACCCGATAGACCTAGGGCAATGGAGACTTCTGGGAGTAGCTTAAGGTCTCTGCCCTCGGCGTCCTTAGGGTTGAACAGGGTTGGGACACAGGTGAGGCAAATTAGGGATAATAAACCTCGTCGAACAGACACTCCCTGAGTTAGCGTGCCCATCACAGCTGAGCAGGGATGGCACCCAAAGTTTTCTGGTAACCGAGGGGACGCGGAATGTGAAGGCAGATGCCAAGCTTCGCCCTGACTTTAGTCAGTAGCTGGACACCTGCAGTTCCAGTCTAGGAACTGCTACAGGGCTTGTCAACCAGCATCAGCAGGCCGCCCGACACGGGGAGGGCAGCCCTGCCGTCGGCGGAGTCTTATCAGGGCCCGCAGGCCCCGCCATCCGACCCCACCCTGATCGCCCGCCCCGAAGGCCGCCCGGGGCCCGCCCGCGGCGCCCACGCGGGGCCGAGGCCATTCGCCGACCGAGCGAGGCAGCATCGAGCGACCAGGCTCCAGCGCGCCCCCGAGCCGGATGGGGGCGGCAGTGGGAGGATCCGGCGGGACCAGAACCCGCCACCCAGCACGGCCAAGCGGGAGCAAGCCCCGCCCACCGCCCCCCCCCGGTCCCAACAAGACCACGCCCACCGCCCTCATTGAGTAGCCAATCGCAGAACGTGATGCTGACGGCGGCGGCGGCGTAAGGCAAGCCAATGAGACGGCGAGTTGTTGGGCGGCCCGCCGCAGGCCGCACCCAGCCCGGGCGGCGGCGGGGGCGAGCGCGAGGGCTAAGGGGCGGAGAGGCCGGGCGGGCCGCGGTGGCAGGCCCGGGTGCGCGCGGCGGGCAGGGGGCGGAGCCGGAGGCGAGCCAGAGCCCTGAGGCTGAGGCTGCACTCGGACCCGAGTCGCGAGCCGCCCTCGGTTAGCCGCGGAGGTGAGGCGCGCAGCGGGGTCGGGGCGCATGGCGCACGGCCCGGTCTGCGGGCGGCGGCGGGACGCGGGGCCTGGGTGAGGCGGCGGGGCGCGCCTGACAGCGAGTGGGGCGGGGAGGCCGCGGCTGTGCGACGGGGAGCGGGCTTCGGGATCCGGGCGCCCGGGTTGTCCCGGCCGGACGCGGAGTCGGCGCCGTCACTGTCCGCGCGCGGCCCTGCGGGCTTCCGAGCAGACTCCTCCGCGTCCTGCCGCGGCTCTTCTGACCAAAGAGAAAGCCACGTTGCACGCGAATGGTGATAGCGTAGTCCTGGACTTCATTAGAGACGGCCTGTTGGTCATCGTGGGCTTCCCTTTTAAAAAATGTTCCAGAACCTCTTCCCTTAAGAGTTATTTTAATAGTTATTCTTGTAATTAATATCTCAGCGTATTCGGTGGCTGACTTTTGCTCTTTTGATGCATACCCACTTTGAAATAAATACTTCAGTTCATCTGAAACTGCTGCTGGTTTGACTGATTTTCTGCTCACAACTACAAAAAGCAATTGTCATAGTTCCCGAAGACCAAAAACATAGCTGATGGCTGGTGAGTTATTTTAGAGAAATCGTGTGTTAGAAATTGATTGCGGTCTTAATGGTGAGTGGAAACACAAGCATGAATGATCCAGTCTGTCTTGGAGAACGAAATCATGAAAACATGCCAGAAGCCCACAAGTAGGAAGAAGTTCAGCAGGCACCAGTAGGGGAGGACATTTCAGGCCGAGGGTGGACTGCAGAAATTGCAGTGTTTAGTTAATGGTTGAAACCAGTGCTGTACACCCTCCACCCCCTTGTGCTGAGGGTCGAAATCAGGGCCTTGACCCTGAGCCACAGCCTCACCCCCCCACCCCCCCCTTGAGACAGTGAGGGTCTCACTAAATTGCTGAATTGCCCAGGCTGGTCTCAAACTCACAATCCTCCTGCCTCAGTCTCTCAGAGTGCTGGGATTACAGGCAAGCACCACCATGCCTGGTTTACATCAGTTTTGAAAATCCAGAATTTTAATACACCCCTTTATTTCGGTGAGGCAAACTAGAATAGTAAAGTTGTTTTTAAAGGAAGTGGATGGTTTTGATTGGCAAAACTGCTTTTCAGAGTTTTGATGTGGTCGACAGCTGTACAGCTTGTATGATTTGTTAGTTTACTGTTTGTGGTATGCAGGTTTGAGTTTTAAAGTTAGAGTCTGTGAGTGATGTTGACCTTAATTCTACCCAATCTCCAAGCTGTGGGATAGTTTCTTTTCTAAAATACATGTTTATACAAGCTGATTTTTTTTTGGTACCAGGGATCAAACTTGGGTCCTTGTGCTTGTGCAGCAGGCGGTGAAACCACTGAGCTAAATCCCTGGCCCAAGCTGATCATTTTTTGCTTTAACACTTTTGATGTTATCTGATACAGTACTGGTAAGTTTTTTGGGGTTTTTTTGCATTGCTGGGGATTGAATTTATAGCCTTGTACATGCTGGGCAAGTGGTGAATCGCTGAGTAACATTCCTAGCCCAAGCTTTTGGCATTCAGCTTTTTTTATTGATTTTACTGAAAAAAAATGTTTCTTTTTTTTTTTTTTGGTACCGGGGATCGAACTCCGGTCCTTGCACTTGCGCAGCAGGCGGTGGAAAAAAAAAATGTTTCTTTACATGACTTTTAGTTTTTAGCTCTTCCCTGTAGTTATTATTGGATGAGAAATGTAAGTACTGAAATGCTTCAAAGATAGTAAGGTATTTTTATGGTATTGAAACTTGGAGTTTAAGGTGATTGTCCTCCCTTCCACGTTGGGCTCTTCACCTGCATGTGGTGAGAGAATAGCATAGCATGCCCCTGATTTTGCTCCTCCAGTTTCTACGGTTACCAGCTCATCTGTACCCAATATGCCAGATGTCATATCATTTTAACTAGTACATATCTCAGCTGGGTGTGGTGGCACAGGCCTGTAATCCTAGCACTGTGGGAGCCTGAATGAAGCAGGAGGATTCCAAGTTTGAGCCCACCCTGGGCAACTGTCTCCAAATGAAAAATGAAAAAAGGGCTGGGGTTGTAGTTCAATGTGAAGGCCCTGCATTCAATCCGAAGTACTACTCGGTCCAGATTTCAGTATGTGTGTCTTAATGACTTTTTAAAACAGAAAACAAATAACATTGTCAGAAAAAGGATTGATTCCTTAATAACTTCGAATATCTAGCCAGTGTTAACATTTTCTTGGTTGTCTCATAATTTTTTATTTTTAAATTTGTTTTTCATAATTTTTTTTTAACAGTTTGAGTTAGGATCTAAATGCTATCACGCATTGTGACTAGTTGGTTTATTTTATTTTATTTATTTATTTTTGAGTCAGGGTCTTACTCTGTAGTCCAGGCTGGCCTTGAATTTTCTGTCCTCCTACCTCAGCCTCTGGAGTGCTGGGATCACAGGCATGGCCACCATGTGTAGTTTGTGACCACTTAATCTGTAGGCTCCCCTGCATCATTTGTCCTCTGATTTATTTATGGATGAAACCTGGTAGCTTTCCCTCGGGAGTAATACAGTACCTAGATTGGACTCTATTCTGCTGTAGTTTGTTTTTTTTTGTTTTTTTTTTTTTGGTAACAGGGATCGAACTTGGGTCCTCGTACTTGTGCAGCAGGCGGCGAAACCACTGAGCCCTCACTCTGCTGTAGTTTAATGACACACAGTTCACCTGGTAACAAAAGTTGTGATCAGGCTCAGGTTTGGTTTAGTTTTGGCTGGAAGACTGGACGGGAGGCAGGCAGATGATTATTAGCAGTCTTCTTGTTGGCAGCCCTGGCCCTTAGTGCCGAAAGGCATTGCGTTCAGCACTGAAAACTGTTGAGGGTTTAATTCTGTAACTTCATTTATTATTATTTCCATCTTATAAAGACATATTTCTCTTCACTCACTGTTTGATCACCTGTAAGTATAGTTCTAATGAAAAATGGAGGGTAAACCAGGTGTGGGGTGCATGCCTGTAATTCTAGCTCTGGCAGCTGAGGGAGGAGGATCTCAATATCAAAGCCAGCCTGGGCTATGAATGTAGGATAGACTGGGCTACGTAGTGAGACCCTACTTCAAAAAAAAAAAAAGCAACAACCAAGAAAGGGCAGGGTAAATACTCAGTTCCTCTCTGTTTACTAGGTTTTTTGTTTTTTTTTTACTAGGTTTTGAAATGAGGAACTGGCCACTTTGCAGTTTTCCAAAGTAGCCAGTGGATTGTATGTCCTTGTACACTCACACTTGCGCTTGTTTTATGTATTACCCTGTGGATATTGTCCACAGTGATGCTCCGTTTTTTTCATGCTTTTTGATGTTGTTGTTTTGAGACAGGATCTTGCTGTGCAGTCCAGGCTGGCCTTGAACTCATTATGTTCCCAGGCTGGCCTCAAACTTGTGGTGATCCTCCTGCCTCAGCTTCCTGAATGCTGGGATTATAGGTGTGCACCGCTATGCCCAGCAAGTGTTTCATCTTTGTCCAGTAGGTCTGTTCACATTGGCTCCTAAATTGTTTAGACACAGTTCAGTACTTCAGTTGTCTTCTGGTGTGATGAACTGCCCCAGACCTATCATGCATTTTTGTTTTGTTTTTTGTTTTTTGAGACAGGGTCTTGCTATGTAGTTCAGAATGGCCTTGAACTCACTGTGTAGCCCAGGCTGGCCTTGGGTTCTCGGTGATCCTCTTTCCTCTGGCTCCTGAGTGCACCATAGGTGTGCATCACAGGTGTGTGCCACCATGCCTGGGTCCCGGTCCATTTTCTGTTGCATCGGTGGAGCCATCCATTTCTTTAAGGGGCCTTTGCCTCTTTTAATGCAAAATAGTACAAGATGAAGACCCCTAATCAAATATCTGAAATCCTGAATGCTCCAGAATCTGTGACAGCGTGGATTGTGGAGTGCTGACATGATGCCACAAGTACAAAACCCCATCTCTGTCTTGTGCTCAGTGGCATGGTTTATTGAGCATTTCCAAGGGAAAAATTACCATCCCAACTCCTTTAGCTGTGGTACAGAAACTTTGTTTCATGCACAGAATTATTTAAAATATTGTGTAGGGGGCTGGGGATTTAGCTCAGTGGTACCGCCACCTGCCTTGCGAGTGCAAGGTCCTGAGTTTGATCCCCAGTACCCAGAAGAAATAATTGTGTAGGGGTGGGGGTGTTGTTCAGTGGGAGAATACTTGCCTAGCATTCCATTCCCAGTGCCACCAGAAAAAGAAATTGCCTAACACTACCTTCAGCTTATGTTATGGAGCGTAATGAAACAATTTAATTTTAGACTTGGGTTCCATCATTAAGATATCTTATGTGTACACAAATATTCCAGAAGCGGAAAAATACTTGAAATTCAAAACACTTTTGGTCCCAAGAAGTTCACATAAGGATTATTCAACCTATGTTTGGAAACCAAATCTAGGCCTCTTTTTTGTTTGTTTGTGGCACTGGAATTGAATCAAAGGCCTTCACACTGAGCTGTGTCCCTAGCCCTTTTTTATTTTTTATTTTGAGACAGGGTTGCTGAGGCTGGGCACAAACTTTTGACCCTCCCGCCTCTGCCTCCTAAAGTGCTGGGATTACAGGTGTGTGACACCATGCCTGTATTAAGAGGCTTTCGAAAGCACAAGGACCGGAGTTTGATCCCTGATACCAAAAAAAAAAAAAAAAAAGAGGCTTTCGAATCTGACATATTACTATGTAATAAAAGAAATCTTGCTTTCTTCTGTCTCTTTGTCCTTCACCCTGTTCCCTCTTTACCTCAGTCATTCTAGTTTTTTTTGTTTGGTTTTTTTTTGTACCAAGGATCGAACTCGGGTCCTTCCGCTTGGGAGGCAGGCAGCAGAACCACTGAGCTAAATTCCCGGCAGTCATTCTAGTTTTCAATTTTATGGTTATAGCCGTATCTTCTCTCTTGTTTTTTTTTTTTTGGTACTGGGGATCGAACTCGGGTCCTTGCTCTTGTGCAGCAGGCGGCGAAACCACTGAGCTAAATCCCCAGCCCCCGTATCTTCTTTTTATTAGGTAGTGTACATAGTTTGCTACTATAATGGTCCTTTTGTGTCTATGTCATAGTTTATAAGATGCGATTCCTTTTTTCTCTGCAGTGCTAGGGATTGGACCTTGGGCTTTGTGCATGCTAGGAAAGCTCTACCACTGAGCTGCATCCCAATCCTAAGGTATTACTGCTTTTTTCTAGTTTGTTTCTTTTGTTTTGAAATGGGGTCTCACCGTGTAGCCTAGGGTAGTCTCAAACTTGCAGTCCTTCTGCCTCAGCCTCCGGTGTCTTGGGATTACAGGCCTGTACCATTATGCCTGACTCAGGATATGAGCATTCAACTCAACAGTCTTGTCCATTAATGCCATTTTTTTCTTATACTGTGATTTGGTGAGAATTTTCTGGTATGTTTTAAGTTGTGAGAATCAAAGGTAATTCTTTGCATAGGTGTCATACTCCACAAATCTTCTGTTGAGAAGACAGCCTTCTCTGTGATGTGCTTAACACCTATAGGTTACAGTTCTCAGTTTTACATTTTTCTCTTTGTAAATAGTTACCACTGCAGCCCCCCCCAACTGCAGCAATCCAGTTTTGGGTTGGTTTCAGATCTGAAGTGTCTGAGATAGGCTGAATCCCTGGGTGTGGTGGCGCACACTCAGCGCTCTTAGTCCAGGCAGGGGTTTCATGAATCCCAGCCCAGCCTGGGCGATTTAGCATGAGGCCTGGACTCAGAAGAATAAAGCACTGGGAATATAACTCAGTACAGAGGCCCGAGTTCAGTGTTTTTTCTGGTATCATTCATTTCTCTCCACATGCTGTCCACTGTGTAATAAGTGCTTTGAAGTAAGTGTGGGTAATGGTGCCTTCAGCCAGTTGTTCACGTATCTCACGGACATCAGTGTTATTGGTTCTGCCTTCAAGATACACCCTGCATCTGTCTCTGTGCAGTCTCCAGCTGTCCTCCCTGAGTTCTCTCTTTCCCCCCCAGCCACAAGCCTCAGCTGGCTGCTTTACATGAAATAGTACTACATCTTGTTCTGTCCTTTCTCAAACTCACCAGAGATGATAAAGTGTTTGTCTCTAGGGTTGGGGAACTGTTGGACAGAAGTCAGAGGGAAACTTAGTCTTCTGTATGTAACCTTGGGTTTTCTTTTGGGACAGGGTCTCAGTATGCAGTTCAGGTTGGCCTTGAACTCACTGTGTAGCCCAGGCTGGCCTCTAACTCCCGGAGATCCTCCTGCCTCAGCTTTCTGAGTGCTGGGATTACATGAATGTGCCACCACACCCAGTCTGTATGTAACCTTATAGAAACAATCCCTGACTTGAGTTTCTTTTACTGAGTGGCACAAATGCATACCTGTGCAGTCATTCTGTTTTTCTTTTTTTGAGACTGGGTCTTGCTTTGTAGCCCAGGCTGGCCTGGAATGCTTGATCCTCCTGCCTCAGCTTTCTGAGCGTGCCACCACGCCTGGCTGGTTTTCCTTTTCATACAGTATTGGATAAATTATGTGTATGTCCAACACCTGTCAGATCTGCTTTGTGTGGGATGATTTTGCTGTGCTGTGGGCTGGTGTAAGTGTTCTGAGCATGGCGAAGGTAGCTGGCTGAGCTGGGCATGGTGGGCTAGCTGTAGTTAATGTGTTTCACTTCACAGGACAAAACCAAGTTGGGGAACAGCTGCATATCTTTCAAATATTGATTCATGTACCTGGATTATGTACCCAGAATAAAATAAAAAATTTTACAAAACTAAAGAACCTTCCTTTGACTTCCTATTATAGTTAGCACAAAATCCCAGTTTCCTGTGCTGTGCTCCAAGTTCAGCCTCTTTGACTTGCACGTTTGTGTGCATGGACAGTGGTCTCCCGGGTCACGTGAGGCTCATGTCTGCTTCAGGGAATTGCCCTTGACCTCTGCACCTGGGAGGTCCTGTACTGCTCTGCATGCCCACTGTTTCTCAGCTTTAAGCCTCTGCCTAACTGAACTGGCAGGTCATTTGAGTTCCTAACTAAACCAGTTAGCTGAGCTGTGTAGTCCAGGTGAACTCACTAGCTCAGGCCGTCCTCAAACTCTGGGATCCTCCTGCCTCAGCCTCTTGAGTGCTGAGATTACAGGTGAGCCCCTCCATACCCAGTTAAATGTTTCTTGAAAGGTTCCCCTGTTACAAATTCAGATGCTTCTTTTGTCGTTCAATTTTAGTGATTTATTTATTTGTTTACCCTTGATTTTTCTTCAACAAGAATTATACTGCGTGGAGGCAGAGGCCATATTTACCCACCATTGAAACTGAGCCCTCTGTGTCCTTGCTTAGATGCGTGCTCGGAGGCATGGATGGGACTGCGCTCCTTCCCTTGGAGCTTTGTGGAGACTTTGCTCTGCCTGGACAGACCTTCACGGGCAGGCGGCCTCTTCCTGCATTTCCAGGGCTCTCCTCCCACCCCCGGCTTTGTGTCCCATTGTGTGCTAAGCACTGCTGCCTTGTGTGTTACAGCCTGAATGATTAAGGATTGGTGTGAAAGTCTTTGGGAAATTGAAGCCATACTCTCTGGAAGATGAGTGCCAGCAACATAAGGCCTTAAAATTTCAGGGACAGCTACATAAAGATCGATTTAAACTTATCCTTGAAAGATGGGTACAGTGAACAAGGAAGAAATGTTATTCTGTGAAGGAGAACGTTTGGTTTTTGAGGACTCAACTTTGCACACTCCTTTTTTTTTCTTTCTTTTTTTGGAGACAGGGCTTTGGAGCCCAGGCTGGCCCAGACTCATGGTCTCCTGTCCCAGCCCTTAAGGCTCTGGGATTTCAGGTGTGGCCACATGTCCAGCTCTTACCACATATAGTGGCGGTCTGAAGGGCACAGACACATGTGCCAGGGCGCCCCATGGCCACTGCACCCCGGCTCTCTCAGTGCCCCTGGGACGCAGCCCCCTTAGCCTCGGGCTGTGGCGCTGCCCTGCCAGGTACTGTGTGTGTCAAGGTGCAGCGCGCTGTAGGCTCCTTTTTTATCCTTCTCTGTTTAAATGATGCCTCATAATTGGGACATCCTTTAATTGACAAAAGAGAAAGTCTGAAATCCACATCGTAAAATTAAATTTTCATCTTTTGAAGTACTTTTTTTTTTTTTTGGTACCTGGGATCGAACTCGGGACCTTGCACTTGTGAGGCAGGCAGCGGCACCACTGAGCTAGGTCCCCGGCCTTTTTGAAGTACTTTGTGTATGCTCCACACTGTGCTTTTTGGTATTATCTCACTGAATCCTTAACAAAACCCCTGCTGGGTAGGCACTGTCATCTTTTCAGATGAAAAGGCCAGGAGAGACCAAGTAACTGGGTGGTCACTTGCGGGGGAGGTGCTGCTGTGTCCCTCGCACCATGCCCTTCGTCCGTCTGTGTTGCTCCTTTCACTACCATTTGTACAGCTAGCACAGTGCCCAGAACAGGGCAGGCCTTTGAGAATGCTTGTTGCACTGGTGGTTTTCAGTGTTAAAGCCTTAGTTGTGAGGAGTAATGTTTGAGGAAGGTGAAGTCCCCTTGAGGTTGGCATTGGCAGACATGCAGAGGGCCAGCTGTGACTGTCCTAGGCCTTGAGTTGGGACCGTCTCTCTGCTCACCTGTGCCGTTGTACAATAGCAGCCTCAGAGGATTTGTAAAGGAACCATTGCCCCTGTCCCAATAAAACCTTATTTTTAGACACTGAAATTTGAAACCTCCTGGGCCATTTATTCTGTTTCATATATATTATTTTGTTCTTTGTTTTTTTTCTGACATTGGGAATTGAACTCAGGACTTTGTGCTTGCCAGGCAGGCATGGTGCCACTAAGCAAAATCCCCAGTCCTGTTTCATATATTATTTTGATTTTTTTTGTGCTTTAAAAACCATCCTTGCCTTGTGGACTTATAAAAAGAGACACTGGGCCGGGGATTTAGCTCAGCAGTTTCACCACCTGCTGCGCAAGCGCAAGGACCCAAGTTCGATCCCTGGTACCCCCCAATAAATAAATAAATAAATAAAATAAAAACAGACACTGGGGGACTGGGGATTTAGCTCAGTGGCACTGCGCCTGCCTCACAAGTCCAAGGTCCTGAGTTCGATACCCAGTACCAAAAACAAACAAAAAAACCCGGGCACTGGGCTGGATTTGGCCTTAGTTAAGGTCTAATTTTTATCATTGGAGGAAATTAGACCCTTGTCTCATGGACAGAGCTGTGAATTTGGTTTTGTGTGCCAGTTTTGACACTTTGGTCTGCGCTAAGGAACTGCTCTAGTGCCATAAAAACTCCGTGTTGTGTTGGTTGCAAGGGGATTGTTGGAGTTACTTGTTACAGTGAATGAATGAAATAAACTCTGCTCTTTTCATCAAGAAATTTGCTTTATTTTGAGTACCTCCCCTCCTTGAGACAGAGTCTTACTATGTTGCCTAGGCTGATCTTGAACTACTGAGTGCAAGCAGTCCTCATGCCTCAGCCTTCTGAGTAGTAAGAGTACAAGTACATGCCAATATGGTTGGTTTGTTTGAACAAACATTTTATCCAAGAATGAAGTTTTATATTTTATGTTTTTCCTTTAGTTTAATGTATTTCACTAGTGGTTTAATAAAAAGAGCTATACGGGGCTGGGGATTTAGCTCAGTGGTTCCACTGCCTGCCTCGAAAGTGCAAGGTCCAGAGTTTGATCTCCGCTACCAAAAAAAAAAGAGCTATACGGAGTTAGAAAGACTGGGTACACCTAGCTATGTAACTTTTACAATATGTATTTATTCTTCCTGAATTGTAAAACTGGAGGTGTTTCCTACTCTTATTTGCTGTTGATGGGTACTAGAGATAATATAAACTACAGGTTAAGGATCAGTAAATGAGCAGTAAGTTAAAGAGAAATCAGAAAGCAGAGCAAGGCAAAAATGAAACAAGTATTAAGTGGAGGAGTTACCTGGTGCGGTGGTGCACACCTGTAATCCCAGTCTTCTGGAGGCTGAGGCAGGAAGATTTAGAAATTTGAGGCTAGCCTGTGCCACATAGTGAGTTCCAGGCTGGCTTGAGCTGCATAAAAAAGACCTTGTCTAAAAAAGTGCCATGGTTTCTATAATCCCAAAGCAAACAGCCTTATAATTGTGGGTATGATCCAAATGTGTACATAAAGCGAGTTAGCTTTCTGACCTTGTTCTATTTTGTGAAACTAGTGTGAAATAGCAAGGTAGGGAGAATGCAGCTCAGTTTTCGGTGGTTGGTCAGAGGTGTCGGAAGGAGCAGGTCTCAGGCGGAGCCACCTGGGCGGTGGGTGCCTTGGGAGAGCACAGGCTCTGGTGTGGAGAGCTGTGGAGAGCGAGGGCAGTGGAGCGCGTTGTGGGGCACTTTTGAGTGGGGCCACACTTCCGTTGGGCCCTCTCCGGTTACTTCTTTTTGATGTCTTTAATCAGAATGACAATAGCCTAAGAAAAGCATAGCAAAGTTTGCTTTGAAATTTCAAGTAAAATTTATATACTTTAAGATACAGCTCAACAAACTTAAATTTTAAATCATGTTTCCAAGGGAGTAAGAGCTGGGCCTGGCGGCACACGCTTGAGATCCCAGCACTCAGGGGGCTGAGGCAGGAGGATCGCTGGGAGCTTGAGGCCGGCCTGGGGTGCATAGCAAGACCCTGTCTCAGAACCAAAAAACAGACATGCCAAGGTAATAGGAAATGTTCTGATCCTTGCCCAGTTTGCCTAGAGCATTACACACAGTGTGTTTTAATTTCCATTTTTATCAGCACACGTTCACAGTACCTACCTTCATCTTGGGGAGCTGGTGCATGCACACGGCACTTGAATTCTCACTCACTGTCTCGGTCCCCTTCCCTTCCTCGAAAGTTCTGTTTCCCTGTTTCCTAATATCTTTTACTTTGCTCTTTAATTCATTTATATGTTGGGTTTCTCCTAGGAGAGAAACTATGCAATATTTAAGCTTATATGTCTGATTTATTTCCCTTAATATTATGATCTCAAGGAACATCCGTTTTCCTACAGATGACTGAAGTTTATCCTTCTTTATAGCACAGGAGTACTGTTGTCCATCTTCGCCTTCTGGGAGGTAGCAGTGAGAGTGTTCGGATCTACCTGAAATTACGAGGCAGGTGAGTGCCTGTGGCCCAGAGGGATGTTGTCACACACTTTCCAGTCTGCCGGGAGCTGGGCAGGCCTGGGAGGGAAGGGCGCGAGGAGGGGAGAGCCCTGCTGCTCCTTGCTCTCGTCTCAGAGCTGTGTGCAGCGGGTGGTCTGGTACAGGGTCGCAGGCAGGCACGTGCAGTGCTGCAGGATCCTGTGGGTTAAGGTTGCTTCCCAGTTCTCAGCCGACCATCCTGCTCCCACCCGGGTGGTGCCACTAGTCAGACTGCGGTGGGGCCTCAGCAGGAGGGCGCCTCAGAATGTGCCCTGTGGGGCTGGTTCCCTTGCGACTGTCTGCTTCAGAAGGGAGATGGGTGCTGTCCTCCACCTGTCCTTGGAGATCCTGATGGCAGACTGTGGGGGCTTGCTGGCAGAGGCCCCCAGCGTGCCGCTCTCCACACAGGGCACCTGGTTGTTCCTTTGTTCTGTAAAGTGGGAAATTTATTCAGGGAAACGTGCTGATGAGGGCATGAACTTTCTGTCTCTAGCTTCTCAGTGGAAACAGCATTTAGGAGACAGTTCCCTGAACATGTGGAAAAGCCTTTAGTGTACAAGCACTTCACGGGGTGCAGGGTCGGAGAGAGGAAGGGTGGAGACCCTGCAAGGCATCTGCAGGGACAGGGTGGCGGTGAGCGTCTCCTGTTACAGCCACAGCTGCCTTTGTCGTTTCCATTTTATAAACAGGCTAGTGGGTCTCTTCTAAACGTTAGTAAACAGTAATTAGAAAATAAAAATTTTAAGTTTTCTCGGAGGATAGTTTCCATTTCGATTTCTTCATGTGCACTGGGTGAAGTGGAATGGAAGCAGTGCAGATTTTGCTGATGACAGCTGTAGACTGCGGCCAGCATCTTCTCATAAACCAGTTACTTGTACGTTATTTCAGCTCTCCCTCTTTTTTCCTTTTGAGACAGGGTCTTGCTTTGTAGTTCAGGTTGGCCTGGAACTTACTGTGTACATGTAGCCCAGGCTGGACTCAAAACTTGTGGAGATCCTCCTGCATCAGCCTCCTGAGTGCTGAGATTATAGGCGTGTGCCATGACCCCTCATGACTTTACACATTCCTGAAAGATAATTTTGGGAGGGGTATGGAAATCATACTGAAGCTGGGCGTGGTGGTGTACATCTATAATCTCAATACTGTAGGAGGCTGAGGCAAGAGAATTGTTAAGTTTGAGCTTACTTAGTAAGACTCGGTCTCAAAATGAAAAATTAAAAAGGCTGGAGATATAGCTCAGTGCAGAAAACCAAAAAAGAATGGATGGGACAGACTAGGCATGGTGGCACACGCCTGTAACCCCGCACTTGGCAGGTCAGCTTGGACTGCAGGGTGCTCCTCTCTGAAGAAAGAGTCAGCAGCACAGAACAGTGAGAGAAGCATGACTGTGCCCCGTTCCCCTGCTAAGGAAGGCGGCTGGGTCTCAGTCAGGACAGGATGTTCTTCCGGGTCCCTTCTGAAGAGGTGCAGCCTTTGAAGGTCATGGTCATGACAGCGGTCGGTGCCATTTAGTGCAAGAGTTTCCTGTGCCCTGGACCGCACACCTGGCATAAATGAGCTCAGCTGCACGCCAGCCTGTGCTGGGTACTGAGGTGGGTGCCCTTCCACTGAGCTGTGTCCAGCTCTTTTCATTTTACTTTTGGGAGAAGGTCTCACTAAGTTACCCCGGCTGGCCGTAGACTTGGCATCCTCCTACCTCAGATTTACAAGTAGTCGAGATTTCAGGCCTGCGCAGTGTGCCCGGCTAGCACAATTCATCTTAAACCAAGCAAGTAGATGATGGTGTCATTTTCATCTTTCAGACAAGAAATGGAGGCCTGCACAGATGCAGACGTGTGCCCAGGGCACACAGCTAGTGTGGGAGCTAGGGGCTGAACTCAGCGTGAGTCCCACATGTTTACTAACAGTCCACATCCTGAGGGCACTGGAGTTTTGATGGGGATGCAAGGCAGACTTTCTGTGCCAGCAATATCAGACAGATTTTGGAAATAAAAACGGGCAAGGGTGCACTAAAGTTCACAGTGTGTTTCCTTCAACAGATGTTGGCTTATCTTCAGCTGCCTCACCCAGGGTTGTTTTCAAAGCCACACCCAAGTCTGTTTCAAGAATATCGGTTTAGAGGTTAAGTTAAAATGAGAAATCTCACTAAATATTAGCGTTGTGTGTGTTGATTCAGACAACACAGTAATTTTACTTAAAATATAAAACAGCAAAACAAGATGGGCTTATAATAGGATTTTTAAAATTAAGTTTATTGGTACATTTTAGGTATACAATACAGTTACATTCATCATTGGGATCTTGTACCTTTACATGATGTATCTTGGTTCTTATTTTTCCCCATTTTCGGCCCTCCCTTCACCCCCTCCACCCTTCACTATTTACAAATAATTTGTTTCCATTTTTTTTCCTTTTCTCATATTTTTTCTTTTCCCATCTTTCCTTTCTTCTAACCCTCCCATTTCCCCCATTCCTTTAGACCTTTTCTTCCTGTTTCACAATATCAGTTATACGTTTTGATCCTTATTTACACTTTTAGTTTTTCTCACACCAGAGAAACTTCGTTATTTACATAGGTGTGTCCTGTTTATTTCATTTTAGAGTATGTGCTCAATGTGCATCCATTTAGCTATAAATGTCTCTAGTTTCTCATTCTTTATGGCTGAGTAGTACTCCATTTTATAAAAAAACACATCTTCTTTAGCCAGTCTCCAGTTGATGGGCACTTGGGCTGTTTCCAAGGTTTAGCTATTACAAACTGTGCCGCTATAAACATGGGTGCACATATATCACTGTGGTATGATTCTTTTAATTCTTTTGGGAAGATACACAGTAGAGGAATAGCTGGGTCAAATGGGACTTCTAATCCTAGTTTTTTGAGGAATCTCCATATGGATTTCCACAGTGGTTGCACCAGTCTGCACTCCCACCAACAATGAAGAAGGGTTCCCTTGTCCCCACAACCCTGCCAGCATTTGTTATTGGTTGATTTCTTGATAGCCATTCTTTCTGGGGTGAGGTGGAATCTCAGTGTTGTTTTCATCTGCATCCCTTGAATGACCAGTGATGTTGAACATTTTTTC
>NW_004624755.1:24875917-24908631 GCF_000247695.1 Heterocephalus glaber | reverse complement strand
CTGGGGATCGAACTCGGGTCCTTGCACTTTTGAGGCCGGCAATGGAACCACTAAGCTAAATCCCTGGCCCCTGTTTTGAATTTTTCTAGAGCCTCATTCATCTGTTTTGTTACTTCCTGTGCTATCAGTTCAGGTTGTCCAGGTGGTTGATTATCAGACTTTTCCACCTCGTTTCCCTCAGAATTTGCCTTTGGTGAGCTGGAAGTCTGGGATTGTGCCTTGCTTAGATGTCTTCTCATTTCTGCTTTTGTTGATGGTACTGTCCTTGGTTAAATTCCTGGGTTGATACTTCAATAATGCTAATTGTAAGTATCTTTGTTGCTTGTATTTAGAACCCTTATGGAATGATTGCTTTTCAGAGGTGTCTTCCACATATAGCTGGTCTTTAGGTTTTGAGTCTCTAGTGACTCTGGGGCAATCTCATTTTCATTATAGCAGGAGGGATAACTGATTAGATCAGTCACAGTAGCTTAGCCCAAGTGATACAAGTAGCAACAACAATAGTATCAAACACAGTTTAGAAAATGACAATTTGTGGTAGGGACCATTAATCTATCACCTTTAACCATGTGAAATAAATCAAAATCGAGGACCAGCCCAAAATACGTTTATAGTGAATAAACTTCAATATAGCAACTTTACCTTTTGGATGGAGAGTTAGAAGAAGTTGGGGAGGGATGGATAGATAGAATGATAGGGAAAGGTTAGCAGTGAGGCCAGAGGACAGAGGAAGATCACACAAACTCCCGGGAACTGTTGAAGAGAAGAGGAGAAGACAGAATGAAAGAACAGACAAGAACAGAGCAACTTAACAGCAATAGGGAAGCTAGAAACTGTAACAAAAAGGGATATGAAGAACAATGTGGGAGGGCTGGGGATTTAGCTCAGTGGTTCCAGTGCCTGCTTTGCAAGCATAAGTTCCCCAGTTCGAGCCCCAGTACCAAAAAAACCAAAAACAGTGTGGGAGAGCAAGAGTGAGAGGAAGAGAGAAAGAAAAGTAAAAAAAAGGAAAGAAAAAGAAGAAAGAAAAAAATTGAAAAGAGTGGAGGAAAAATAAAAATTAAAAATAAGAGAAAAAAAAAAAGTGAAGGGCCTCCTTCAGGGTATGTCTCTGCTGTCCCAATAGACAATGTGGGCAGCAGTGTGCAGTAATAAGTCAATGAGTCTCAGTAAGCCAGTCAGAGACCTGTGAGATTCAGGCAGATTTCTGGCTGCAAGGCCCAAGTTGAGCTCCCTGCCCTCCTGTAGGGTTGAACTCTGCAAAGTTCTACTGCAGGTTCCAGCTGCCCTTCCCCAGAAGGTAGTCCAGGTTCCGATGGGAGGTGGTGATCCCTCCACCTTACCAACTACGGTAGTCTGGTGTCCCTTTACTGCAGAGATTCTCTTCACTTTTCCACCGGGCTTCAGTTTTCATCTAGGAGCCCGAGAGAGGCCCTCTTTCTCTTGTTCACTTCTGCTGTATCTTCTGGAGCTCAGGACAGTGGCCTTTATGAGCTCCTGTGCCTCTGGAGTGTGAATCCAGGTACAGGCTCAGTGCGGAGGCCAGAGGTGGTGGGGGTGGGGGGCTGCGGCTGGGTGGTGCTGCAGGTGCCGGGACGGCTCCGCTCCTCACTGGGAGGCCGTTGTTATTTTTAATTAATGCATTTTAACTTTTAGTTGGTTTAATGTTCTTGAGTTTCTTTTTCTTTTCTTTTTTTTCCGGTACTGGGGATTGAACTCAGAACCTTGCACTTTCAAGGCAAGTGTGGTGCCACTGAGCTAAATCCCTGGCCTTTTTTTAAATGGTCTTTTGAGACAAGGTCTCACTATGTAGCCAAGGTCTTGAACTTGTGGTAATCCTCCTGCCTCAGCCTCCCAAATGCTGGGATTACAGACGTGAGTCACCATGCCTGGCCCTGTTCTCGAAGTTTCTGAAATACGTTTTTAGCATGTTATTTTTATATTCTTATCAGATAGGAGAATAGTTAATATATACACTATTTTTAGAGCATCTGCTATGTGCTGGGCGTTGTGTTACATATTTTACACTTATTATTTCCCCTCCTGACCCCCCCTCCTCTTCGCTCCTATGGGAATTGAACCTGGGGCCTTATGCATGCCAGCAAGCTCTCTCCTATGAGCTGTAGTGTGTCTCCAGCTTAAAAAAAATCATGTTGAGATAGGGTCTTGCTAAATTGTCCAGGCTGTCCTCAAACTTGAGACCCTCCTGCTTCAGCCTCCCAAGTAGCCAGGATTACAAGTATACACCACTGTTCATGGTTACACTTCCTTTAATTGCCCCAGCAGTCTTGGGAACATGTGCATTTTATCACAGATGAGGAAACTATGGGATACAGGTGATGAACTTTTCCATGGCTGCCAGCTGTAGATTGTGAAGCAGGGGTGGGCTCCCCCGGCGTACCGGCAGACATATATCCGAGGCCTGGAAGGAGAGGCCCGCTCCAGGATTGCGGGAAGGGGCTGACGGCAGGGAGTGAAGGAAGCACCATGCATCATAATGAGTCTGGGACGATGGGGCAGTGCTCACAGTGATGGAGACACTAGGCACCAGGCGAAGCACACAGTGAGTCTGCAAAGACGGCAGCCAGTGTCTGTGAAGGAGTAACTTTCTTTTTAAAAGCAGAAAAAGGTTTACAGATGTGAATGTGCAAAATGTTGGAATATTTGTTCATTGAAAAATAAAATTATAGATATTCTGGGATAAAAGGCCAATAGCTGTATCATTTTTTTCAAACCTATGGGAGTAAATATATCAAGATCTACAGACAGACAAAGGAAACAGATAGCCCCATGAGCAATTCCAGTTGTAAATAAAAATGGAAAGATTTCACCCTCATGTACAACCAGGGATCTGCTAAATGAAGCAGGTCCCTTGTACTGAGCAGGGGATTTTAGAGGTGCTGTTTACTTCCTTCCCAGAGGATGTGAACGTGGAAGGAAGAGCCTCCCTGCCAACCCCAGCCTGCTTGGGGGGAGTCCAAGGGCCCTTGTGCTTTGAGGAGCAGTTGTTTTGGAAATGTCCTGATCCCACATTTCAGCAGCGGCTGCTTTTTGAGCTCTCGCTGTAGGCAAGGCCCACAAGCTAGGATTTTCCAGAGGAGCCTCACTTTATGTACATTTGCTACATTAGTTGAGGGTGCTTTTCAATTTTATTGGTTTTTAAACCATGCTGTAGCTGGGCAAGGTGGCACACATCTGTAATCCCAGCATTCTGGGAGGCTGAGGCAAGAGAATCTCATTTGAGCCGAGCCTGAGCAACTTAGTGTCTTAGTGATGCCTTGTCCTAAAATTTAAAAAATGTTAAAAAGGGTTGGGGATGTAGATCGGTTGAATGCCCAGTGCCTAAACCAAAAACAAAGAATAAAACCATGCTGTAGTTTTGGTAAGTGTTCTGAACTGTTGTGTGGAAATCCTTCTGCAGTGTGTCCTGCTCCTGGGACCCAAGCAGAGGCGCCTCCGCAGTAAGCAGAAAATCTTACCTGAAGCCTCGCTGAACACAGAATCTGGCGTCCCTGGGAGGAGGCCGGCCAGTGTGGCAGACCTTCCTGAGACAGCACAGAGCACCCGGGGAAGGACGCACTGTTGGCTCGCTTCAGAGGCGCTTTAGATGCAGCTTAAAACATGAGTGTCGCTTAGCTCAGCATTGGGTGGGAAGGATAAACTGCTGCTCTTTGACATGCATGCTGGCCTGGCCTGGCGTTGGTTTTCTCCATGGACAGGAGACTTCATGGTCCACCCCTGGGCCGGCAGACTTCCCCTGCAACCCAGCCACACAAGCCCCTGCCGTGTGCCAGTGCAGTTGGCCACCAGGGATTTGCACAGTGTGAGTTTCTACTCCACATTGCTTTCTCCCCCGAATCAAAAATATCTGACTTCTGCACAAGGACCTGAGTTTGATCCTCGGTACCAAAAAAAAGAAAAAAAAAAAAAATCTGACTTCTAAAATTTAGATCTTCAGCCTCATAATTTTAGTTTCTAGTTTCGAAAGCACCTATGTCCATTCAGATGAAAGCTTTTCTTTCTGGCCATTTTGTTTTCTTTCTCCCTCTCCTTCCCTTCCTTTTTGCTGGGATTGAACCCAGAGCCTTGTTTGTTTTTTTAATGAAAGGTTGATACTGAAATTGTAGAATTTCCCTCAATCCCAAATTAGTACTTAAAAAAAATTGGACATATATTTGAGAGCTATTGACTTTAATTTAGGTAAATTAGAATACTTTTAGACAATTTTAACCAAAATTCCTGTTCTTTGGACCCAATTTGCTGAGTATTTTTTAGTGCTGAATGTTTTATTTTATTCTGGATGTTTGAAATGTAGTTTTTTTTTTTTTTTTTTTGGTACCGGGGATCAAACTTAGGTCCTTGCGCTTACGCAGCAGGTGGTGAAACCACTGAGCTAAATCTCCGGCCTTGAAACGTAGTAGTTTTATTAATCAGAACATTCAGTTACCTAGGGCTTTCTGTTTAGTTGCTGTGTTAGAAACAGGCCTTATTTCCCCAGTACCCACTTTACGTGAGGGACTTAGTATCTTTCTCTGAGAATTGGAGTGGACTTAATAGACAGGACAAAGAGCAGTGGCCTTTCCTGGCCCAGGGCAGGAGTTGCAGGCCCAGTAGCCATGGCCAAGCCAGCCTGTGAGTGGAGCTGCCTTTCAGCCCTCAGCGGCCTCATTGTTGCACCCTCCTGCTGGAGCTGCTCCCACTAGATGTCAGGCAGGGGTTTGAACCAGCTGACTCCGAGCCCTCCCTCCCGTTATGACTCATGACTGAGCCATGGTGGGACCTGCGGCTGTCCATTCACACTGACCAGCTGATGTGAGGGAGTGTACGGTGGGCACAGATCTGTAGGGACTGCCCACCATAGCCTCGCAGACAGTGTGTTCTTATCTTGGCCAACAGGCAAGGGCTTGCAGGAGGAGAGGCTGGCAGACATACTGCTTAGCAAATCTTGGCCTCGGTCGCTGCTGTGTGTGTGGCTCTTCCATGGCTGCAATGCAGTTTTCACAAATTATTGGCCATTGTCTTAGTTACTTTTCTTGTTACTGAGACAAAATACCCAACACCCAGAGTTAAAGGAGGTTTATTTGGCTCACAGTTTGTCGAGGTTTCAGTCCACAGATAGGAGAGGAGAAACAATCCATGGCAGGCAGAAGGCAGCAAACAGCAAGCGACAAATGACAAGCAGTGACCCTCTTTCTGTCTCTTATATCCAGTCCAGGCTACTGGGTGGCACTCACACCTGGGGTGGGGCAACCCTAATCCTAGCATCACACTGTGAATCAGTCCCATATCACATCCTCCATCCCAGCAGCACATACCCTAGATCCAGCCACCTCCAAAAAGCCCTACCAAGACCACATATGAAGCTTTAGGGGGACATCTAGATACAAGCCATAACAGCCATGGACTGTGTAGGATTTGTAAGGTCATTTTGATGATGAAATATATTTCCATCTGATTTTATAATTATTAAACTACTGTATTCCCCTGATATGGCTCCTTTTTTTTGGTCCTGGGGATTCAGCCACCTAGGTCACTCTACCATTGAGCTAGTCCCCACCTCTTTGTATTTTGAGACCAGATCTTGACAAATTGCCCAGGATGGCCTCAGTCTTATGATCCTCCCGCTTCAGCCTTCCGAGTAGCTGGGATTACAGGTGTGTGCCACCTCACATGGCTTGGTATTTTTTCCAGGGAGGCAGACTCCTCTTAGGGTAGTGCTGTGAGCCCCTCCCTGTGTTTCACCCCCATCACATCAGTATGGAAGTGGTGACATTGCTGTCTGTTCAGCCTGTGCCTCCTGATCTGGCTGGGCCTTGCTGGGCCTTGTGGGCTTGCTGTCAGGCCCTGCACTCTTGGCTGTAACGTTCCGAGGCACGGGGGGCCCCTTTTCGTGTTCCCTTCCTCTGGGAGTTAAAGTGTAGTCACCAGTCTAGCCAGCTAGAGGCAGATACAGCCACTTTTGTTTTGCATAGCAGTTTTGGGAATTGACGTAATTCTTAGAAACTTAAAACCCAGCCAGGTCAGAGACACAAAACCCTGGTTGATACACAGACCGTCCATTTGTAGTCTGGCACTTCTTCATGAGTGAAGAGCTGAAATTTGGAGTTGGTTTAATTCATGGCTGTTTTTGTCTCCAGGCTCTTGAGTCATATGTCATTGTGATTGCATGAAGCAAAGAGGTGGGTTTTCTTTTTTGTTTTTTGGTACCGGGGATTGAACTCGGGTCCTTGCGCTTGTGCAGCAGGCGGCGAAACCACTGAGCTAAATCCCTGGCCCAAGGTGGGTTTTCTTATAGCCAGGTCCTCTGGATCCAAACTGAGGGTGAGATTAGCATTGCCAGTCAAAAATGCTAGACCTGGAAATGTGTTTGTCCTTTATGTTTTGTTTTTTGGGGACAGGATCTGGCTATGTAGTCTGGGCCAGCCTTGAATTTGCTATGTAGACCAGGCCAACCTCGAACTCATGCTCTTTCTGCCACAGCCTCCTGAGTGCTGGGATTACAAGTGTGAGGCACCACATGCAGTGTGTTGGTCCTTCAGTGTGTATTTCTTGAGGGCCTGTTATGTGTTAGCTCTGTGAGGACAATAGTAAGTGAGACAGATGAGTTTTTGTCCTAGGGCGAGTTACTCTCGGGTGGGGGAAGACTGAATTTCTCTGGGTCAGGCCTTACTCCGAGCATTTTACAGGCATTAACTGTATGCGGTAACCAGACAAGGTAGTACTGTTAACTGCCTCACACTGCACGTGGGGAAACTGACTGAGGAAGGTAAGAAAGCTTCCTAGGGTTGCAGGGCCAGTTAGTGGCTGAGCCAGGAGTGTGGCTGTAGGTGGTCCGGCTCTGGAGTTTGCTCTCATAGTGGCGAGAAGTGCTTTGGACAAAAAGGAAACACCAAGCCCTAGAGTGACTTAGGAGAACTGAGAGTGGGCCACTCCGGGGAATGGTCAGGGAAGCCGAGGTCACAATTCGGAGGTTTGACGCGCAACCTGCAATAAGTAGGTGGGGTCAGTGTGTTCCTGGCAGAGAGAAGAGCAGGTCTAAAGGCTGAGTCAGGAAGGTGCAGGGTGCTTGAGGGCATAGTGGTACTAGAAAGACGTGCCCAGGCCATCCAGGTAGGTCTGTGCAGGCTGCGGCCTACATCTCAGATTTTATTTTCTGGCTGTGGAAACCATTTGTGGGAATTGGCAGAGGCATAGCCCTGGGATAGGTTTTTGTGCAGGAGAGTAGAAGAGTAGGAGTGGGGAGAGAAGCCTGGGAAAGGTGCGGAGTTCTGGTTTGAACTGGTTAGGTGTGAGAAAGAGCACTTTAACACCCACACAGGCGCTGATTGGCATTTGGACCTAGGGAAGAATTTAGGACCGGAGGTGCATGTAGATGAGAGACAGCGCATTTAACTACCCTGGGAACTTTGGAGATTCAGCCCCCGGGGTCTGGGCTGGGTCCAGGCATTTTGTGTCTGAAATGCTCCAGAGGACTGGTACAGGCCAGAGTGGAAACCACAGGTGTAAGTGGTACTGGAGCCACGGGTGGCCTGGGGGCTTGGGTTAGGAGAGGACTACTGCTAGGGAAGAGCAACAGCTCAGGGCTGGGCCACCCCAACACCTAGAGGTGGGCAAAAGAGGGGTGACAGCGAGTGAGGTAGGAGGAAACGGGGATGGGGTGAGGTAAGTGTGGAGGAGGAGTCGCGAGTGCCTTCACCTGGGCCAGCGTGTTAGGAGCTGCAGATTCATCCGTTCTAATCCCCCTTCTCCTTTGTACCAAGGACCCAGACTATTAATTCTAATCCTGCCGTGAGCATTAGTTTTCTATGCAAAATGAGCCAGGAGGCTCAAGTCTTTGCTTGTTTTGTTTGCTTATTTATCACACTATCCTCGAAGTGCCTCAGTGCTTAGGAGCAGGTGGTAACTAGACTGCTCCCTCTCAGAGACTCCCAGACAAAAGCCAGTTGTTTCCCGGGCTTGGCTCTCGCTGCCCCTGCCTGGAGCGCAGTTTTGGATGTGGTCACCCGGTCTAAGGCCCTCACTCCCCTCAGTCTGGCCGTCCTTCCTCAGCTGTCGCCTTCTCTGAGCCTTCCTCTGCCCTTTCTCCTTCACTGCACTCACCTCCCCACCTCCCTGGCCTGCAGACCCCTCCCTGCAGCACTTCACCTCTGACCTCTGTGTGGTTTACTTACTGCTCAGCATCTGGCCTGGCCCTCTGCTGGAAAAGGTGCTCCCTGAAGGCAGTGATGTTCCTTTTGCTTGGTGGTGGCCCCATAATCTGGATGCTGAACAGTGCTTGGCTGTGAATACCTGATGACTTGAGTGAATGTTGTCTCTCGGAAAAGAATGGCAGTACCAGGTGCAGCTGTGCACACCTGCGATCCCAGCTGCGTGGGAGCCTGCGGAAGGAGAGTCCCAAGTTCCAGCCCAGGGTGGGCATCTTAGTATGACCCTGGCTCAGAAAAAAATAAAAAGGACTGGAGATGTACCTCAGTGTGAAGGCTGTGGGTGTACTTAATCCGCAGTACCGAAAAAGAGGGAGGAGGAGGGGGAGGGGGAAGAGGAGGAGGAGGAGGAGGAGGAAAAGGGTGGCAGCATCTGGCTTTACTTCCTTTGGATTTGAAAAGTTATGCAGGATCTGTCTGTTCCTCTGTGGCCTCACTGAAGGCTTCCCCCCTCTACTTAGTAATGTCACATTTGTTTCAGTGTCTGTGCACTTTGAATCGTAATTTTCCTTGGCCTAAATTCAGTTTTGGCATCTTTTTCTTTTTGTAAATGAATTTCATGATTTTTTTTCCTTTCAGATATCATTTAGAATTGTTTTCTTTTTGTTTCCAATGCGGAACCCATCCCCCCCCCCCTTTGGGTACCAGGGATCGAACTGAGGACGTAGCCGTTGAGAGGCAGGCGCAGCACCACTGAGCTAAATCCCCGCGTCCAGGCCCTTTTTGAACACCACCCTTGTGCATGCCAGGGGCTTGCTCTGCCATTGAGCCATACCCCAGCCCTGGGTAATTTATAATGAACAGAAATTTGGTGGCACTTGGTTCCAGAGGCCAGGAAGTCCCAAGATGGAGGTGCTGGCACTGACGCTGGCCTCTTCATCATCCCTGACAAAAAGTTATGGAGGGGAAGATGGAGAAGAGGGAACTGAACCCACCCTTAGATAGCGGCCCCTCTGATGACGACAGTCTGTTTGTTCATGGGTGGATTCATTCTTCCTGGCCCAGTGACCTTCCCTTGGGGCCACCTCCCAGCACTGTTGAAATGGGGTTAAGCTTTCAACACAGGCTTCTCAGCTGATGCCTTTGCAGAGTAGCCATCTGCTGTGGAGATCACTGAGATCGTTACAACCTGAGTTAGCAAGGCTGTGAGGTCTGTATGCCTGGCCAGTTGTCAGTTAACTCCTCAGTTAATCTTCACTCACAGATTTTTATTCCACACTTAACTATGGACCATGAAGACCCCATTAGAATTAGAAGTGTGCAACTCTGGTCTGGTGGTGCCAGGCAGGAAGACAGGCTTTGCTGCCCTCCTAGCTGGGTACTTCAAGGCCAGCTGTGATGAGTGTCCTCCTGTCTCCTGGTGTTGGTCTTGCCTTCCATTCCCTAGCACCAGAAAGGCAGGCACCACCCGGCCCTCCTTCCCCCTGCACAGGTACTGTGGCGCTCAGCGGCAGGACCACCAGTGCTTCAGGAGAGATGAAAGCGACCCCTGTGCAGCGGGGCCAGGACAGTTAGAGCAGTGTCCACACTAGCGGGCCAGTGCTGACCGAGGAGATGGTCACAGCGCGGCCCACGTGGATGGAAGTATTTTGGAGCAGAGGCTCTGAGCGGCCCAGGTCAGCCTAGCGCATTTGTAGCCTTCTGCCTCTGCCTCAGAGGAGGCCTCCACCTCTTCACCTCTTCGGGCCTGGATTTATCCTGTGCGAAACGAAGATAAGGCCGCCCCACTGAGACCCCAGAGTGTATGTTTAGGCCCTTGTAGATTTCAGCAGATGTTTGATGTCGTCGTCCTGCTGGGAATACGAGGTAGTGTGAACCCTTGCTCATTTTATACCTTAGGTGATGGGTTATTATGTTCTTGATCACATTTTTCTTTTCTTTTTTTTGGTACCAGGGATCAAACTCCAGTCCTTGCGCTTGGCAAGGCAGGCTGCGGAACCACTGAGCTAAATCCCCGACCCTCTTGATCACATTTTTATTTTTTTGACAAAAAACTTTTTTTGTATTTTTTTGTACATATTTGCAGTACGTATGATTGCATTCCTTGTGTGGAGTTGGTACATGTACAGAACACATCCCATTTCTTTTCTCATCCCCTTCCCCCCTTCTTTCTCCATCTCTCTTTTTTTTTTTGGTATCGGGGATCGAACTCGGGACCTTGCCCTTTTGAGGTAGGCAAGGGAACCACTGAGCCAAATCCCGGCCCATCTCCCTCCATCTCCTGATCCCCTTCCTGTTTGAAGATCTGTCTCCCTACTTCTATTACCTATCTTTTATTTTGGTTTTAATTTATATTTTGGGTTTCTCATATAAGAGAAACAATATGATACTTAAGCTTGTATGCCTGATTAATTTCACTTAACATTATGCTATCAAGGGCCGTTTTGTGTTTTAAAACTTTTTTTTTTTTTAGTTTTTGGTACTGGGGATCAAACTCGGGTCCTTGCAGTTCTGCTGCAGGCGGCGAAACCACTGAGGCACATCCCCAGCCTCTAAAACTTGTTTCTATAAATAAAACTTTAAAATAATTATACACATATGCATGAATAACAAAGTTGTGTTGGTCACCTCTTGCCTCCATCCACCCAAATCCCTTTTAGCTCTCACCATTTAAAGTTTCTTATGTATTCTTCCTGATTTCTTTATTCAAATACAAGTAAATGTGCGTTGTTTTTCTTATTTCTCACCTTTCCTCCCCCAAAGATACTGCGTGTACACCAGCATTCTCGGTGTGCTTTCTTTTGGTACTGGCAATCAAACTCGGCCTTTCTGTTGCCAGGCAGGTGCTGTGCCACTGAGCTACATCCCCAGGCCCTGTGTGCTTTTTTTCCCACTTGACAGTATAACCTTATGTTGTGGAAACCAGGCTATCTAAAATATTTCTATGCTCATAATTATTTTCTAGCATACTTTTTTCTCCTTTGTGGTACTGGGAATGAACCAAGGATCTTGGCCCTGAGTTGCATCTGAAGCAGGCCCCTCCCCACTTTGGTGTTTTGGGAGAAGGTCTCACTGTCATCGAGGGTGGCCTCAAACTTCCAGTCCTTCTGCTGCAGCCTCCCAGGTGCTGGGATTATAGGTGTGCACCCTTATGCTCAGACAGCGAAACAACTTCTGAAACTTCCACTAGCCGGCCTCATTACTTTTCAGGGAGCATTTGGTGGACTCTTCATAAAGCATGCGTGTATGTATTTGTTATGTTTGTTTTTTTTGTATGGGGGATTGAACTCGGCTTTTGCACCGAGCTACATCTGGAGCCCATATTTTTAAAAAATTAAGTGGCCCAGGCTGGGTTTGAACTTGTGATCCACCTCACAGATTCTTGCCTCAGCTTCCCGGAGGGCTGGGATCCACCACACCTGGCTACCTTTGGGATTTTAAATGCTTCCTTCCTGCCTGCCTCGAAGAAGGAAACCTGGAGCCTGTGCAGTGCTGCACACCTGTAATCTCAGATGCTCAGAAGCATGAAGCAGGAGGGTGGCAAGTTCCAGCCTTGGATGAATTAGCAAGAACCTGTCTTAAAATTGAGAGAAAAAAGCAAAAGCAAAAGAGGAGTGCTGGGGTGTAGCTCAGTGGAGAGCGCTTGCCTGGCATGAGTGAGGTCCTGGGTTTGATCCCCAGCTCTCCAGAGGAAGAAGGAGACCTGGCACCATCTTCACAAACTTCAGAGTTCATGAAACGGCTCAGGTTTCGGCCTGTGGGCGCGTGGCGTCCAGACGTGCGTCCTAACACTCGGCTCCTGTGATGTCCTCATCCTTACCCTGGCTCATCAGACCTCAAAGCTTCCTCTTCCATTGTCTTCCGCAGGAACTAATTACTGCGCAGCTGCGGCCATTCAGTTACTGACCATTAAATTCTGAAAAACTCCGTGTTTTTGTGGTATTTTAATCTTCCTTACCTGTAATCCTGCCGGACGTCCTCACTTGCACCCCTTCTCTCAAAACAGTAAATAAAAACGCAAATCAAACCATTGCCCGGCAAACCACTCTCCTGGCTTGCAGTTTGGAGAAAGTTGGGGGGCTGGGGTGTGGGTCAGTAGTAGAATGCTTGCGTAGCACGCTTGAGGGCTCGGGTTCTGTCCCTGGTGCAGGAGCTGGGGAGGAGAGTATGTGGGCTGATTCTTGTTCACAGGCCATGGGAAGGTAATGGATGTCCCTTGAAGTAGAACTTTTTTTTGGATGAAAACAAATTTTGTGAAAATTAGTAATGCAGAATGAGTTTTGTGCTCCTTTAAGGTTCATTTCTTAACATACTTTCTGAGACCTTTTATGTGGCAAGTGGAGGTGCAGAACTAGACAGCAGGGCCCCTTTGTGCCTGCTTCCTGTGCTGCACCACAGTGGGTCAGCCTGGCGTTCCGGGTGATGGGCTGGAGTCAGCTTCTGAGGTGGCCATGTAGTTACTGTGAGGGCTCCGAAACTTCAGACTCAGAGCAAGACCTGCACCGCAGCTGGAGACACCTTGCAGGACTGTTAGGATGAGCAGATTTGTGTGGCCCTGGGTGAGTGGGCTTCGGCACTGTCCCTGTAAATGTGTGCTCTCGTCACTTGCCCCACCTTGCCTGCTTGCATTCTCCTCAGCTGGGCTTGGGAGAATTAGGCTGGAGTGTGGGTCTAGGGTGAAGCTTGTGCCTCTGTCGCTCTTCACTCTTTCCAGGTGCTCATTTGTTTGGCAGGCTGGGGAGCTGTCTTCGCAGGTGAGGAAATGTCACACTGTAGAGGTCTGGTGTGGCGAGTGGGACCACCTGCTGTCCCCGGGCAGCATGGAGCCCCATTCTGTGGGGTGCCACATTGTGTCATGCAGAGGAGCGCTGGCTCCACGCCCGTCCCAGCTGCCGACTCTTGCTGCTCTATTTCCTGCCTGCCTAACCTTAAGCTAGTAATTGGAGTTTCTCTAGTAATTTTCCATAGGGCTGATTGACGCTCTAGCTAACAGAAAAACAACTGACACTGTATAAAAAATAAAATGTGGAAGAGTTAGGGTGGGAAGCTGCCAACCAACCATTTGTGGTAAGGGCGAGTGAAAAGAGAGCCCACCCGGGTAATCGGTTCCTGATTAAGAGGCCCTTGAGTGTGAAGACAAGGTTGTGGCCAGGTGCTTCCTTTCTGTTGGTTTTCTGAGACGGGGTTTCACTCTGTAGCCCAGGCTGGCCTCGAACTTGTGGCAATCCTCCTGCCTCAGCCACCCAAGTGCTGGGATTATAGGCCTGTGGCACAATGCCTGGCTGGTCTGATTCATGTTCACTTTTAATTTCTGGATTCTTTTCTCATTTGGGCTGTGCTGAGACAGGATGGTGAGCAGCAGTGAATAGCGTATGGGGGAGAGGGCGCTCTGGAGCCAGGCAGCCTGAGTTCAGACCCCAGCAAGCCACTCCTGCCTGCTTACCTGTTCTATTCCTCAGTTTCCTTATCTCCAGGAGAATGATGACTCTAAACACACAAAAGAGTTTTAAATCAGTAGTTAGCACATGGTAAGTGGTGATAGTTTTAGCTGTGATTTTCTTTTTTTTTTTTAAGCTGTGATTTATTTATTTATTTATTATTTTTTTGGTACCAGGGATCGAACTCAGGTCCCTGCGCTTGCACAACAGGCAGCGCAACCACTGAGCTAAATCCCTGGCCATGCTGTGATTATTTTAAAGGAATCTTTTTAGCAGTTTCCATTTGCAGAAGACCATCCAGAGACAAGGAATAGCCTTGAACCCATAGAGTAATTAAGGGCTTTCACTGAGGGCCCAGCAGGGCCTGAGCAGCTGCCGCTGGAGCTGTGAAGAGGCAGTGTCAGTGTAAGATGAGTGTCTCCTTTCCAGGGGAGTGGAGAGCCGAGTTGTAGCCCCAGGTAGCTGGAGAATATCAGCAGCAAAGGTCAGAGCTCCAGGGTCCTGCTTTGTTTTATTTGGGGAGCGCACCAGAGTGGGTTCCCTCCTGTCAGCAGGTGTCTGGGATTCCTCTCATTGGCCACTGCACCACTCTCCCAGGCTTGGAGCTCCCTTGTCTTCTACCCCATGCAGGACGCTGGCCCCTGAGGGTGTGCACTGTGCTGCGGGACTCCGGCCCTTTGAGGGGCAGAGCCCTAGCACGAGCGCCTCCAAGTCTGTGTCACATCTCGGCCCTCTTCCAGGGAGGCTCCACCCTCAGCTTCATCAAGTGTGTCCTGTAAGATGCAGAACCAAACGGAGTCCTTCCAGCGAAGCTAGTTGTCCCTTTTGAACAGCGTTTCCCTAAGTCCCTGCTGTGTATGGAAATGAGTTAGAAATGTATTGTCTGTTCCTCACAGCCCCACAGATTGGTGATGAAGCAAGGATTTGCATGAATAATTTCCTGCACTGAAATGACTGCAAAGGAGGTGAAGTACAGTGTCTGGCACAAGGAGGCTGGGCTTGGGGCCTGGCCTTGGGGCAGGCTGCATGGAGCAGCAACAATTTGAGTTGGCTGTTGAGGGTAAGCCAGAGAGAGCTGTGAGGTTCAGAAGGCCCAGCACCATGGGATGAGGAGGATTGCAACTTAGTGACTTAGTGAGACCCTGACTCAAAATAAAAATGTTAAAAAAGAGCCAGAGGGGTGCAAAAGCCGAGTCCATTTCTTGGTACTGCAAAAAACCCCAACCAACTAACCAAACAAAACCACACACACACAAAAACCAAAAAACCCCCAAACAAACCCCACAAACAACAACAACAAAACCCAAATGACATCAGAAACCTCATTGAGATGGATATTATCCAAATGGATTATATGCATCTGGATGCTGTGGCATGGGCTGTAATCTCAGCTACCTGGGAAACTGAAGTGGGAGGATCACACATTCAAGACCAGCCTGGTCTTGCAAGACTGTCTCAAAATAAAAAAATGAAAAGGGCTGGGATATGGGTCTGTAGTAGAGTACAGTGCATGTATGAAAATGCCACATGGAGACCCAGTATTTGTGGGCACTAATAAAAATATACTGAGAACCCCTCACTGGGCTCATGTGGTTGCCAGGTGGGTTGTGTGAGGTGGAGCTTCACTACCTCTTTTCTTCAGAGCTCAGTAGCTGTCACTTCACTGGTGACTGCTGCCCCCCAGGCTGCCCGGTGAGCATCTCTCTGGGACACCTTCCTGACCAGCCTTCACTGTGGGTTTCCCAGAGTTTTAACGAGTTCTGCAGATCAGGGCTCTCATACATATGGGGGTCACCTCAGTCCTAAGGTCGGAGGTCCCAGTTACGGTGTGGGGCTGCTCCTCTCCACCTCCCTCTGGCTCCCGGTGGTGCTGGCCGGCTCATGGAGGCTTATTGTAGTGTTCTTCCTGCACACATGTTGTGACCAAGGTTCCTCTTTTGTTTTGTTTTGTTTTTGGTCCCAGGGATCGAACTTGGGAACTTGTGCTTTTGAGGCAGGCGGCGGAACCACTGAGCTAAATCCCCGGCCCAAGGTTCCTCTTTTGTAAAGACACTAGTCCTGTTGGATCAGGGGCAGTCTGCTCCAATGTGGCCTCATTTGAACTAATGACATCTGCGAGGGCTCTATTTCCAAATAAGGCCACCTTCTGAGGTCCTGGGGGCTGGGACTTCAGCTTAGGACATTTGAGGAGACACCATGCAGCCCATCACACCTCTTTGCTCTTTCCACCTAGTATCATGGACCTTCTCTCCTGGCCAGTGCCCTGCAGGCAGATCTTTCACAGCACAGAAAGCATCTGTGTGTCATCTACTCATTTGTGCCTGTCTCTGGCACTTTGCATGCAGTGTGGGAAGTGGCTGCAGTGGAGATCTGTTCAGGGTCAAGAGCGGAATGAAATAGGCAGAAGTTGCAGAGGTCACCTTTCGTCTTATTCCCCTGCTGCCAGCTCCAGAAGCTCTCCAGAGTTTGGGTGTTGGCTGGCTGAGGGCACAGGCAGTAGTTACCACTTCTGTTACTGCACAAGCATATCTGATCTGTCCTGGCCTTCCCCCCTGGAGTGATAACCCATTATTGTCTGACCATCATGCTCCCAGAGAAATACTTTAAAGATGTTTGCCTCCAGGAGGCATTTTGCCCAGAGGATTTCTTTAATGGCCACCTTCTTGCTTGTTTTAACCTTTGCTTTGAATATTCTGGCATTAAGGATTCAAAAGGAAATCATTCGAAGACTCAGAGTAGTTACCCGTTAGTAAGTGTCTGTCCAAAAGAAGATGCCAAGAAATAACTGATTCTGTCCAGAAGCTTTAGAAGTTGCTCACTGGACACTAGAGAATACACCTGGCTTTTGCTCTGAGTTTGGCTACACATTAGTGAGGATGGATCATTCTGGACTCAATACCTTTGCTAAGAAAAATACTGCAGAGCACCCTTTGTTATTTCATAACATGCTAGGCCGAAAGGTGTCTTCTGGGAGATTGGGAATGGGATCTTAGCCTTCAAGTCACCTTTCCTGCTGAGAGCAGTTGTAGCAGTCTGCAGAACACATCCTGGGATGCTTTGTGCTGGGTGCCCTCAGACACTACAGGAAGGGCAGAGAGCACAGCATACCTTCCTTCACCTTGCATCCGGCTTGGCAGTACAGCTCACAGCCAGTTGTCTCATTACTTTTCTCATTGCTGAGACACAATGCCCAACTCCCAAAGTTAAAGGAGGAAAGGTTTGTTGTAGGTCACAGTTTATACAGGTTTCGTTTCATAGTTGGCTGGCTCCAAGGCAGGGTGACGTGGCAGAGGGGCATCACAGAGGAGAATCGCCATGAGTTCAAGGCCAGCCTGGGCTACATAGTGAATTCAAGACTAGCCTGAACTGCATAGTGAGACCCTGTTTCAAAACAAACAAAAAGAAGTTCTTAATCTCAGCACACACTTAGATCCATCCACCCCCAAAAAGCCTCACCTATGACTGCATGCAGCTTTGGGGTGACATCTAGATACAACCCACAACACTAGTTTCATTTGTGTGACCCTCACCCCTAGCGCTCTGTGTATCTTGGTAAAACTTTGCAATATATTATTTCATCCATAAATATATCTGTATGTGCCTAACCCTAATATAAATCTGAGGTGGTGGTGGTTTTTTTGTTACTGGGGATTGACTTAAGGGCCTTTGCACTGAGCTACATCTTCAACCCTTTTTTTTTGGTACTGGGGATCGAACTTGGGACCTTGCGCTTGCGAGGCAGGCAGTGGAACCACTGAGCTGAATCCCTGGCCCTTTCAACCCTTTTTTTTATCAGACATTCCTTGATTAATGACTGAGTTTTAGTTCTGTGACTAGGCTGCTACCTGAATTGGTTGCCAAATGAGGAGCTGTGTATAGTATTACAATGTTCAGAACAAAGAAAAGGTCAAAGAAAACTCCACCTCGGTGGCTTTGCTTTGATTCGCATAACTTACTTGCAGTGCTGTGATGTAGAACAGAACATAAACTACAATGCTGAACAGTACAGTCAGCAACAGTTACAACTCCATGCAAACAGGGTGAACTGTACAGAAAAATACACTGAGGCCCTATCAAGACGTACAGAACTGTACCCCAAAAGGACATTGTAAAGCTGACCAGTGGATCATAAGCCCGAATAGCACATCTTGGTCGTAAGTCTGAACAGTTAAGTCCTACCTGTTAAACAGGTAGGTCGTTAAATGAGGAATTTATTTTGAGGTAGGATCTTGCTAAGTGACTAAATTGCTTAAGCCAGACTCGAACTTCTGATCTTCCTGCCTCAGCCTTCTAGAGTGCTGGGATTATAGGCTCAGCCACATCTAAGATATTTAACAGTATTTTCTTTACACCTCAGTATCTAGTCAGTGTTCCGATGTCCAGCTGTCTCACATGTGATTTTAGGTCTCTGTTTCAGTTTGTCTGGATCTGGACCCAGCTCAGCCACACATGCATACTAGGTGCCGTGACGCGAGTGGGCCTGGCAGTGCATGTGCTTAACTAGGCTGCCTGAAGAAAATCAGTGGAGGATAGTTTCCATATTTTCCTTTTTCTATACTGAGACCGGCACCTCTGTATTCACCTAAGAAGAAAAAAGTTATGCGTGTTCAAGTGCTTAAATCAAGGGTATTACAGATACAATTTAAGGTCAGGATACAGACTTTAGTGTGTGGGCACAACACATTATTAATGGTCTAAATAAAAGATTCATATCCTTAAACTAATCCACTGGAGTTTCTTGGTTTTGTTTACCTTTAAATTGCCACTGAAACAGCACCATAACTGTGCTGTTATTTTCTGGAATTATTTTAGTATTCCTGCTTTAGTTTTCTCAGTAGCATTGTGCTTTGTGGACACATTAAAACAGTGCACATTGAGATCCATCAGTGGTCAGTTTCTGACCCCGGCGTTCCCCAAGATCCCTGGTGTGCTTAGTGTCAGCAGGACTAGAATCCATTGCTCTGCATCACTTAAATGGGTTTTACTTATTCCTTTCAGGGTTAAGATGTCACAGCCTGCACAGCTGAAGGGTGCATGGAGGGAGAATGGTGGAGGATGAAGAAAAGACAGATAGAGAAACTGAGGCCAGGTGGAGCCTTCCTCCTGATGGGAGAAAAGGACCAGCTGGCAACGCAGTGCAGTTATTTACAGTGTAGAGATCAGGGATGCGCAGCAGGAGGAGAAGAGGGTGCCGGTGACTGGAACTGGGAGAGCAGCTAGGGTCTACAGGACATCAGGCTTGATGGTTTTATGGCCAATGGGCGGGGAGGAAGGCACGCCTTCTTCTTGGCCAGGCCTTGCTCCCACATGTCCTGTGTCCTGTTGTCGCCTGTTTTCCTCCCATGGGGCCCTGGCTCCTCTGCAGGAGGAAGCGAACAGGAGGTGTGTTCCTCATTCCACGAGGGGCCCCGCATGAGGGGCCCTGCCTCATCTGTGGGAGGAAGCAAGTTAGGGCCGGCCATAGTGATCTACAACGCAGCACTGCTAGCATTAAGGAATCAACCCTTTTAGTATTCAGTACTAAACAGCCCCCCTTTACTTGGTTATCATTTTAGTATAATTGGAAAATAAAGATGAGCACAAATTGCCAGTCAGTTTCAAGGCACACAGTTTTATTTTTGCCATTAACCTCAATGTTTGAGGTTAGCAGGGTTCTTTAAAACTAGTGCTCTTAGCATTTCACTGATTTACACTAACATCTGAGCCTCAGTCCCTCCATCTCTGAGTTTTAACCTTGACCTCCCATGTCTGAACCATTTTACATAGTCTGAAAAACTAATTCCTCCCTTTCTGCCTCTTAGGAATCAGTAGTGGAGAGGAAAAATGAATCTACCTCCCCAGGAGGATCGAAGGTTTGAGCCCAGTCTGGGCAACTTAGTGAGACCCTGGCTCAAAGTTAAAAAATAAAAATTTTGGGGGACCGGGGATTTAGCTTAGTGGTTCTCCTGCCTGCCTTGAAAGTGCAAGGACCTGAGTTCGATCCCTGGTACCGAAAAAAAATTTTTTTTAAAGGGCTGGGGATGTAGCTGAGTGTGAAGGCCCTGGGCTCAACCCCCAGGACTGCAAACAGAACAAAGCAAAAAAAGAATACACCTCCTTTTCTCTAGCAACTACTAAAGTGCTGGATGAAATAATAACTTGCAAACTAAATGTAAAGCTTTCCTAGAGAGTCTTTCTCTGTTTTTCTGGTACTAGGGATTGAATCCTGGGCCTCACGCATTAGAGTCAAGTGCTGAACCACTGAGCTCCACCCCTACCCCTAAAAAGTTTTCTATTGTAACACATTCTTAAAACTAAGTTATGCCTGTAATCTGAGCTACTTGAGAGGTTGAGGCAGGAGCATGACAAGTTTGAGGCCAGCCTGGGTGGTTTATCACGATCCTATCTCAGAAATCAAAAGGGCTGGGAGTGTAGCCCAGGTCTTGGGTTCAGTTCCTAGTGTCCACAAAACAAAACACTTAACCTCTTTTATTTGGCTCAGAATATACATATTTTGACTTTAAGTCTATAGATCTCCTAATTGAAGGAAAGGAACTCAGGCAGTCTGGTTGACAGTCTGGTCTGCTGTCCTTACCTGGTTCACATGGTAATGTGCAGCTAAAGGAAAGCAATCTATGCCTTATCTTGAACTCATTGGCTTTTAGAGAGTCTTCTTTCACTCTTCTCTGGGAACCAGGAAACAGCTGTTGTTGCCTCTAAGATCCGCTATGAGTCTGTCTCCCCTGCTGAATTGTGTCTGACTCTCCTCATCAGGTGGACCATGTCTGATGTCTTTTTTGCTCAACATAAAATGACTGGACATAATAGAAGTTCATTAAATACTGCATTTATATTGTTGAAGCTATCATAGAATCAGGTTAGAAACTAAACTCTTGTATGATGAGTAAAGGCACTGGTTAGGAATTTAGCAGTTAAAGATGAACCATAATATAGTGCATTTGAATGTCATTTCAAGTGAATGGTTGGGGTTAGAAAGAATATAAAATAAGTAGCCATATAACAGACTGTGTTGGTCAGCTTTCCCATCTGTGGGACACAGTGCCCAACCAAGACCCACAGCTTAAAGAAGTTTATTTTGGCTCATGGTCTCAGAGGATTCAGTCCATGGTTGGCTGGGTCCAAGGCAGGAACATCATGGCAGAAGGGCAGGGGGAGGAAGGCTGCTTCGTTCTTGGCAGCTGGGAAGCAGAGCAGGAATAGCCAGAGAGGAAGGGCCAGGGAGCAGATACAGATCCCCAAGCCACACCTCCATGATCACCCCACACATCCAGAAGTGTGCTCTAGCAATCCCCCAGGCAGTTCCCAAAGCCAGTCAAGTTCACATTCCACTTGCATGGCCTCACAGACTTCTAAATTGGAGCCATCTTGGCATCTCTTTAGGTTATGCACAAATGAGCACATTGACATTTCTGGTGGTTCCTGCTCCTTGTTCTCTGTACCAGAGAGGTGACATTAATGAGGACCATTTCTCATCTGTGTGAATGCAGATGTGTGGGCAGCTTGTCTCCTACTAATCAGTTTAGGTAATCCTTTGTAGGATTATTGCCAACACCTTTTGAAAAAGTATCCTTTTTCCAGGTAACATTTCTCAAAGCTAAGGGTGTATGCATGAGGCCCCAGGTTCCATCCTTAGTGCCCAAAAAGGAAAGAAAAAAGAAAAGAGAAAAAGAAAGAAGTCAGATGTTCTTCAGAAATGCTCTGTATGGGATAAATCATGAATGTAAATGACATGGTCAAGAGCTTTGTATCTAGTTCTGTGAAGGGTCAGAGGACATCATGGCTTTGTTAGATGTCTCTCCCATGGTCTGCTGCAAAACAGTGGCCAGGACACGCGTCGGGAGGGTCAACTTGTGCCTCTGGAGCCACCAAGAAGCCTACCCTGGTTAGCGTGTCTTTATGTGGAAGGTTGTGTTTACCAGGCCCATGTGCTTCTGATGAAATGCTATTGAACATTGATTCACACACAGTGTTTTCTTTTGTTTTGATTCGGTAGGACTCTAGAAAGATTGTGCCATGAATGGTGATCCTCGGGCTGCAGTGGTGACTTCACCACCCCCGACCACAGCCCCTCACAAGGAGAGGTACTTCGACAGAGTAGACGAAAACAACCCAGAATACTTGCGGGAGAGGAACATGGCGCCAGACCTTCGCCAGGATTTCAATATGATGGAGCAGAAGAAGAGAGTGTCCATGATTCTGCAGAGTCCTGTAAGCGAAACATGTCCCAGAACAAAGGCTGTCTTCCCTCTTTTGCTGCCTCATTTCCTGTGCTCTGTTGTCTGAGTGTGGATCACTTGATCTTCACACAGGAAGTGGGTGCCTGTATACACGTCATGTTTGTTGAAAGAATTTTGTTTTGGTTATGTTGTCAGACATGGTGAGAGGTCTGCAATGTCACAAAGGCAGGGAGGTATTTGTTTCTCCTTTCATTGTCTTGTTTCTCCAGGGATCTTTTGATTATTGGGACAGCTTGAAAATTTCTGTTTCCTCCAGAATGCAGTTGAGCATCCCTAACCCAAAAATCTGAAATCTGAAACATTTTGAGCATCATGCCATTCAGAAGGTTTTGGATTTCAGAGCATTCCTGATTTTTGGGTTAGGGATGCAACCAGTAAAGTCTATGCAAAATAGTCTGAGCTCTGAAAAACTCCCAAATCGGAGTCACTTCTGGTCCCAAGCATTTCGGATAGGGGTCACTCCACCTGGGCCTGGCAGGGTCCTGGGCACAGAGTAAGTTAACAGCAGGAGATTCTCCGCAGCCAGTGCCTGAACACAGTCACAGCCACCGAGCCTGGGTGGGTTGCATCTTCAGGGAAAGTGAGCTGTTGCTTGTGCTCTTGTGTTGGTGCTGCCGGCCTCTCTGTGCTTCATCGTTTGCCTGTCTTTCTAATTTGTTCTTGCTGTACCCTCAGTATTTTTAGGAAACATTGGTTGTGTCCCATGTGCTGTGGGGACACATGGGTTGGAACTAGGAGTTCAGCAGTAAATAAGACATAGAAGGGCTCTAATGAATAGCTTTGGTTGAGTTGTTATTATTAAGGTATGACTTACTTGTAGTCAAGTGCACTGATCTTACATATATAGCTTCATAAGGTTTTTTTTTTTTTGTATTCAGGATTGAATCCAGGGCCATGCACATGCTAGGCAAATGCTTTACCAGTGAACTACATCCTCAGCCCTTTTATGTACCCCCCATTTTTATTCTGAGACAAGGTCTCACCAGATTGCCCAGACTGGCCTTGAACTTGTGATCTTCCAGCCTCAGTCCTGAGTAGCTGGGATTATAGGTGTGTGCCACCATGCCTGGTGCTTAATGAGTTCTGACACATGTAGGACATGTGTGTAATCACCCAGATCGGGCCTCAGACTTGACATTCCAGCTGGAGAAGGTAAACAAGAAAAGCAAACCGAAGTACAGTGCCAAAAGCAGCAGGGTGCTTAGACTGAGTAGAACCGTGGCCTCTCTGGGAGGGAAGATTTAAATTGACTCTTTCAGGAAGGAGCTGGCCATACAGGAATCCAGGGAAGTTGCCCAGATCGAGGGATCAGCTGACGTGAGCATGATGGGCTTGAGGAGCCTTTGCTTGTACCAGGCTTCCCTTCCTCAGGCACTGCCGCAGATGCAGCCTCGCTGTCCTTATTGTGTGCACAGACAGGGTCCTGGGAGACGCCTGACCAGAGTGAGGGCAGTGCACTTGTGCTGCGTCCTTCCTCCAGGGAGGGTGGACTGGGGCTGTCCTCAGCGTGCCCCGCAGGCTCTTTTCAGCCCAAGCAGCGAAAACTAGAAACAAGTTGAGTGTGAAGTCAGCGAGTCCTAGAGTACTTACAGTTAGATGTGGATCCTTACTCAGTGAGCCCACATCTTCATATTACATATCATTTACTTGACAGATAGTATTTCTTCATAGAGCATGTGAAAAAATTATATTACAGTTTGGGGAAACTATAAAATATCTATTATTGCAACTGACTTTATATTAAAATCACTACCAATCCATTGGCACCTTTTTGACTAATCTAGGATTGATAAAGAATGTATGTATTTGGGATGTCTATATTTCAAAAGTGTTTCGGAGAAAATACTGGTAATTGCAAAGTGGCATCTGAAATTACTAATTATTTTGCCAGTAAGATAATTATAATTAACTTTTTTTTGGGGGGGGTACCGGGGATCGAACTCGGGTCCTTGTGCTTGCGAGGCAGGCAGCGGAGCCACTGAGCTAAATCCCTGGCCCTATAATTAACATTTTGATGTATTTACTTTTACTCTCTTTCTGTTTAGATATGTATTTACTCTTACAAAAACTGGTTATAGTGTTTTATGACCCTTTTTACTCAAAAATCTATCAAGAGCAATTTTTATGCCATTTAATTTTTTTTAGCTTTTCAAGTTTGAATGCATGCACAAAATTCCCAGGGTATCAAATCAGTCCTCTAGTGTTTGAAATATAGAGTGTTTCCCTCTTTTTTTGGTAATGTTGAAATGAACATTCTTATAATGTATCTTTTTTTTTTTTTTTTTTGATACCAGGGATTGAACTCAGGACATTGTGCTTGTGAGGCAGGTGCCGGAACCACTGAGCTAAATCCCTGGCCCTTATGAATATATCTTTGAGCACATTCCTCCTGATTATTTCCTTAAAATATATTCCTAGGAATAGAATTCCTATTCAAATTTTTAAGCTTTTATTTTTATTAAAAAAATGAAGTGTCAGTTTATAGTTCCAGAAAATAAAGTGTCAGTTTATATTTCCAGTTGTAATGTATGAACAGATCTATTTGTTGTTCGAGCACAGAATAAAAACAAAAAATTGGTTTATATGATAACTACCCCTCCCCAACAGAAGAGAAATGGTGTTACACTCTTTTAAAATTCATTTTATTAGGCTTTCTGTGAAGAATTGGAATCGATGATACAAGAACAGTTCAAGAAGGGGAAGAACCCTACAGGCCTGTTGGCATTACAGCAGATCGCAGACTTCATGACGGCGAATGTTCCCAACGTCTACCCGGCAGCTCCTCAGGGTGGCATGGCTGCCTTAAACATGAGTGAGTAGTTCTGGACTTGTTACAGCCTGCGGCGCTCTCCTCTGGAGGATGTGGGCATGCAACTGTGCGATACATGGTGCTAAGTATTTTGGAAATGATTGTGTTTTAGTCAGTCGTGGTAGAAAGTAGGCTGGAACCCTGAAGTGTCATGACAGAGAGGGGTCCCTCTTAACAAAGCAGTGAGACTCTGTTGTTTCCAAGGCACAGGACTTTTATATGGTTTCTTAGGCCCTTTGTGAGTTAAAAAATAACGAATCAGAAACAGTGCTTATGGTGTAGTACCTCAGTTTTGGCTGAATCATTTCAGCCATGCCAGTATTTCTTTTCCTATCCACCAACATTTTTTACCTACTTTTCCTTATTACTGCTTGCACACTAAGGAGAAACAAATTCCCAGAGCAGGTTGGAGGGGAAAGGCTGGATGGCTGTGGGGGCAGAGGTTTGTCCTGGCTGTTGACTCTGTGCTGTTAGATCCCCAAGGCAGAGTGCGGGTGATGTGAGCAGCAGCTGACCTGACCATGTGTGGCATCCTGTGTGGTGTCCTGGGTGGATGGCGAGGTCTGACTGAGCACCGTACTTAGGGTGCTGTTCTCCATTAGCTCACCTGATGGTTGCTGTTTAACCGTCTGTCCAATGGTGTTCTTAGACATTGACTGACTTTCACTGGATGTGATGTATTGTTCTCTGCAGAGTATTAAGAATCACCTTTAGCCAGGCAGAGTGGCACACACCTGTAATTCCAGCTCCTTGGGAGGCTGAGGCAAGAGGATTGCAAATTCAAGAAGCTGAGCAACTTACTGAGACCCTGTCTCAAAATTTTTAAAAAGGGATAGGTGTAGATCAGTGGTAGAGTGCTTGCCTAGCATGTGTAAAGCTCCAAATTTATCGCCAGGACTTTAAAAAAAATTGACTGGCTCAAACCTGAAAATTATATTCTGAAATTATAATGGCTGCTGGTAAGGTTTTCATGCTTTCACATGGGTTCTTAGTGGATTTCAGGACATTTGATAGGCGTTTGATAATAATTCATCTCATTTACATATTGTCTTATAGTCAGAGATAAAGAATTTTTTTTTTTTTGGTACCAGGGATGGAATGCAAGACCTTTAGCTTTCAAGGCAGGAGCAGTGCCACTGAGCTAAATCCCTGGCCCAAAGAATTTTTTTTCAGTAATGCCACGTTAAAAAAAGGGAAGGAAGACAGCAAAGATTTCTTTTTTTTCCTTCTCAACATTTGTTTTGACTTGCTCTTCCTCCTTGTCTCTGCATTGGCTGGAACCTGTGGTACAGTACTCAGTGCTAGAGCCAGGAATACACCTGCACCGCTGATTTTCACTCTTGCTTTGGATGTCAGCGGTAGGTTTTTGATGTCCTTTGTCCAGATAGGATGTGCTCATCTGTCTCTGTCTTGCTGAGCACTTGTATCCTGGTGCATGTTAGATTTTGTGCAGTGCATCTTCTGCATCTATTGAAATGATCACATAGGTTTTCTTCTTCTTTTTTTTTTTTTTTTTTTCATACCAGGGATTGAACTCGGGTCTTTCCGCTTGCAGGTCTTTCCACTTGCGGGGCAGGCAGCGGAACCACTGAGCTAAATCTCCAGCCCAACATAGGTTTTCTTCTTTAGGTCAAGATAGTGATTATGTTGGTTGGTTTCAGATGCTGACCCAACCTCGCACTCTCCAGATGAACCCTACTGCTCATGGTTTGTTTGTTTTGTTTTTGAGACAGGGTCTCACTGTGTAGTTCAGGCTGACCTTGAACTCACTATGTAGCCCAGGTTGGCCTCAAAATCATGGTGATCCTCCTGCCTCAGCCTCCCAAATGTTGAGGTAATAGGCATGTGCCACCACACCTGGCTTGATCGTATTCTTTAACTCTATGTAATGTCGGATTATTTGCTAAAGTTCAGTACTTTTTAGGGTGTGTTCATGAGGAACATTGGGCTTTTCCTTCCAGTGTCGCCTAATGTCCCTGTGTGCCAGTGGTGAGGGTGCTGGCCTCAGAGCATGAGCTGGGAAGTGTTCTGGAAGAGCTTTCTAACCTTGGTATTATTTCTTCCCAGAAAGTCTGATAGAAAACTTTGTGGAAAAGTATGTAACTGCAAACCTGGCTTAATAGAAATAGGGCTCTTCAGGCGTCTATTCTGTGCCGCTTTGGAGAGTTTGTCTGTTTCATCGAGTAAAGAATTGCTGGCATAGTAGTTCATACCATCCCTTCACTGCCCTTTCAGTGCTTGCAGGAATGTAGTGATAGCCCCTCTGGTTCTTCACATTGAGTTTTTCTGTCTTCACTGTTTTGTTGGTAAGCAAGGCTAGAGGTTTGTTTCATTGCTTATCTTATTTTTATTTTATTAATTTAAAATTTTATATCTTAACCAACTTTTGCTTTAATAAAAACTTTACTTTTTCTTCCTTTCTGATACATATGTTTAATGCTATAAATTTCCTTCTAAGCATGTTTTACCGCATCTCACAAATTTGACTACCTTTTTGTTACTTCTTTCTTTCTTTTTTTTATTTTTGGTACCAGGGATTGAACTTGGGTCCTTGTCCTTGCCAGGCAGGCGGCGGAACCACTGAGCTAAATCCCCGGCCTTTTATTACTTATTTCTAACTTAACTATATTAATTTTGGAGAGTACAGTCCTTCTGGTTTTGAGACTTTGTGGTCTGTTGTGACAGATACATAGCTCAGATCCATTGTTACTTGATTTATATGCTAAGAGTCATTAATATTTGAGTCCTTTCTCTTCGTTTCAGGTCTTGGTATGGTGACCCCTGTGAATGATCTCAGAGGCTCCGACTCCATCGCGTATGACAAGGGGGAGAAGCTGCTGCGGTGTAAACTCGCTGCCTTCCACAGACTGGCCGACCTCTTTGGGTGGTCTCAGCTCATCTACAACCACATCACGGTGAGAAACAGGGCCGGCCCCGGGCGGGGCGCAGGCTGTGGGGAGCTTGAGGCGGGCTTCAGGAAGTCTGCAGAATATAGCAGTCTGCCAGTTGCTGCGTTCAGGTCAGGAGTTCTGAGGATGGCCATTCTTTAAAGTTTCTTTCTTGCATGCTGACCTAATGAGTGTTTACCAAATTACAGGCAGTTCCTAAAATTCTTTTTATGCTTAAAAGCCTAGGAATGAACTGTGTGCTTCTCAGCTCTGACTAAAAAGTTATCTCTCACACTTATGTCTTCTGCTACTCCAGTTTTTTTTTTTTTTTTTTTTTTGGTATCAGGTATTGAACTCGGGACACAGGTGGCAGAACCGCTGAGCTAAATCCCTGGCCCCGGCCCCCAATTTTTAAAAACCATTTTCAACATTATCAGTCCCTCCCTTTTCTTCAGGTCATCCATAGTACACATTGCTGGTGGCTTGTTACCCATACCAAGCTTTGCTGTAACGGGGATGGTGCTGCATTCCACCTCTCTGGCATCTGAGCAGAAGGTTCGAAGCAGATCCCCTGGCTCTGCCCTTAGGTCGATAGCCCATCTCAGCAGGCCAATGCTGCCCAGCAGCCATGGGGGTCTTTCATACAGACTCACCAGTATGTAAGGCTTCTCTACTGTCTTTAAAACTCCTGACCTCTTCCTCTTCTCAGCAAATGACCTCATCATGTCACAGAAAAAACGGGAACCCTTCTGACCTTGTGGCCATTCTGTAGTCTTGACGACCTATTACAGGCCTGTGTTCTGGCCAGACTTGTTCTCTAGCTTGGAGTTCGTCCCTTCCTGGCTGCTTAGATTCTTAAGGCACTGGCAGCTAGATTGTTTCCCTCCCTCCTTCCCTCCCTTCATTTGTAGAGATAGCTTTGTGTAGGGAACAGGGGAAGGGGACTGTTACCAGAACCTCTGCAGTGAGTCCTGGTCTCCTGCGAGCCACGGCAGCACACGGCGAATTTCAGGAAAGGTAGACAAATGAGCCTGAGAAGAAGCTGAGCTTTGGGTCTGATCAGTGCTGCTCTGGGCAGCAAAGACAAGAAGCCCTAGCTTGCAGCACCTTTTATTTAGTCCATCCGAAGAAACAAATGTAACAAATGAATAATGTAGATTTCAGCATCATATTGGGATGAACAAGGTGTAACAAAAGACTGGGTGGGGGCGGCAGAAATCTAAGAACAATGAGGAACTATGCAGATGAAGATTTAGTTCCTCCCAGGGCGTCTCCCGCAGGTGTGGTCTTGTCCTGGAGCATTACAGCATCATGGGATCATTGAGATCTCCCTTGTGCCCTGAGGCCAAAATGGAATTATGTCTTGGAGTGTTATAGCTGGCCTGTAGGCAGGAGAACTAGGCCTACTCAAATGATTTTTCCCTAGAATTATGTAGCATTGCTCCCAACAGCTTTGCTCTTTTATTTTTATTTTTCTGGTACCGAGGATCAAACTCAGGACCTTGCACTTGCAAGGCAGGCACAGTGCCACTGAGCTAAATCCTTGGCCCCAAGATAACTTTGTTCTTTGAACTGCTTCCTTCCTTTGGTTTTTAAGCTTGTTTCAGTCTTCTGTTTTTTAGTTCATTTCTTTTATTGGATATTTCAAATCGTTAATGTAGTGCCTGGTTAGTGTAGTGGGTGCACCCTTACGCAGAGGTCTCAGAGACAGTCCTGACCCTGCCTTCCCTCTGTCTCCTGAGGCGTCAGTGCTGACAGCCGCTGAGACTGTTCAGAGCTTTGCTTCTGCACACAATTCGCACGTTGCAAGGCAGCTCTTCTGGATTCATAGCAGTGTGAAACCTCCCGAGGTGAGGGTCTGGAGCCACCTCTGTGACCAGAGTGCTGTGTTTCTGGGACTTGGCATTGACTTCTGCTGGAGCTCAGTTGTCTTCTCCCCAGCTGCTCCCAGCATTGCTTCTACAGTGAATGTCTCGAAATGCAGGCTGGCCATGCTCTCTCCTGCTGTGCAGACTGTTTCCTGGTCTATTCCCTTGCCGGTGGCCTTCCTCATTCTGCATGCTTCTTGTTGCTGTCTCCCCAAGGGGCACAAAGTGGCATGCCCCAGGTCGGGCACAGTGGTGTGCGTGCGAGCCCCTGCTGACTGCATTGCTTCCATAAAGTTGAGATAAGAACTCGCTGGCGCCTTCTGATGCTGGATTGGTGGGCGAGTTAGCCCAGCTGGGTGCGGCTCCCTTCCTGGGGCCATCAGGAGGCTGCTGGCCTCTCTGCTGATCACACTGGGCAGGGTGCTCTAGTGGAGATTTTGTGCTAAATGGTGGCCTAAGAATGAGTGCCATGAAAATGTCACAGCTGTGATAAGAAATGTAATCCATGGCTCTAACGGCAGCTTCACATTCTCTGGGGGCTTAAAAATGCTGTTTACCACCAGTCCTGCTTTGAATGCCATGTAAGTAAGTTTGACTCACTTAATGCAGGTCATCCTGCCCTTTCTTTGAGAGAGGGTCATAGGGATTTTCTGTTGAAGGGATTTAAAATGCTAACAAGTGTTAGAGGATGGGAGTGGATTTTCTGAGTTAGATCTTTGAGATTGTGTTGGATTTAGAGAAGCCCTTGCTGGAAGGGGGACAAGCCAGGCTGGCCTGACTGGCGCTCAGGGTGACCTTTCTCAGTGTGCCTTAGCTGGTGGCTGTGCCTTTCCGTCCTCTTGTGGGTGGAATGCTGTGAGGCTTGGCACCTACGGAGCACGACAGGTGCTTGGTTTAGTTCTGTTTTGGACTCCAGGGAATGCTGACCTCCAGGCTGACCTCATGGAGCCCACCCTGTGTCCAGGGCCTTGTACTGGGGGTTGTGTACTACTCCCCAGAGGCATGGAGTGGGGCCACTGGTTCCTGCTGTCAAAAGGTTGGACTAAACGCCTGAAGTCTTTCTCAAACATTGCATCCCACTGACTCTAACTTAGTAGTAAATGTGTTTCAATTTCATCTATAGAAAATCTTTGGAAGCTATAAAAGTTTATAAAAACTAGATTATGAGCTGGGCATGGTGGTATACGCCTGTAATTCCAGCACTCAGAAGACTGACACAGGAGGATCCCTGTGACTTGAAGGCCTGTCTGGGCTACACAGTGAGACCCTGTCTCACAAAACCAAACAGACAAACCAAAACAATGAAAACAAAAACCAAAGCCAGAAACTAGATTGACTTTATATATTTATAAACTTCTGTGGGCAGGACTCTTCTTTGTTTACTGCTGTAAACCCAGCACCTAGTATACATTTGGTGTCAAATCTGTATTGAATGAATTCTGAAGAAAGAAACACACTGTGCGAGGAGCAGTGATGTGGTGTTGCGTGGAGAATTTAAAAGAGAGATCGCTCTCATTTGTGATTTTAAAAGCAGGTTTTGGTTTTCATTCTTATGCCCTGATGTATGGTGGCTTTCCCCCGTGAGACTGCTTGCATTTCCAGTAAGCTGGCGGCGACTCACTGGCCTGTGAGAGTGCTACTGTTGAACTGCTTTGCTTCTCTATAAAGTCGTCTTTTTTTTTTTTAATTTTGAGATAGGGTTGTGCTGAGCTACCCAAGGTGGCTTCAAACTCGTGACTATCCTGCCTCAGCCTCCCAAGTAGATGGGAGCACAGGCGTGCACCACCACGCCTGGCCTCTGTAAAGTCAGTTTTCCTAAGTGTGACCAGAAAGTACTTTCTGTACTTCGTAAGTTAAATTACTATTTAATTTAAGAACAGGAAGCTTCCAGTACCTCTTCGCTCTGGAGGGGCACTGTGGGTAAGTACCCCTGTGTGCCTCACCTGTAAGTTTGTGGCCTGAAAGAGATGCAGGTAATTTCAGAGGCACTTGGGAGCTAACTCAGTCATTTTCCCTACAGACCAGAGTGAACTCCGAGCAGGAGCACTTCCTGATTGTTCCTTTTGGGCTTCTTTACAGTGAAGTGACCGCGTCCAGCTTGGTAAGGTGTTTGCATGGATCTCGGCGGGAGGGACTGGGCAGCACTGGTTGTTTGCTGGTTGTTTTCAAGCAAGGAAGAACCTTAGGGGAGTTTCAGACACCCGAGCATGGGTTTATGTAGTCTGCAGCTGGGGTGACTGGAGGTGCTCTCCACATCTTTAACTTTGGTTATTTCAGGTTAAAATCAATCTACAAGGTGACATAGTGGACCGTGGAAGCACTAACCTCGGAGTCAATCAAGCTGGCTTCACCCTGCACTCTGCAATCTATGCCGCCCGCCCGGATGTCAAGTGCATCGTGCACATCCACACGCCCGCTGGGGCCGCGGTGAGTGTGCGCCTCAGGAGGGCCACTCAGCCTGACTTCATTGGGCTAAAAAACACCTTCCCCTGGGCCAGGGATTTAGCTCAGTGGTGCCGCAGCCTGCCTCAAAAGCGCAAGGTCCTGAGTTCAATCCCCGGTATGAAAAAATAACACCTTCCCCTGATGTTGTTCTTTCTTTTGTGGTGCTGGGGTTTGAACCCAGAGCCTTGCACATGCTAGGCAAATGCTGAACCACAGAACTATACCTCCAGCCCCTAGTTCGACTTCCCTAAAAAAAATTTTATTTTTTCCTTTTAAGGGGTCTATTTGCTGTCTAGTGTTGAAAAACCAGTAATGAGTCTGCAGGGGTCAATTTGACATAACAATTACGGAACCGAGAGGATTGCGGTGGGGTGAGGGTTAACTGTGTTGGAAACTGAGGAAGTGCCCGGTGAGGGCAGTAAACAAGACTCCTTCTGGGAGCGGGGAGGGGCAGGGGCACAGGAGGGAGGCCAGGGAGAGGCAGGGTCAGGGCTGTGGCCTGAGCGGGGATGGGACAGGCACACTTGGCGTACTCACCAGCGCTGGGGCTGAGGCTGGGCAGAGGGAGAGAGTGAGCTGGGAAGCACCCCACCCTGCTGCACCTCAGTCTGGGGCTCCTAGCCCGGGTCACAGCGGGCAAATAGAAGGGCCGCTGGGGCAAAGGCCCCAGCAGTCAGGAGACCTGCCCTTCATGCCCAGGGGCCTGTGTGGATTGCTCACTGTGTCTGATCCCTTCTTTTTTTTTTATTACTTAAGTTCTTTTATTGGTACATTTTAGGTATACAGCACATTTATATTTCTCATTGGGAACTTGTACCTGTACATGGTGTATCTTGGTTCTTATTTTTTCCCCATTCCCCTGCCCTCCCTTCACCCCCTCCACCC
>NW_004624755.1:24816076-24874637 GCF_000247695.1 Heterocephalus glaber | reverse complement strand
CAGCACCATGCTGTTTTTATCACAGTAGCTTTGTAGTATAGTTGCAAGTTGGGGATTGTGACACCCTCTCTGATCCCTTCTTGTGTGAGTGGGTCCTAAATAAAGCCCCAGGTGCCTCGCTGTGAACGTGCACATTCCACTTGGTAAGAAGTCCTGTGGAAGGGCCGGGATGAAGCTCAGTGATTCTAGTGCCTGCCTTGCAAGCACAAGGTCCAGAGTTCAATCCCGGGACCAAAAAGAAAAGGTCATGTGGGAGCCAAACAGTGTGGAGCTGTGCTTTTACACTTGGAGGACCTTTTTGGGAAGGGAGCATTGGAGTTTTATTAGACGGATCATTCTTGGAATAATGTAGTTTTTTTTCCTAAAAGAATGGACATTACTTCAACCACTAAAAAATTTCCCTACCTTTGAAGAACCTTTAGGGGCATCTTTAAGAATATAGTTATGTATAGATACTAGATAATTTTTATTTTTTATGGTACTGGGCACTGAGCTACATACCTAGCTCCCTCTTTTAAATTATTTTTGAATAATAATAATAGTCGCTAAGTTGCCCAGGGTGGGCTTGAACTTGTTGTGACCTTCCTTCCTCAGCCTCCCAGAGGGATTATAGGCATGAGCCATCATGCTCAGCTCCATGTCACATGTTTTAAAAGTTACCAGGGGCAGAGCTGCTTGTCTAGCAGGCACTAGGGCATGGAGGGAAAAAACAGTATCAAAAGAACTTTGCTTCATAAGGAAATTTCTTATATGAAGGCTGATACTCTGAAAGGACCTAAATGCGGCGTTGTCTTTTTAGATAGACTTTACTTTCTGCAGTGTGCCTGTGGGTCTTTGAGTCTTTGGAGCCTGTCAGCTAGAGCCTTCACACTGCTAGCTGTCTGGAACACCTTCAAAATGAGCGTAGTCAAAGGGCAGCTTTGGGGGATTGCAGGAAACTTACAGGGCTATGGGGCCTTTTAGATTTTTTTTTTTTACTGAGGCTCTATTTTACTTAAATATATGGAGAGAAATTATACACTATAGTTGTCCTAAACTTTTTACATTTGGTTTTAACTGATTTTCAGGCGTTTCGTTCTTAGCTGCCATGTAAGGTGGAAAGTACACAGAGCCTCGACGCACTGGGGATGTCCTTGAGACCCATCGAGGGGTCCGTGTGTGGATGCACGCTCTGGGCCCCGAGTCCTTGCTCCGCAGGGTTCGTGGTCAGTGGGGAGCCAAGGCCACGCCTTTCCCCGAGGCTCTGCTAGCTATCTGTACTGAGTCCCGGGGTGCAGTTTATACCTCCGTTCACACCTTTGTTTATTTCCAAGAAAGGAACAAGATAGGACACTTTCCCTGTTTGGTATTTCTGTGAGGAAAGTGCTTGCCTGTCCTGGTCACAGTTTAACGCCGGCGTCCCCTTCCTTCCTGGTGACTGCTTGGTCCCTAGGTGTCCGCAATGAAATGTGGCCTCCTTCCGATCTCCCCGGAGGCTCTCTCCCTTGGAGAAGTGGCATATCATGACTATCACGGAATTCTGGTGGATGAGGAGGAGAAGGTGTTGATTCAGAAAAACCTGGGGCCTAAGAGCAAGGTCAGTAGGTGCCGCCTCTGGGCTTGCAGTTCTGGGGAGGGAGGAGCTCAGGAAGCTGGGTCTGCTTGCTGGTTCCACAGAGCGCCCTGCTCCTCTGCAGGTGCTTATTCTGAGGAACCACGGGCTCGTGTCTGTCGGAGAGAGCGTGGAGGAGGCCTTCTACTACATCCATAACCTGGTGGTGGCCTGCGAGATCCAGGTAGGCGATGGCTGCCCTCTTTGGTCTGCAGTTGGTGTAGCTCTCTCGAGTTCTATAGATCCTTGACGGTTGTCTGGCAGGAGTGAGCTGTTGCATAGTCTGCCAGAGAGGAGCTCATGAGTTTGGGCTCAGCCAGGACAAGTGCCATTTTACTGACTTAAGTCACAGAGATTGCTGGGCTTTTCATTTGTAATTTTTTCTTTTTCAAATAATGTAAGTGATTAGCATTCGTAGAGTACTGGTGTGCACCAGGCCTCATATCAAGTGCCTTACTTTGTTTGACCCTCACATTCCTTCTGGAAAAGCAGGAACAGAGGTAGACTCGCCCTGTGTCCGCTGTGATGCCCCCGTGCTGGTCTGCTTGGCCCCAGGCTCCTGCTCTGCCCTGATCCTAGCTTATGTCTGTGGGCCCATGAGGTCCCAAGACCTTGGGGTCCAGAAGGCTGCTTTGTTTTCCCATTCACTACCAAGTATTAGTGCCCCATATTTTTGCCATGCTAAGGAAAAACTTCTGAAAATGACCTTATGGTCGGTGCTCTCACCATCCACCCTCCGTGTTAGTCCCACACGTAGGGGCTTGCTCTCTGTTGAAACCTACATTTCTGTCCAAGTGTCCCCCGGTCATCTGATCTCTTGGTCTCTGTTTGGAACTCAAGCCATCGTGTTTGCTTGTTTTGGAAAAGGTTCGAACTTTGGCCAGCTCAGGAGGACCAGACAACTTAGTTCTGCTGGACCCTGGGAAATACAAAGCCAAATCCCGTTCCCCGGGACCCCCAGTGGAGGAAGGCAGCGGGTCACCTCCCAAATGGCAGATTGGGGAGCAGGAATTTGAAGCCCTCATGCGGATGCTGGATAATCTGGTAAGAATGGTGCTCTAGCCGGTGACAAAGCTTTCATTGTAAAGACACAGATGTCGGTGCCATTACCACAAGTGAAATGGCCATCTTCATGCTTTTCTGAATGATTTCACCCTCAAAAATTATGAAAGCTGGGGATTTAGCTCAGTGGATCCGCCACCTGTCATGCAAGCGCAAGGTCCCAAGTTTGATCCCTGTTACAAAAAAAACAACAAAAAAATTATCATGAAGCATGTTTTAAAAAATTTAGTATGGGTGTGCAGTATATAATGATTACGTTCATCATGGGACATGGGTACATGTAAAGGTTTTTTAACTGCTAGGCTAAATCATGATAAAATACAGAGGTCAAGGTTTTTCACATTATCCTGTTTTTTCAAGATGACGTGACGTTTGGGCTCAGTGGGGACAGGAGCACAGAGCATACTCCGCAGTGGCTGCTGGGTAGCCAGCAGGCAATGCAGCACTGACCTCCCACAAGCCAGCCACGAGGGGCTTTCTCAAGCAGCCAGATGTGGGTCTGTTTTGCTGCTTGGTTCTGCCTTCATGTCCCAGCCATCTGTCTGCTCCAGGGCAAGTGCATAGTGCTGCGCAGGCCTGGCTGGAAGTGGTCTGCATTAGAGGTTGGAGCGAGGGATTTTGTCCCTTTGCAAAGATTAGGGAGAAAGCTTTCTGTAGAAGGTGGCCCTTGGAAATGACCCCAAGGGACAGGCAGGAGCCTGATAGGCTGAGTGAAGAGAAGGAATGCATCTGTGCAGACACAGCCCGGGGGGATAGGAGTGTTGGTGCAAGGGAGCTTTCAGGTCTCTCTTGGAAGTTGCCAGCTCCTGCACATAGTCACTTCCCTGGGTCCTGATTGGAGCACTGTCTGGAAGTCACGGCCCACATGCAGTATGAGATGAGCTGCCCTGCAGCGGGGTCCGTCTTATGCCAGGGACAGGACACAGGGCCTGCCTTAGGGATTCATGGCCCATAGGGGAAGTGGACAGGCCTCAGGTACAGCCCTGTCCGTGTGATCTGTTCAGTGACTGCAGTGGTCTATCTGTGAGCTCCAGAGGCGGGGGTGGGAGCCTGATGCCGGCACTGCTCAAGGGAAGCAGGGAGAGGAGCAGAAGCTAACAGGGAGACAGAAGAAGCAGTAGCAGTGCAGTGGTGGCCAAGGAGGTATCACTTCAGCAAAGTCACCCCAAGGCAAGGGGTGCTGAGCTGGCCCAGCCGCACAGCCCCTCCCTTCCCCTTAGTACTTTGACACCTCCCCTCTTTTCTACCCCGAAGTCAGTCGTGTGAGGAAGGGGGAGAAGATGAGAATCAAGAAGAGCACCCTGCATATATCGTCTAGGAGCTGGATGGAGGAAGTCGAAACGAGGCAATAACTCTGCTCTAAAGGGAGAGGAAGGTGCACGGTGGAGGAGCAATAAGGGAAACTTTCCTCACCAAGAGTGCATGTATCAGTGTCTCTAATCTGCAGATGATCAAAGGTGACTTCTAATATGAGAGCTCTGTGCAGCCTGATAGGCATGAACTGGACATTCATGGACCCTAGCCGGGTTTTAGTTAGCATCTGATCAGCCGCATCTATTGTTTGCTGATAATTGGGTTAGGTGGAGAATAGGTGAGATTCCACACTAAGAAACACTTCCTCTTTAACATGTACACCTACAGGGAATGCTAAATTGGCTCCCAAAACAAGATATAACTTCAGTTTCTCCAAGGAGGAACAAGTGCACACACGTTACACATGTATGTAGTGTGTACATGCATGTGTGTTGGTTGCTGGGTACTGAACCCAGGGCCTTGTGCATGCTCAAGCACACATTCTACTACTGAGCCACCCCTCCCCATGTCTGTAGCTAGAAGCCTGATCGGGTTTTAGTGTTTTTAACACTGCCTCTCTCCTTGGTGTGGTGGCGTCTAGAGGGAAGCTCTAGAAGGGTCAGGTGATGTCCAGGCCGGGGCTGTGTCCTCCAGTCCCAGGGCAGACTCAGAGCCTGGGCTCCAGAGAGTGGAGAGCTGAGGAGGTATGAGCGGTGTTTCTGGAGACCGTCTGTTTATGGCTGAGTCATTCTCTTTTATTAGCCCTCAACAAAGCACACTCACAGTGGAAAATTCCCAATAACGACACTTTCCTGTCTTTCTGAGGAAAGTTTTGGAAACAAAATAAAAAATGGCCCCCTAGTGATTATTAACCCTTTTTTGTGTGTGTATTAAAGGAGGGGACCCCCCCCCCAAAGAGGAGTAGAATCCAGAAGGAAGAGAAAGAGAATCAATCTTTCCCTCCCTCCCTCTCTTCTTTTCTATTTCTTTTTTCCTTCTTCTGGTGGGGTGTTTCTGAGAGAGGCTCATGTTGCCCAGGCTGGCTGGCCTCGAGCACCTGGACATAGGTAGTCCTACCTCAGTCTTCATAGGAGCTTGGCTCCAGGGTTGCCCCACGTTGCTGGGGGCAGTGCTGCAGACTCCTGGCCACAGGGTGCAGCCTCCGAGTGACTGTGCGTGTCCCTGTGGCCCCGTGTTTCCCTTGGAGCCCAGGTCCCCTTGTCATGCTGTGCAGTGCTGTGAGCAGCCGCAAAGTGTGTGTCTCTTGGGTCATTTGACCAGCACTTGCCTGGAAGCCACTCTGTCACTGCTGTGTGCTACCCACTTGTTACTTGCTGGTTTCTGTGGGGCAGGAGTCCAGGCGAAGCCGAAAAAGCTCAGGGAGGCACAGAGCTGCAGGTAGGTGTGGGCTGTGGTGGCTGCTTCCTCATCAGAAGGCTCCACTGCCGGAGCATTGGTTCTTGAGGACCCAGCTCTCCACAGGGCAGTGTGGGAGGGCGCTTGCTTCAGAGTTGCAAGACAGTGCTTGGCTTTGGAGTAGTATAGCCCTTTGCCACCTGCAAGTTCTGCTGGTTAGAAGCATCAGAGGTGGCTTCTGGATTTGCTCTGTCAGGAGAGCTGCAGCTGTGCACTTTAGCATTTGTCAGAGCTTCTTTTCTGAGTGGCACAGGGGCGCACACCCGTGACCCCAGCACTTCAGGAGACTGAGGCTGGCATTACAAGTTCTAGGCCTACCTGAGCACCCTGACAATTTAGCAAGATCTTGTCTCCAAAATTTAAAAAAAAAAAAGCCTGGGCTGTAGCCCAAGTTGGATTCCTATACTGCGCACACCCTGTCTTCCGGCGCTTCTGTTGGCCACGTGCTCAGGCGTGGCATCGTGAGGCTTCTTCTACGTGTTGCACTTTGCAGTCTTCCAAAGGGAACCCCGTTGATGAGCTGGCCTTCTGACCGCCCTCCCTGTCTCTGTCTCCAGGGCTACAGAACCGGTTACCCTTATCGATATCCTGCTCTGAGAGAGAGGTCTAAAAAGTACAGCGATGTGGAGGCTCCCGCCAGTGTCACAGGTTGCTCCTTCGCCAGTGATGGCGACTTGGGCACCTGCTCCCCTCTCAGACACAGTCTTCAGAAGCAGCATCGGGAGAAGACAAGGTGGCTGAACTCTGGCCGGGCCGATGAAGCTTCTGAGGAAGGGCAGAACGGAAGCAGCCCCAAGTCGAAGACTAAGGTGTGGACGAACATTACACACGATCACGTGAAACCCTTGCTGCAGTCTCTCTCGTCCGGTGTCTGCGTGCCAAGCTGTATTACCAACTGCTTGGTCTGTGCCTACTTACTGTTCATAGTTAGATGACGTAGAGCGAGTCGGGCAGCTGGGGCTTCAGAGGCTTTGGGACCCAGCCCGCTGGCTGGATCTGCCAGCCTTGTCTTACTAACTCGCTTTTCTCTAAGTCCAAGTCTACTTCGTGCCTTAGCCGAAATCTAAGTAATGCTCTCCACGTGAAACTGCTTAAGATGTAAGACCCTTCTGCTCACTCCCCGTAGCCTGTCTACGCACTGGCAGAGCACTCAGAACTCACACGCCTTAACCCAAAAATAGAGCACTCGGTACTGAGTCTGAGAACTCAGTGTTTCATGATCACACAGCTCACTCAGTCACAGGTCTGAGGCCCGAGTGTTGCCAGCTCCAGGGGCTCCGCTCTTCTCTTTGGTCGCTAGTGTTGTCTTAAGCAGTTTTCCCTCTCCGTGCCCCAGCCCGCTCTCCACCAGCCCTGTCTTCTCTCGATGTTGCTTCTTGCCCCTGTCCCAAAGCCTCCGAACGCTCAGCCAGCTGCCCTCTGCATGGACTGTTGCATGTGAGTAGATGGCTGTGGAGGCGAGTCTTCGGCTCCCCTGGGTGCGGCATGACCCAAGTGCAGTGGAGGCCATCCGCAGGCACCACCACGGCGCTGCCGGGCACCAGTGCCTGCCCCACAGGGCGCCATGGCCCACAGAGGACAGGTCTCCACAGTCCCACAGGCGAGGCCCGTCCCGCAGCCCAGGGCCCTACGGGTGCTCAGCAGCCCAGTGTTCTCAAGCAGTGGCCAAGCAGACAGCGAGCTTTTGTTACAGTGCCTTTATTTTATAGACTTTAAAAAGAGAAGCAAAAGGCTTGTTTCCCCCAGGTGGCTCTGGTGCTTCCCGGTGGGCAGTTGTGAGAAGCCCTTGTGCCCCTGTGCAGCTCACATGGGCATGCGTGGGACCCTGCGGGCTGGGACTCAGAGCGAGGGGGGTGGCTGTTCTCCCGCCTCCCACTCTCCCTCTTTTCTTTTGTTTTACCTGTGGAGAGGAGCAGACAAACCCCTGTCCAGTGCTCTGCACCTTGCCCAGTGCGTCTTTCTGGGCCCGCAGTGCAGGGCTGAGCCCTGTGACTTAGCCTGCAGAGGCCCAGCCACTCTAGGCATGTGGGTCTGTGTGCCCCAAGGGGCTTTGCTCAGCTTCTCGGTCTGCCTCTCCCTGTCTGCAGTCACTCAGGTCCCCGCACAGTGCGCCCAGGTTGGTATATTTTAATTTCTACAATTCTTGTTAGTTTTTAAAATGTGTTCCTACTTCTGAGGTGGCTGTTCTCATGTCTGACCAAAAGTTATTTGTAATAAGGCTGGAGTTGTTTTTCTGAGAAGATGGCCATCAGTGAGTACCTGCAGCTCCATGCCCATTCCTCACTCCCTCAGCGGCTCAGCATCTGACTGTTGCGTTGCTTCCTTGAAAGTCACATGATTGATGACTCTGCTGCCTCTTGGAGGTGTTCTGAAATGTAGAGAACCTTTGCTCTCTACGGTGGCTCGTTTTAATCTTCAGTGCCTACTCATGCCTAAAGATGAGAATTTGACTAAAAATCGCAGATTCGATTGGAGATCCAAAAGCATCCTTCTGTGTGGAAGGCTCGGTGTGCTGAGGATATGCACTGATACCTAAAACAGCCTTTAAGGCCTCATGAGGTGCTTCAGGGGGACCCAGGGTATTTTTGTAACACTGAAAGCATTACGTTGTATAAAATATTCGACATCACCAAACTCTTCGGCCAGCTAGCTACTGTATGGGTGCAAATGCAGTAAGTATTTTGGGTCGAAGCATTATGCAAGCCATGCGTCCTGATCCCCTCGTTTACTTTAATGCGAAACTTCGGTGATGCCCACTCCTGCCCCAGTCCCACTTCCCTACCCCGGGCAGTAGCATCACATTGCTTCTCATGATCCTGTCATCTCACGCTTCCAGTTGGCTTTGATGTGGGTGACTCTCAGGGCGGTGAACCAATGGTCTCTGAGGGGCCTCCCCTGGCTGGCCTGAGGGTGACAGGGCTAGGCTCTGTTGTTGGCCCGCATTGTGCCTTAGGTTTCCACCGGGCTGTTGAGATGAGCCTTTGCCATTGGCCATGACTCTGACACCCGTCATTCACTGGTTTTCACGTGGCCACATCCCACTCCCACGGTGACTCTGCTGAGTGACCGAGGACACATGGTCATTGGTTCAGTCCTCTCTGTGATGTTCTGTGCATGACCAGATGTGAGGTCGGTTGGACAAAGTGGATGCTAGGATGTTGCTTATTGTTGTCATAATCCTGACATTTCATCTGTTCTTGAAATTACAGTGGACTAAGGAGGATGGACATAGAACTTCCACCTCTGCTGTCCCTAACCTGTTTATTCCATTGAACACTAACCCAAAGGAGGTCCAGGAGATGAGGAACAAGGTGCGTCCTCTGTCTGTGTGGTGGGGGCAGGGGTGTGGGCTGGGAGGGGTGCTGGCTGCTGTGGGGTTCATGCATGCTGGCTTCTAGCAGAGGAAGCCCTTTCTTCACACTGCTGCTGCTGTTCCACCAGTGTGCAAAGTGTCAGCGCAGACACTTGGACTCCTGACCTGGTACTTGCCCGGTAGCAGGTCTGATCCTAGCGAGAGGAGACAGCTGCTGCCCTGCTTTCAGGGTTCATTTAGAGTTGCGAAGGGATCTCAAGCATTGGATGTGTCAGGACATGAGCTCCATACGTGTTCATGGTGTCCCTGAAGATGGGCATGTAGAGAGTATTTCCCCTGCCAAGTTAGTACAGCTAGGGACTTGTGCCCTGCCAGAGACCCTGCCTGCAGAGCAGGATGGCCGGCACCATCAAGCAGGCAGCCCTGCCACCTGGGCTGGCCAGAGCAGAAGTGCGGTGTGTGACTAGTGTTGGCGTGGCTTCTCTGTATTGTTGATGTGCGTGTCTCCTCCTTCCTTCCTCAGATCCGAGAGCAGAACTTGCAGGACATTAAGACGGCCGGCCCTCAGTCCCAGGTTCTGTGTGGTGTAGTGATGGACAGGAGCCTCGTCCAGGTGAGCGCTCAGAAGGTCTCTGGCAGTAGTGGGTGGTGACTAACCGTCTGCTCCAGAGTTGTTCTTTACTTGGCTGAGCGTGATTTTATGAGGTGAGTACCCTAGGCAACTGGGCATCTTTGTTAAAATCTTCCTGACAGCCCAGCCACATCCCTGGAGTCGGAGATGAGCGGAGCATGCAGCGGGCCGCACCCATCCCCAGCCCTGCTCCTGGTAGTGCATGCATCCCTGCGGGCACACATGCTGCCAGCTTTGGGGCAGGCACGCAGTGTTGCCAGGGTGCCGTGGAAGTGCTAGGAGAGGGGGTTTGTGGACCACCATACTCAACATCTGCAACAAGTGCTGCTTGGGTGGTTGGGTGGGTGGCCCACATTAGCGTGCGTTTCTGTAAAGGCCTCCTAGTGGCACAGTGAAGATAATGTGTAAGTAGTTATGGCTGAACCTCACCGTGCCACCGACGCTTTCCAACCTGACTCCGCAGGGTACGCGAATGGTGCTGCATTTTCTGAATTGGGCCAGCTATGGGCCTAATTTTGTGTTCAGCGTCTGCACGCCCTGCTGTCATCGTGCCACATTCACCATTGACCATGTCCTCGCTGCATGCTCTTAGCTGGTTTCATCCTGTGCTCTCAGGTGGTATTTCCAAGGCTGGGGCTGGTGTGCTCTGGTGACTCGGTTTACTGTTGCAGGACGCACCCCTCTCTGACTGTACGGAAACTATCGAAGGGCTCGAGCTTACAGAGCAGACCTTTAGTCCCGCTAAATCTCTCTCTTTTAGAAAGGTACTCACTGCCCTGTCCTTCCCTCCTGTCGGTACTCGGTGCTCCTCCTCCCTGCTCCCCACCCGCCTCCCTCTCAGGTGCTGAGTTTCTCGGGCACCTCACAGGGGCTTGCAGTCATCTATCTGCGAGGGCGTCCAGAGGGGAGAGTCTGTCCATGTTCTCCTTAATTAAAAATGTCTGGTATGAGGTATTTGTAGGTGTCAGCGTTTGAAGTTGTTGCTGAGAAGTGGCTGGTCTGCAGGATGTGGTGCTCCTCCCAGGTTCTGTGTGTGGCTGGCTAGTGCGTGCCTTGGGCTGCAGTTTGCTCTGTGAGAGGCCGAGTGCAGGTGGGCGTCTCTGGGCTCTGCCAGCAGTCTCGGCTCCTGCATGACATCTCCCTCCTTGGTCATCTGTGACCCTAGCAGTTGGAGTCTATGTCATTGAAAGATGTTATTTCAGAGGAATGAGATATAAGACAGTGTCACCCTTCACTGATAAAAATGCATTTATTAAAAATGACCTGAGCTGGAAAATAAGAACCAAGAGACTCATATAATGGTACAAGATCCCAATGATGAATGTAACTGTACTTTATACCTAAAATGTACCAATAAAGTTAATGGGGAAAAAAAAAAAATGAACTGAGCTGGAAAAGGTGGTGCACACCTGTATTCCCAGCTATTCTGGAGGGTAAGGCAGGAGGATCGTAAGTTGGAGGCCAGCCTGGGAAACTTAGGCCCTGTCTAAAACCAAAACATAAAAGGACGTGGGTGCAGCCCAGTGGTGAAACGCGTGCCTGGCACACACAAGGCCTGGAGCCCATCCCCATTCCGAGACAAGTGAAGAAAGCCCACAGATAGTTTCTTTGAGATTGCAGGGGAGAGGACTGGTGAACTTTTTCAAGCCCAGGTTGTAGCTGCTTGGTGTGCATGCACACATAGTGTGTCCAGTAGGTGGAACCTGGTGTGACCGCCCACTCTGGGGACAGGTGTGTGCAGGACTTGGTGCCAGGGCAGGTTGCTTCTGACTGCATAGTGTGGAGTTGTTGGTGTGTGCCGTGTGTCCATGGGATGCTTCAGGGGTGCTGCTTCCACTCTGAATGCCTTCAGTGAGACCGAAGACCACTCTTGTGGTGGAATTGCTAGCTAGGAGTAGGTCTGTACCGGGAGTCTGTATTCCTGCTTAGAATGTTAATGTGCATATTTATGTATTAATTCAATGGGTCCCTTTTCTTCTGGCCCTTAGAAGGTTCTTCCCAGTATCATTCTTGGAGCAGCTTCTCCAGAAAGGCAGGAAGATGTACACTGTCCTGTCCACGTGTCGTCGGTGTTGGTGCCTGGTGTGCCTGCTGTGGTTTTCCTGGTCACTGCCACCTTGAGTTTGTGGGTGTGTGGTCATGAGCCCAGGTGCTGTGTGTGTGTCACAGAGGACTCTTCAGCACTGCAGTGCATTTGGTGGCTTTTGTCTGTGGCCACGTGGAAAGTGGCCGACCAGCTGTGTCACAGAATGCGTTTTGGGCTGGTTCCTCATCCAGTTACAGCCTGGTTTGCTCTGGCCCAGAGGTGTTCAGATGTGGGTGTGTCAGTCCCCCTGGTGTTTCAGGAGTAGACACAGGGTTCCCCCAATCTGTGCGGATGTTTTCTGTGCCTATCCCCGGAGAACACACGCCACGCTGGCCCCAGGTGAAGAGATGTGGATGTCCTAGACCTAATTATTTCATTCATAGTGCTGGGGATGAGACCCCAGACTGGTGTGTGCTAGCAAGTGCTCTCCCGCTAAGCCCCACCCCTAGTTTGTCTATAAGTCTAATGCTAGCTTTTGTGCTTGTTACCTCTCTGTTTCTGAGTTCACATTTGCATTTTGATCTGTTCTGTCTTGACTACTCATATTTCATTTTTGTGGTGAGAATGTGCTTTGGTTTCATAGATGGCCTTACTGGGGCTGTTATTTTGTTACTCACCACTTCCTTTTGGTGAGCCTCAAAATGCAGGCAGCCTTGACCCTTGTGGAACATGGTGCTGCTCTCTGACAGCCAGGGTTTCCCCTTGAGCCAGGGAGAGGATGGTGTCCTGAGCCCCCTCCCAGTGAGGCAGACGTGCAGGTTCCTGCTTCGGCCTGAGAGCCTGGTAAGGCTGGGCTGTGTGAAGGGATCCTCTTGGCCTGCGGTTTCTCCCTCACTGCGGTGGCCATTTACACGGCACAGGGTGACCTTCCCATAGAAAGGGCAGAGGGAACAGTGTGCCCACGTGAAAACTCTCTTCACCTGGGCTCTCACGCAGCCAGACACCAGCCCTGAGAGAACTGTGGCTGCCACTGGCTCTTATTGCATATGGGTGGTGTGGTCAGAGAGAAGCAAGGACGCTGGGGTCCGAGTGCCCATCGCCGTGGCTGTAGCCCTCATGCCGTGTGGGAGAAGTGCACTGAGGCAGTGGTCCTGGCTCTCAGGCTTTCTGACCTTGTGAGGAGCAGCCAGGCTGTGTGTGGCCCTAAGACCAGGATTATCATTCAAATGTGAGTCGGTCTCCTCCTCAGAAGGGCTCCTCCTCCTCCTCCTCCACTCAGGACTGAACCAAGGGCCTTTGCACTGAGCTGCATCTTCAGCCTTTTTTTGGGGGGAGTACCGGGGATCAAACTCAGGACCTTGCGCTTGTGAGGCAGGCACCGGAACCACTGAGCTAAATCCCTGGCCCACTTCGGCCTTTTTTTGTTTTCATTTTGAGACAAGGTCTCACTAAGTTACCACCCACACTGCCTCAGTCAGGACAGAAGTAAGTATTGGGTGTCTGTGCTGCTTGAAGTCCTTGGTAGGCGACCGAGAGGGAAGACACCATCCAGAGCCGCCCCTGCTGGAGGGACCGGCCACCTGCCATCCTGCTTTCCCAGCAGGCCTGCCCCTTCCCTCCCTGTGGTCCATATCTGCTCACAGCTGGCCCAATAGCAGCTTGGCCCTTGCCAGCAGAGGGACCTAGTGTGGTTCTTGTTGAACTGTCTCACCATGCAGGCTCTGCTTGCCCTCTGGGATGTCAAGATGGAAACAAGCCAGATGTGGTAAGCATGCCAGTGCTCCCAGCTATGTGGGAGGATCGAAGGTTCAAGGCCAGTGAGGGCAATTTAGCAAATCAGACCTTGTCTCAAAAGTTTTAAAGAGCTGAGCGCTTAATGGTAGAGACCTGCCCAGCCTGTGTGTGGCCTGGGTTCCATTCCCAGCACCACAAAAAACAAATCAACGCAAAACAAACTTTGAACAAGGGCTCTCATGGCTCAGTGACGGGAGATTGGTGACATTTTAGTCCTTTACTAATTTTGGACATTTGACTTAAATGAGTTTAGGCCTCTCAAGCCTCCTGTCACCTTGCCAGTGACAGCAGGATACAGGCCATTGACAGAATGCCGTCGCTTGAAGGGATTTTGGCATTCAGGAGCCCAGTAGACTCCTCTTGCTAGTCGTAAACCCAGGTGCCGCTGGTCCGTGCCGCTGGTCCGAGATTCACAGTGCTATCTCTCTGTGGTGGGGCTGCTCCTAAATGACAGGCACCCTCAGGTCAGGCGAGTTGGAGAGGGTGTCTCCTGGCTAGGAGTCCCCAGGCATTCAGCTGTCCCGCAGGCCCCTCCCCCGCCCCTTCTTCTGGCCTCTGTGTTGCTGGCCAGGAGCGGAGCTCTGTAGACCCCTGCCCAGTGTCCTCCACAGTGAGCGCCCAGCCCGAGAGAGCAGTGGCAGTGTGGGTTCGCCCCAGGCGCGTGGGGGCCTCCTCCCTCAGAGGCCCGCCCTAGAGTCTGGCCTGGCGTCTCAGTGGTCGCCGGCCTGTGTGTGTGTGAGGCTGTGAACCCGATCACCCAGCCCCCTTCCTTCCTCCAGCCCAGAAGGCTGAGCTGTGGGCAAGAGCTGCCCTGGGACAGGGCACGGCCGCCTCTGTGGCCGCCTGGTGGTGCCCTGTGCTGCTCCTTGTGTCCCTTTGTGGTTGTAGCCTAGGAGCCCCTTTGGTGCGTTGCTTTGCTTGCTTGCTTTTTTTTTCCTTTTATACAGATTCTGATGGCTTTCTGAATCCTTAGGCACACCTGGGTGCTTTGGGGCATCTTGTTATTCCAGGATGTTTTGGGATAGGTTCAGGGGCTGATTGTCACCCTGTACAGGCAGAACTCTCTGTGGCACTGTCTGACGTCACAGGGACGGGAGAGGGGCCAGAGGGCTCCTCTGGCGCTCTGGGCAGCAGGAGGATGGTCTGCACCTTGCACCTGTGCTGTTTGTGCTTTTAGACATGAAGGACATGTAGGGTTTCTTCTGTTAGGTTGGTTGTGAGACAGTGAACTGTTGCCATGTCTTCTACCACTAAAGGCTGCAGCTCAGCCTACCCCTTGGGCCCCTGCCAGTGCAGTCTTGGGGTGTCTGTCTGCTACTGAAAAGCCTCCCCCTGCCTGCAGCCTGCCCGGGAGGAGGGACAGTCCCTACTGCCAGGTCAGCTGCTGCAGACCATGCTTCCCTGTCATCCACAGGGGGAGCTGGTGACCGCTTCTAAGGCCATCATCGAGAAGGAGTACCAGCCCCATGTCATCGTGAGCACTGCAGGCCCCAACCCCTTCAACACGCTCACCGACCGGGAGCTGGAGGAGTACCGCAGGGAGGTGGAGCGCAAGCAGAAGGGCTCGGAAGGTGAGCACCCGGCCTGGGCCTCCGCCCAGGCCCCTGAGGAGGAGAGCGGGAGCAGGTGTCGGGCGCGTGTCTGTGGTGCGGTCAGACCTTGAGCTGGTTAGGAGCTGCCCAGCACTCCTCTGCACGTCAGCCTGGTCATGGGGCCGGGCTGGGCGGAAGGAGTTGTAGTGCTTGAACTTGGAAAGGGTGCTGGCCAGCAGGGCTGCATCTGAGAGCTGGTGCTAGGGAGATTCAAGTGGGGCCTTCTGAGCATTGTGGGCACCGTCAGAAAACAGCTGGGGAAGGGCTGGGGCTTTAGCTCAGTGGTGCTGCCGCCTGCCTCTCAAGCACAAGGTCCCAAGTTTGATCCCTGGCACTGAAAAAAAAGAAAACAGTTGGGGGCTTCCCAGAGTGGGGTGAGCCTGCGCTGCTGCCCAGAGTTCTGGGTGCCCACCCATCGGGTGGGGTGCAGTGCTGGTCCTTCGATCGACTTCTGTCCACACGGAGCGATGGGAACAGGCAAGGAGAGTTTGTCAGTTTGGGCTGTGGGAAGCCAGCCTGAGCTGGTTTTCCGTGGTACTGGGAGCAGACCCGGGCCCTCACCTGTGCGAGGCGAGCCCATCCCCAGCGTGTGGTGTTTGCCTCAGGTCAGTGGCGCGTCCTTCTGAGGAGAAGGGGCACAGGCGTGGCCGGCCTCTTGCCTGACTGGAGCTGAGGCCCGAGGGCCTGGTGAGCTTAGGCAGGCGATGAACACTATGGGACCTGGTGATCACGCACTGTTATTAGAAACATTTTTAATGTAAGGAGATTGTTTTTTCAATTAGGGTAATTGCGATGCCTATTTTTCCAGTAGGAGAGGTAGACGTGGAATTTTCTGGATCCAGGATGTGTCCCTGTCTTTCACTCTCTGGTCCTTATCAGCATATTTTAAACAAAACAAAAGGATAAGAGTTGCCAAATTTAAATTGTTGATAGAAGATTCCCTTCCTAAGAAACGAACTGAAGTGGGGGCCGGGCTCTCCAGAGCCGATTCCCCGGGAAGGTTGATCCGAGTCACTGTGTATCCACAGTTGGCTGAGATTTCAGAGCAGCCAGCACCACCCAGTCACAATCCCTGTTGTGGGCAGGGAGCACCCACACGCTGGGCCTGACCATGCTGTGTCTGAGGAGGCTGTGTCAGTCAGCTTTGTGCACACAGCTGAGAGGAAGGAAGCTTTCTTTTGGCTCATGGTTTCAGAGGTTTCAGGCCATGGTCCCATGGCTCCACTCTTGGGCCTGTGGTGAGCAGCTTGTGTGCAGGGGCAGAGTCCTCATGTGATCCTGCAGGACACAGCCTGGGGACCCCCTCCAGTTAAGTCCTGCGTCCTGCAGCAGTGCTGTCAGCAGGCGACCGAGCCCCCGAGCATAGCATTTGGGGCACATCTGTGGTCCAGGCCATTGCAGGGCAAAGGCTCCTGGTCTAAAGCTTTCCCCTTTGTATGCATCTACAGAGAATCTGGACAGCTCTCAAGAACAGAAGGAAAAGAGTCCTCCAGACCAGCCAGCTGTGCCCCACACGCCCCCCAGCACCCCTGTCAAGCTGGAGGAAGGTGAGCCCTGGGCATGTGGAGCCCCGAGGAGGGAGGTGCATGGCCGTGCACACTGGCAGCTGTTCTGTCACCTGAGCACACAGTGTGCGTTTGCATCCAAGCCAGAGCCTCACTTGGCCCCGGAGTCCCCAGCCTCTTTGCCACTATTGTGCTCCGTCCTGAGTAACCGGAGGCCTGGTAGAGTGGGGCTGTTGTGGCCCCATGGGAGGGCAGACTTTCCCAGTGGACCCCAGCACCGTGTCTGGTGTCAGTTTTGCCCGTTGCTTGCACACTTCTCATCCGTCCTGTGTGGAGTCGACACGTTGGTGCCGTCCGCAGTGTGGGCTGCAGGACGAGAGCCCTGGACGCACCTGTTCGCTCTGTGGTGTGCGGTCGGTGCGTCTGTCCCTCGGTCTTGTCCACCCGTGTCTCCCATTCTGTGTCCCCAAGAATGGCTCTGCCCCGTAGTGTAACCAGTGGCTGTGACTGAATGCATAGACTCTCTCCTTGTGCTTCTCTCTCTCGTGGCCGCCTTGCAGCAGGAGGTGGATGTGCTAAAGAGTACCTGTTACCCTAGTAAGTACCGCCGCCTGGCACGCGCCCTCACCTGCCCCCTGCGCTTCGCTTCTGCTGCTGCTTTCTTGTTTCTGAAGATTTGTTTTCTGTTTACTCAAAACACAACAGAGGCCCTCTTTCTCCTATCTGCCCTCCCAGCCTGTCCAGCAGTAGCCATGCACCTGGGTCCCACAGAGTGCCGCGCAGTGCTGCCCAGAGCGCGCTGGGCTTCAGGAGTCCTTAGCTTGGCCTTTCAGCATTGCTTAGAGAGGTTTGGTGTGAAGGTTTTGCCAGACTGGGCTGAGCGTAAACACGAGCTGCTTCCAGCAGAGTGGGCTCTGCCACTTAATGCCCTGATTGTTGGACCTGTGCCTAAACGGAGACTCGTAATTTGAAGTGGGCTGAAGAGCAGTTCTTGGTGCTTTTTAAGGGATGTGAAGCTGGGTGTGGTGGCGCACACCGGAATCCCAGTCCTCTAGGAGGCTGAGGCAGGGAGGTCACAAGTTCAGGCTCAGCCTCGGCAACTGAGTGGCTTAGCAAGGCCCTGTCTTAAAAAAAAAAGAGGGTCTGGGAATGTAGCTCAGTGCAAAGCCCTGGGTTAAACCCTCAGTAACACAACAAACAAAACAACAACACGGAACATGTGGTCAGATGACCAGTTCTCCCGAATGTGCGGCACAGCCTCCGTCTTGGGTATCAGCTGCCACAGCTTGGCCAGGGTGGGGCAGTGCCCACAGCATGCCCACAGCTCTCCCTCCAAGCGTGGCACTGAGTTATATCTGGCAGAGTGCAGCTCGCGGGGTGCCCTTCAGGGGCTCCTCCAGCCCCCCTAGGCTGCAGCAGGGAGGGCTTGGGGCCGGTGCTCCTGTAGCCAGGGTGCTCGAAATCTGCTTAGCTCAGCTGCTCCTGTCCTGGTGTTTGGCGAAATTTAAGTACTGAACCATTTGGTGTTGCCTAACATGCCAGCCGTGTGTAACTCCAGATTCTTAAAAATTAGTCTACAACACTGGGGTCCCTGGGGTCAGTGGAGACAGGCCATGGTGCATCTCAGCCTGGGGCTCTTCCTCCTTCGCTCCAGCCCTTGTGAATCAGTCCACTGGCTGCCCCGCGGACACGCGCTGCTGTGGGACCAGATTTAGGCTGAATGTCAGGATTAATACCTGGCAAAGCTCTCTTCCTTGTTGGTGGCCCAGCTTGCCCCATGCTGTCGGGCCTGAGGCCTGGCATCGTCAGCGTGCTCCCCGGAGGGCACGAGAGCCCCCAGGCTGGGTGTACGTTTTCTAACGCTGGCTCTCTGCAACCCTCACGTAGAGAAGGCTATGCAGAGTGGCTGTCTTGGAACAGGATAAAGTGGCAGTCCCGGAACTGGACCCCCGAGTCAGGCTGCTGGCTCTCACTGTCTTGCACCCCCCCACCAGACCTCCTGCAGGAGCCGCCCTCTGCGGATGACAGTGACGCTGCCACCTTCAAGCCGACGCTCCCCGACCTGTCCCCCGACGAGCCTTCAGAAGCACTGGGCTTCCCACCGGTGGAGGAGGAGGCCCGTGACCCTCCCCGGGCCCCTGCGGCAGCAGAGCCAGAGCCAGCCTCGGCCCCAGCTGCTGAAGAGGCAGCCTCCCCAGCTGCCGAGGAGGGGTCTGCTGCGGACCCCGGCAGCGACGGGTCCCCAGGCAAGTCTCCCTCCAAGAAGAAGAAGAAGTTCCGCACCCCCTCCTTCCTGAAGAAGAGCAAGAAGCGGAGTGACTCCTGAAGGCGCCGCACACTGTCATGTCTGAAGCAACTGGCCCCGCCAGCGTCCGATCGTGTCGTGTTCTGTCCGCTTGTGTAATGGAATGCAAAAAGCCGAGCCCTCATGTAGCTAGAGCCCCACCCTGTGCGACCAGCCCCTGCAGAACGGTGATGGGTGTCTGGCGGCCTGGTCCTGTGAGCCCTGTTCCCCTGGGAGGGGTGCCCGTCATGGCTGTGGCCGCAAGGTCCCCGAGGCCTTGGCAGCTCTGGTCCCAGGTGTGCCCTCCTGAGCCCGACCTCTCCTGCTCCTCGTGATGTGACGCGTCCTGTCCCTGCTCGGCTTCCCAGCCCAGGTGTCTCAGGTGACTGAATCCGACCCGTGGCTTCTGCTGGCAGCACCCGCGCAGTGGTCCCTTTCCCCTGCACGCGGCCCCGTCTCGTGGATGCTCTTGCATGCCCACCATGGCCTGGGCTGCGGCTCCCTGCAGAGCCGCGCCGGGCCTGTGGCTGGCCCCAGTGAGCCCAGCACAACACTATGCATGGTCTCCCTGGTGACCCTGACCACAGCCAGATTCAGGAGTGCCCGGCGACCTTGCTCACTGGGTCTCTGTCACAGGGGAGGGATTCCGGGGGGAAGAGTCCTTTCTAGAATTTTCTTTCAGCAGGTTTGCCATTTAGCCTTTTTGACTGTGAACATGAACAGCTGTTTTGTTAGTTTTCTCTTTAGAACCCATGGCAGACTGTTGTGGAGCACTGGTCACCTGGTTTGGAGTGGGGACTGTCCCCACCTTACCTCAGCCTGAGGGCACTCTGGTTTCGATGAACGTAACTTGAGGTGGAAATTGGCCCGTGCCCCACCTAACACAGGGCCACCTGTGGACCCCGCGCCTTCTCCCCCGTGTAGATAGTGCTGGGGATTTTCCCATCTGTGAGGCTCGTTGGGAGTGGGTGGGTGGTGACCTGTTTGAGGGCCTGGCCAGTGTGGAAGCCTGTGGGGCCCCAGACACACCCCACAGGGGACAACACCAAGAGAGTCGGTGCCAGAGGCAGGCTTGGACCTTGGTGTGGTGGGCAGAGCCGCCGTAAGCCCCACCCCCTGACTGGTGGCCACCGGGCAGAACCGAGCTGGTGCAGGCTCTGAGCTGCCTGTGGAGGAAGCTCCCCGCCCTCTCCTGGGCTCTTCTCACCCCTCCTCCCCTTCCTCTATCCCACATATGCAGTGACTTTAATTTTCACTTTTGTAGTCTAATTCTTTGTATTACAACATGAAATATAGTTGCATATACGGACCAGACTTGGAGGACAGGTCCTGGACACCCTTTCTTCATTGTAACATGTTTTACTCACAAATAAAACTCTTTAAGCAGTTTCCTTGTCTGAACCTTATTAGCAGTTTTCAAATACCTTTGTTCCCTCAAAGCAGGGTTTCCAGTGTGTGTCACGTTGAGTGAGAACTCAGATATGCTCACCTCTTGGCCAGTCGTCACTAGTTGCTGTAGAATTAGGGAGGCCCTCGTGTGCACCCTGCCCTTCCTGCCTAGAATTTGCTGTGGTGTCTGGGGTGCTGCTGGTCAGGGACACACAGTGAGGCCACAGCCCGAGGCCCTCCCCGCACAGGGACTGAGCCTGGCCTGGGGCTGTGGCTGGTGCTCCCTCTGCTGCAAGGGAGCCCAGTGCTGTGCTGGCCATAACCCCAAGAGCTGCCTGGCCCTGTGCCTGTGGGTGAGCGGCAGGGCAGAGCTGTCCTGGAGAGAATGCTGGTACAAAAGAGCTGCTTTATTTGTCATGAAAAAGCCTGGCCCAGGGCCTGAGCCACTGAGCCTGAACGCACACGCAACCCTGAAGGCTGTGGCGTCACTGAGCCTGCTCAGGCCTGGAGGAGTGAGGACAATGGGGCGAGGCAGCTGGGGCACTGCCCAGACTCCCTGCTGCGGGACTGGAGCAGAGTGGTGGCTGCCTCCCCAGGCCCCTGGCTGGGCAGGGCGGGAAGGGGTCTCCGGCAGTGGGGAGTGGTCCCGAAGGTCCCCATCGAGCAGGCACTTCGGCTACTCAGCCTTGAGCTCAGGTGTTGGGTGCCTCAGCTTCCGCAGGAGGAAGACAGGGAGCAGGAAGAGCCCCGCACACACGGTGAAGCAGGCCTGGGCCCCAGCCAGCCAGTACACTGTGGAGAGGGGTCGGCGCAGCCCATGCCCGTGTGACCGAGAGCGTGCTGGGGGAGGCTGGGCACCGCGCGTCCTCAGTACCACTCCACCCTTACCTGAGGCAGCCACCACGGGCCCCACTCCCCTGGCCAGGGCGCCCAGGCTCCGCAGAGTGCCCATGACTGTGCCCTTCTGCCCCGGTGAGCCTGTGGGGAGAGCCTGTCAGGTGCCTGGGGTGCCTCCCACCTCCCAGCCCGGCAGCCTCTGGAAGGGAGGGGCTCACCATAGCCGGCGACCATGGAGGACAGGCAGGGCACCACAACCGCGGCTGCTGTGGGTAGTGTGGGAGAGGCTGTCAGCCTGGGGCTGCAGGTGTCCCCTCCCGCCTGCGGGGCACTCACCAAAGGAGTAGAGCAGCAGCCCCAGCCCCAGCACGGGCAGGGAGCACCCCCAGCCAATGAGGAGGAAGGCCGGCACCAGCAGCAGCATGGCCTGTGGGGCACGGTGAGCACAGCAGCCTCAGCACCCAGCTGATGCCCGGCCCTGCCCAGGGCACCACCTGCTGCCCACCACAGAGAGCTGTACCCGCTTCACGGCTGTGACTTCTCTGCCAGGGCGGATCCGCCGGGCGTAGGTGCCCTGGATGGTGGCCATGGTGAGGCCGATGAAGAAGAACATCTTGCCCTGCTGTAGGCTGTGAGGCAGAGTGAGTGCAGGCCATGGGCCACCGGCCTTGGGGACAGGGGCTGGCAGAGGCCCCTGGGGTGGGCTGGGGGCATGCTCCGAGGCCAGGCATCCCTGCCGACTCACCTGGTGAACTGGAAGCGCTGGTGTGCCAGGAAGCTCAGGGTGTACTCCAGGCCGGAGAACAGGAAGAGGTAGAGGAAGTAGACCAGGCCCAGGCGGCGCAGGCTGCAGAGCCCTGTGGGGCAGTGGGGCGCAGGGGGCGAGTTGCTGCTCAGGCCATCTGGGGGGCGAGGGGGAGCGGTGCAGGGAGGGGCGGGCTCCTTACCGTCTCCGCTAGGGGGGTCCCGGCCATGGGCAACAGCTGAGAACTGGAGGAGGGCCAGGGGGCTGAGCAGGTCAGCAGCTGCGCGGAAGCCCAGGGCGACAGAGGGTGCCTGTGGAGGGGTAGGGAAAGCCTGGCAGAAGCCTGGGCGTGTGGCCTGGTATTCTAAGGGCCCCGTCGGGACAGGGCCCCTGGGGAGCAGTGGGCCCAACAGCCTCTGGACGACAGGAGGGTACCCGGCCCTCGGGGGACCTCCTCCAGGCCCTCACACCTATGGGCCCTGCACCAGCCTACCCGCTTCTCTGGGGGCAGCGTCTCTGGCAGAAAGCAGAGGATGAAAAGCAGGTCTGACACTGAGAAGAGCAGGCTGAGCCAGGGCGCCATCTCCACGGGCAGGGAGGCCCCGAGCATGGGGCCCAGCGTGAAGGCCGAGGAGAAGGCCACCCCGATGACTGCCTGGGGAGAAGGCTGCCTGAGTTGGGGGAGCAAGGCCTGGGGTCTCCACCCGGGCCTGGCACGCACTCACCATGCCCTGGCTGCGGGCTGACGGCGAGCCCAGGTCAGCGACGATGGCTGTGGAGAGGCTGACGTTCCCTTTGCTGATGCCCCCAATCACCCTGGAGGCCAGGAAGGCAGCGAAGCTCCGAGACGCAGCCCACACGGCATAGGAGGTGGCCAGGCCCATCTGTGGGGACAGGCCAGGGCCACCTGTGTCCCCAGTGCAGTGCCGGACAGCTGGCTCAGCCACTGGAGCCGTGAGGAAGCGCAGCGGCCCTTGCTCCCCGCCGCCCGGCCAGCCCCACCCTGTGGGCACGGTGCCGCACGCACCAGGGACAGCAGCATCATGGGGCGCCTGCCCACGAAGTCCGATGCGGCCCCGGTGAGCGGCGCAGAGAGGAACTGCAGGAGGGAGAAGCCGGAGCCAATGAGACCTGAACGGGAGACAGAGGGCACCGTCAGGGCTGCCGTCCCACACGGGGACGGCCCCGAGCGAGGCCAAGGAGGACAGGATGTAGAAGCCCGCAGGACAAGAAGACTGCGACTCACAGGGGCCGAGGAGTGAGGAGGACCAAGAAACCAGGGGACCCAGGCTGCACCAGGCCCCCAGGCAGGGTCAGCCTGGCCACCGGCTCGGCCGTACCTCCGAACAGGACGCTGTTGTACCTCTTCTCCGCTGGCATCCCGATGGCCGTGGCGAACCAGTCCACCCCGCGCTGCCACGAGGCGTACAGCGGGTCCTGGGGAGAGAAGCGCCGGGCTGGGAGGGCTGGGAGGGCTGGGAGGCGGGATGGCTGGGTGGGGGCCCCGGGGACCCGCCCGGGAGCACCCGGCTCACGTGCGCGCGGCCGTGGCTCTCCAGCAGCGCGGGCAGCAGCGGCAGCAGCAGCGAGAAGGCCAGCAGGTCCAGCAGCAGCCCAAGGAACAGCACGGCCAGCACGCGGCGCGCCGGCTGCGGGCGGATGGGCGGCCGCGGGGTGCAGCAGGCGCCCGGCGACTCCATGGCGGCTCCCCAGCCTGCAGGGCGGGGGCCCGGGGCGGTGAGGACCCACGACCCGGGGAGGCCCAGCCCACCCCGCTCCGGCACGCCTGCCCTCAGCCGGCGCGGGGGTCGGGAGGGATCGGCGGGCACTCGCACTCTGCTGCTTGGCGGGGAGCCGCCACTCCCACCCCACCCCCGGGGCAGCCTGACCGGCGAGAGCCGCCACTCCCACCCCACCCCCGGGGCAGCCTGACCGGCGAGAGGCGCGGGAGCGACGCACCTGTGCGGACCTGCCCCCTGATGCTGATGAACGCACAGAGGGACAAACGGAGACGGAAGGATGGACGGACGCGGGGCGGGGTATCTCCGGAAGTCACGGCCCGTGCCCGCCCGCCCCTTCCGGCCGCGGCCGGGAGGAGATCAGAGCCTGGGCCTGGGCCACCTCCCTCTTCCCTTCTGGTTTTAAAATCCTGCCAGTGGAGCAGGCGCGAAGCGGTTCCCCAGGGCCGAGCGCCAGAGTGCTGTCTGCCCAGCCCTGCCTGCCCTGGCTCACACCCATTTAGACCGGAAGTCAGAGTCACACCTCTGCCCAGTAGAGGCAGCTATTCCTCCCACAGCCCCAAGGACAGTACTGCCGGAGCTTTCCCCGAAGCACACACGTGGGGGGCTGCACCATGCCACCCCCAGCACTATATCCTCAAGGACTGAACAACAAGGCCTCCGTCGGGTGGACAGCCTGACCCCTGGCCGCGGGCCACTGCTTCCTACCCAGTTCTTTCCTTCTCGTGACAGTGGGGAGGTTTCCCTACAAAGGGACTTGTGAATTTGGGTAACAGTGGTGTGCCACGAGTTTATGGGGAAGAAATAAGGCTGACTGGCATCTGCAGCTTGGCCCTGTGCAGCTGCAAGGCGACAGGCAGCCTGTTTTGTGGTTGTGTAGTCCTGTACCCAGCAAATGAGATAGACTCTGGCCGGGGATTTAGCTCAGTGGTTCCGGTGCCTGCCTCGCAAGCACAAGGTCCCGAGTTCGATCCCCGGTACAAAAAAAAAAAAGAGAGACTCCGGCTGGTCAAACCCAGGTGCTCTGGGCAGCCTTGGCTTGAGCCTGGTATGCCACCAGGAGGCGCTCTGCACTCGCACTGTGCTCCGCTAAGGGAGACTGTTAGCTACATAAACCTGCTGGTCCAGCTGTCTCAAAGGCATCCTGGGCTGCCCTGCCATGGCCCGGACACCTCCCCAAACCAAATCAGCTATCCCAGCAGCCTTCTCATTGGTGAGAGATCCTACACCTCATTAGAAGACCCAGGAAACAGGTGACAAGGCCCTGTCTGGACACGACAGCCCAAGCACACACTTGGTTGTGTGCTGCTTCATGATGGCACTTGGGCTGAGGAAAGGGCAGTTCAGCAATGGCACTGTGCAAACATCACGGCCCATCCCTACACAAACTAAGATGGCAGCAAGGGTGACGGCCCTAGGAGCTGCAAGGCACAGGATGTCCCACGCCGAGATGTCAACACATGGCACAACTGTCTGGGCACAGAGTGCTCCCAGGATGGCTCATCCCAAGGGTGAGTCTGGGCTCATCTGGAGAGGGGGCTGACAGGGATGCAAGCACAGGAAGCCCGTCTGGGCCAGCGTCACAGCACCCTTTGTACTTTCAACAGGCAACGCGTCCAGGCCTCGTTTACAAAGCGTTTATTTATTTCTTGAACTTTTTCCTCTTTAGAGCCTTCCATTCACCTTCCTGTGTAGCCAGGCTATTAAACAGTTGCTTTACTTTTCTTTTTCTTTCCGCATCCCTAAAAGAAAAGACCAAAGTTTTGGGAAGATGTCTTGCCCTTTTCCCTCACTGACCTGCTGACAGTTAGAACCACACCGGCCAGCGCCCAGCAGCCCCAGCCCCCAGCCCCCGCCCCCAGCCCCAGGCCCCAGCCCCAGCCCCCAGCCCCTAGCCCACCGAGGATGCTGGGCAGCCGGTGTGGAAACCCCAGCTGTGGGCAGTGCCACGCCCAGGAGTGGCGTGGGCGGCAGTCAGGCCTACCCCGCCCCGACACACAGGCCTCCTCACCGTTCCATGATCTCGGAGAGCTGCATCCTGGCCAGGAACTGGTTGTCCTTCCGGATCTCCCGGATGGCACCTTTAAACTCCCGCTTGTGTTTATGGATCAACCGCTTCCTCTCCTGCTCCTCCTTGGTGCTGCCTTGCTTCCTTCCAAACTCAAGGCTGGAATTGGAACGGCAACAGCATTAGGGAGGCCAGAACAAGTCTGTCCCGGCTGTTAGCCAGAGGCTGCTGCAACTGTGGCCTCTCCCGGGGTCACAGGCTGCACCCGCAGAACGAGCAGACAGACTCCCCTCTGCCCTCCCAGGGCCACTTGACACTCACACTCTCACCAGCCGGGGGGTGAAGAGCTTCAGGGGGACCGGCTTGCTCTTCTCACAGATTAGCGGCCGGCAGAGCTGCGTCTGGTTTTCTATATCTGTCAGTATGCTCTGGGCCAGCTCCTGGAAAACGACGAGGGGTGCTGTGACTGCCCAGGCTGGGCATCCTTGGGCTTGTGGCCAAGCTAGCGTGGACAGGTGGGACATCTGTACAGCCACCACGGCCCACAGGTGGCACAGCTGTCACAGAAGCTGCCCTCTTCTAGATGGGAGGGGACTGCACGAGATGTCCCGATCCTTCCACGCAATTTGACCCATCTGAGGAGAGGCTTGATTCAGAAAGCTGCTCACCAGTCTGCTTCCTGTCCTAGAAACTGTAGGGGAATCCCTGTCTCAGAGCTTTCTGCCACGGGCAGCACTGACCACTTCATGGACGCACACAGGAGCCCCTGCCCCTGCTGAGGTGGCTGCACCCTAGAGACAGGTATGGGGCAGTGGGCAGAGCAACGTGATAGGCATGGATGATGCGGCTGCATCTTCCCGACAGTGCCACATGGCTAAGCACTTTTCTGTGGGTCTTGGGTCCAAAAGTTGCTTGGGCTTCTGGGGAACCTTCTAGAAGTAGCCCAGCAATGCTAGGCCTGTCATCCCTTGCACAGGCATCTCAGGACCCAGGTGCCTGGGTTAGGGTCAGTCTGTGCCTGCACTGCAGCCATCCCTTGGTCTGTCCAGATGCCACACGAGTGCCCAGAAGCCACCAGCCTCGTCACGCCTCAGCCTAAACCCTGCAGGACTAGGGAGCTGCTTTATCCTTCAGATGGACCGGCTGCAGCCATGTTGGCAGGGGCTGGACACAGGCTGACCGGTTGGCTCCACAGGACAACAGCATGGCCTGCACTGGGCTCTGGGGACCCAGCCGGGGCAGCGGGGACGGCATGGGGAAGGGGTGCAGGAGAGCTGCAGGCAGGTGGACAAACACGAGGCAGCCAGGCCCCAAGCTGGGTGCCGCGGTGCACTCTGCCCGCCACTGCAGGGCACGTGGCCCGGAGGGGATGTCAGCTCCAATCCCTGAGGATCTGCGTACACAGGAGGGGTGGAGAGCAGCAGGACGGGCACTGGGGCTCTCCAGCTTGGTGCCTGGGTAGGCACCCCCGAGGCCAGGAGGTCTCACCTGCAGCTCTGGGGGGTGGCTGCGCGCTCCTTGGTGCTCCTTGAGGAGGCCTCGGAGGGGCCTGAAGATGGCATGAAAGGATGGCAGCGCACCGTACATGAGTACGCAGCGCCTCAGCAGCGCCAGCCCCGTGGCCAAGCAGGACAGCCTGCGGGAGGCAGGAGGGGCCAGCTGGTCAGTCCCTGACAAACCAAACACCCCAACCACCATCCTGACCCACAGCTCTGAGAAACCCAGTGGGGCCACTCTGGCGCGGCAGGTTCGAGGCTTGCTGGGAACGCGGCCAGGAGCCCACTCGATCCCCCAGGAGGGAGGCAGGTGTCAAAGCGCCAGGCCAGTGGGAAAAGGACTGCCCGGCTCAGCTGCCAAATTACTACTTGCAAAATCAAGCAGGTAACTTTTTAAAATACTGAATTTTTTTCTTTTTTGCAGTACTAGGGATTGGATCCAGGGCCTTGGACTGAACTTATCTGAAGTGTGTGTGCGTGTGTGTGTGTGTGTGTGTGTGTGTGTGTGTGTGTATTTTTTTTTTTTAAACTGGGGATTGAACTCAGGACCTTGTGCTTGTGAGGCAGGCATGGAGCCACTAAGCTAAATCCCCAGTCCTGCACAGTCTTTTTTTTAAAAAAAATTTATTTTGAGACAGGTCCTTGGTAAATCACAAAGTTACCCAGGCTGTGCTTAAACTCGAAATCCTGCTGGGTCAGCCTCCCAGGGTGCTGGGATTATGGCAAATGCCACCTCTCCCAGCTGAAAACAATGCACAATTTGGGGAAAAACTTCCCTTGACATCAAGATGCCTCACAAAACTTTTGAATCTGACAGAACCAAATGGTCATGGGGGCATAAGAGGTAAAAACACGGAGTTCCTGGCAACAAACAGGAAGTGCCCATGTCTCCCGGTTTCTAGGGTGTGGCCTGCACGTACCTGACGTGGTTGGCCTCAGCCGTGGTCAGGGCGCGTGGCCCACTGGCCCAGTGCAGGGGGAGACTTCCCCTCTGCCACGTAGCCACGTCGTCCTCCGAGGAGAGCAAGAGCAATTCAGAATTCTTCCCATGCGGTCTGAAAGGGTGCACCAGCATGGAGCCTGAATTCCAAGGGCAACAGGACAGAGATGAGCCAGGTATGACCGTCTTGCAGGCCCACTCCACAGTGCCCAGGCCTCTACAGGACCCTGGTCAGGCTGCAGAGCCTCAGCAGCCATGGGCGGAAGCTCTGGCAGTAGTGGCCAGAGCTATGGCCCGAGCCCACCCTGGAGGCCACCAGCAAAACTTCCCCTGGGCCCACTGCGTGTCATAGGTGGCTCTGTGCTCAGGCCACACCAAGGCCAACCAGACTGCCCCGTGGGGGACACGGGCAGCACACACACCCACAGAAGCAAACCAGGAGGACAGGAGAGCGAAAACGGACAGCAGAGAAAGAGGTGCAGTGAGGATGGTGTGTGGGGGGCAGGTGGGTTCAGCAATGGCATCGCTGAAGACCTGGGCGATGCGGAGTCACCCGGTTATCCCTTAGAAGACCGCCAGGCCAAGAGACAGGCTGCTGTGGGAGCGCCCAGGCCCCGCTCCACAAAAGGCAGCTGCACAGAGGGGGACAGATGTTGGCTCTCCACCCCAGCAGCCTCCACACAGGGCCACGCCTCTCTGTGCCCCACACGTGCGCAGGACTCCCAGGACAGAAGGCAGGCTGGAGACGGGTGTCAGACAAGGTGAAATCGAGGCCCTGACTAGCAGCCACTGTGCCACGCCTTCAAGAGGACTGCCACACGTGGAGCGTGCAGCTCCGCGGGCAGCCTGGTCTCAGGCAGCCTGGGCAGAGAGCATCTCCCATCCAGGCTGATGCTCAGGCTGCAAGCACCCAGGGAGCAGCAGAAGGGGTGTGGGCAGCACCCCCAGTGCCACCTGAGGACTCAGGAGCGCGCTACACACAGCACTGTACACTGCACAGGGCAGTGCTGGCCACATGACTACAAAAGTGACTGAATCTTTGTCACATTACAAACAGTAAAAGAGGCAGGCAGGGCGGCGCAGAGCCACAGTTCTGGGGACTTGTGAAGCGGAGGCAAGAGTATCACCTGAGCCCAGGAGTTTTAGGCCGGCCTGAGCAACACAGGCTGCATTAAAAAAGCAAAAATGGGAGCTGGTGCACAGTGGTGCATGCCTGTAATCCCAGCACTCAGGAGGCTGAAACAGGAGGACTGCCACAAGTTCAAGGCCAGTCTGGGCTACACAGAGAGTTCCAGGCCAGGCTGAGCTATACAGTGAAACCCTATCTCAAAAACCACCCCTAAGTCTGTTCGGCAAGGCCTGGGCTTCAGAAGGTAGCACCCTCTTCACACAGGAAAAAGAAAGACAAGAAAAAATGGTAAATAGGTAACCCTGATCTTCACACTGTATTTTACTTCACCCCAAATATTTCAATGCATAATCTAAAACCCGGTGAACCATGTGACGTGTGTGGCGCCAGGTCCGTGCTTCCTCTCCGCAGGGTACCCTCAGTCTAGGCCGCCACGGTGGCTGCTGCCAGGCTGAGTGGCACAGGAGCCCACCAGGCCAGCTCTGAACCCGAGGGAGGGACGTGACACTCGTCCACGCAGAGAAAACTCAGGCCATCCCGGAGGGCAGGAATTCAGAATTTCCCATCTTTTCTCTCCTTTTCTATAAGCTAAATTTTCTACAACAAATGTGAATGAATTACTTTTAAAACATCCCAAAGTATATTTCCAAAAAGCTCCTGCAGATCAACTCACCGTGGCTTTGCTTGTTTGGAGCTGCGATGTAGAGAATCCCAAGGAGAAAATTCACAAGCTCAGGTATGAACCTCCGAGACAGAGACACGTAGTCCAGGAAGAGGCAGCACACGAACAGGCCTTTTACCACGTCTCGGAGGGACAGCACGGGGCACTGGGGAGGAGCCATGGGGCTGGTGACGGGCACCTGGGTCCCCAGGCCACGTGGGGGCCCTGCGCCCGGGCAGCGGCAGCACTCCCTGAACCCCCGCCATTCGCAGGGTGCAGTTCCTTCAGCCACACACCAGACACAGAGAAAGGAACCATCCGCACCTTCCCCCAAAAGGGAGCAGAGTTCCCGCAGCCCGGCAGCTTTACCACAAACCTGAAAGGCTGTTCCCACCTCTCCCTCCACTGCCGACTGCTAAATCAGACGCAGGCTGCTGGGCAGAGCGACCACTCCTGATTCCCTTGCGGGCCTCAGGCCCCTGCTCTGTCCACGCACCCCCAAGGGACACAGGACGGCCCGCTGTTCGTGGAAGAGGACCCACCTTGGTGAGGATCTGGCTCATGCACATCAGGGCAGGGGTCACGACAGGGTGCCGGAAGTCGGAAGTTGGAAACAACAGCCCGGCAATTTTCAAGTAGATGAGCTGGAAAGAAAGCATCACCGTCATCACACAGATTCCGGAATGTCCAATGCAGTCCAAAACAGGGTCTATTAGAGGGGCCCGGGCGGGGGGGTGTGTGTGTGTGTGGCTGGGGTGGCTGATCCCTCCCACTGTCCCACTCCGCTGGTACCCACTCCTCCCACGCAGCCAGACTCCACCCAGGTGCCAGTGCTGCTGGCTCTGGTGTAACTTGTCCTATTCTTGTGAAAAGTTCTGCTGTGTTTGCTAAGGCTGCTTGTAAGTTTCTCAGTGACAGTGTGAAAAGCTTCTGTGAAAAAGGAAACGAGAGCAGCAGGTGTGGAGCTTCCCGGCAGCAGGCTGGTTTTGCAGACATCTGCTCTGCAAGCTGTGCTCAGTATCCTGCCACGGGTGTGAGGCAGGGGTCGGCAGCTTCCCTGGGCGTGGCCCTGCTGGGGTGCCTGCCGTCCAGGAGCTGCCACCTGTCGCCATCACAGGGGACATGCCCTGGCCCACGTCAGGTGGAGACAGGCGCAGTGCATGCAGGGTAGAGGCTGCCTCCCTCAGCAGGGACGTGAGCTCTGACAGCAGGGGTGGATAGGAGCTGGAGTGTGGCCAGGGCCTCCAGAGCGTGACTTCCACAGTGGCGAAACTGTCTCCTTCCTGGCCCATGAGCAACGGCGTTCCACCGGCTCACTTTTATTATGAAACATGCAACAGCAAAACTACCGTGCAGAGCCGGCAGGTAAGCTGGGGATTGCCTGTGCAGCTCAGCTGTGACGCAGAACCTGTCACCAAGAGGTGCAGCCGAACAGAATCTGCAAAGGCTGGAAGAGGCTGTGCACAGGAAGCGGCTCCCCCTGAACACGTGGCAACACCAAGCCCCAGCACTGCTGTGCATACCGGCAGGGACGTGAGGAAGCTGTGGGTTACGGACGTGGGGGAGAGAGCGGTGCCCAGAGCGTCGGGGGAGGAGCGCGCGTGAGGCGGGAGCCTCTGCAAGTGCCCAGTGTGGACGGCGGGCACAGCAGCAGCCTCGCCAGGCTCCACGGTGGGGAGGAGACACCGTGCTCACTACGCAGGGGCCCATGCCACAGAGGAGCACAGGTGGCGAGGTGTGGGCGCCGCAGCTGCAAACCTGGGGTGAGAAGGGCTGAGAACAGCCCCAGCACAGAGCCCCATTCCACGAAGAGGGCAGGGCCGGGTGCCTCAGGGAGCCGTCATGGGCATGGCCTCATCCCAGCCCTGCTGACGCCACTGGCAGGGACCAGACTCCTGGTGGCTGCAGGCAATGACCCGATGGACCTCGCTCCTGCTTACCACATCCAAGCCCGGCAACGCGGCCCGGCCCCTGGTCTCGATCATCTCCTCCATCTCGTGCATGGCGTCTCGGAGAACGAACTGCATGGAGCTGCTTGCAGACTCGGGAAACATCTGGCAGAGGTTATACAGCTGCCTGTTAAGCAGACACAGTCAGTGGAGAATGATTCCAGACGGCAGCACAGGAGCGCCGAGAGCTAGGATCCCCCAAAAGGCCCCGGAGGCCCCCCTTTCAGTTTCCTTTCTCCTGTTACCAGGGCTGAACCAGGGCCTCCCAGTGCTGCACTGCTGAGCTGCCTCAGCCCATGGGTCCGCTCCTGCCCTGCCGGTACCAGTCGGCCTCCTGGGTGACCAGGTCACTTTCCAACAGTGCGTCAGGGCAGTCTGCACTCATCTTTGCCGCCTCCTGAAACTCTGCTCACAGCGTTGTTAAGTGGCAGCTTGAGAATGTCCCTCTCCGTGCTGTGCACACCGCCGGCATACCCTTCAGCCCCAGGCCTTCGCCCTGCACACAGAACCCTCCTCCTCCCACCTCCCACCTCCTGCAGACGCAGACGCAGACGCAGACGCAGACGCTGCCGCAGAGGGCCTGCCCAGCACACGGCCAGAAGTGGCCTGGAGCCCAGGGCCAGCACAAGCCTGAGGGTGCTGCACCCTTGTAACGGTTTGTACCTAGGTGTCCCCAAAGTCTCATCCAGTAGGTGCTGAATCTAGAGTGTGTGGTGCTGGGATTAAGTGCGTGTGATTATTAATCTGCACTGATTGGTCTGGCCCCGCCCTAGTCCCGGTAGCCTGGATGAGGTAAAAGGGGCAGAAAGACTAAGGTTCCCTTGCTGCTTTTGCTGTCTTCCCCCACCATGAACTGCTGCCCCTCTGCCATGCAGCACCCGGCCTTGGGGCCAGCCCACTATGGACCGAAACCCCTGCAAACTGAGAGCGAAATCAACCTTTTCCCTTTAACTCTGGGCGTCGGGGATTCTGTCTCAGCGGTGAGAAGAGCACCTAAGACAGCCGTGGTATTGTTCCAGCCTCAGAACTGGGAGCCGGGGCCCCACAGAGACCTAAGCGCCTTCGGGACACGGCCGGGCGGCCCAGCCCTGAGGCACAGGTGTGAGGCTCAGGTCCCAGAGCAACAGCAGGACACCACCCACTACATCCCAGACGCTGCAGCGTAACACAAGCTCTGGCCACCAAGACTATCAAAAAATCTGAACAGCTCGGCTGCTTTAAAGTCAACTTGTTTGTGATTAGCAGCAAGTACCGTCTCTGTGGAGATGGCGCAGCGTGCGTCAGAGTGGGACGCTGTCACGAGGCCAATGTGGCGGGTCCACGTGAGAGGCCCTGCCTGCCACGCTACCTCAATGACCCCACAGTGCTTCGGTCTGACTCTAAGTGGAAAAGTGTTCAATTCGGTCCCATACCCCAGTTTCAGTTTTACTTACAGGACCAATCTATCAATTGCTTTGAGGTCTGGTGGGTCACTGGTAGCCAAATCTCCAACGTATTCCAGAAGGAAGCCAAACAGCTTCTGCAGAGACAGGAACGGGGAAAGGCTGCTCAGTGCTTGGCACCCAGAGTAAAGCTACAGGCACACAACTGTCACTTCACCTTGCCCAGCCCAAGCCGTGGGGCGAAGGACCCAGGGCCAGATACTGCCAGGACCTGCTGGGCACAGGGAGGCATGAGCATGTGAGCAAAGGGCCAGGCCATCACACTCCACAACAGCGGATAAACTGACTTGATTATCAAATGAAAGGCAGAGCGGTGCAGCGCGCTCCAGCCACGGCAGAAACACACTGTGGGTGAGGCTAGTTCTCGACTTACCCAGGAAGTCTCGCCCCTCAGTGGCCGCACGAGGCTGTCTCCTCATGTGTGACTCGTGGGTCACAGGGCTGCCTCGCTAACCCTGCCGTGGGGACTCAGCAAAGCACACCCCTCCAACGTACCTCCAGTTTTGATTTGTTCCCCACAGCAAGACTCGGATGGTTGCATTTCTGAATTCTCTCCACCACCAGAAGCTGCTCCTCCACTGACCTTCCCGACAGCAGCAATCTCAGCTCCTCGCAGGACTCGGGTGCTGCGCGGAGAATGGAGGAGACAGCGTTCCACACGAGAGTGGTCCCCCAGCTGCTGGCCCAGGGCAAGTGAAACCCCATCTTCAGCTTTGCCGAGATACCGTAACACACCCCTGAGGTGAGTCCTCGTGTGACCTTGGCTACACCCCACACCTGGCCTCCCAGGGTGAGGGGTCTCACTGGGCTACCCGGGAGTGACCGTGAGGACGGCGCCGAGAAGACACGGCTCCCTGCCTTTCCTCAAGTGGGCTTTGCTCACCAGCCCACCAGTCTTGGGGACAGTGCTGGTTTAGGGGCTCGATGCTTCAGAAGGGCGTCACCTGACAGGATGCCCAGCCAGCAGAGACCCCACCGACGGTCCTCTCTGGAAACCACAGTCTGAGCTAGGAGTGTGTAGGCTGGGAAGGTCTCCTCGACGCATAAGACAAAACTATGCGCCATTTCTGTGTAAGGTGCCATTGGGCCAACAGGAGCCCCCGGAATAAGCACAAGGAAATGAACACCAAATCTCCAGGACCACCCGGAGAACGTGGACTCCTGTGACAGGGAAGGCCTAGCCCCACTCCACAGGCCCAGCCCTGCGGGAGGGGCTAGCAAGGCACACACACACGGTGGCCAGGTCCTTGGGGGAGGTCACCCCAAAACACAGGTACCCACTGGCTGTCTACCTGCAAAGGTATAGGGCAGCTCACTTCCAGCAGCTCTGCCAGCTCTCTGACCATGGCTTAGGGATCCTCCGCCTGGAGCCTGACACTGCTCCTCCTCTGGCTTCTCAAGGTCCTCCTCGCTGTCCTCGTTGGAGTCCAGGTCTGAGCAGCTGTCTGGACCCTCGCTCTCCTCCTGGCCCTCCTCCTCCTCCTCATCGCTCTCCTCACCCTCCTCCTCCTCCTCCAGGCTGCTGGCTTCCCTGCTTCGCCCCTCCTGGATATCCTCCACGTTCATCTTTCCATCCTAGGAAGGGAGTATGGAGACAGCATCACTGCACAGATGCAGAGTAGGCAGATGTCCTAACCCGCAGAGTAGGCGGAGGGCCAGGCTCTCACGGCTCGCCCGGGGAGGTTCACGCCCAAGGGTTCATGTGTTGGAGGCTGGTCCTCAGCACCGCACCTTGAGGGGGATGTGGGCCCAGTGCAGGTCCTCAGGTTGGTGAGGCGCTACCCTGGCTGGGGAGTTAAGGGTGCCGTCAAGGTGGCTCTGCTGTCCCTGGGCTTCTCCCGGGGCCCTCCCTCCAGTCCTGCATGGCCACATGACCACTTTCTTCTGCTCATGCTCCTGCCAGCACCATGCCACCCACCACAGGGCCTCAACAGAGTGGAGCAGAAGCTAGCCACACTGTTGAAGTTCCAGAACTTTGAGCTCCACAACCTCTTTTCTTTAAAAAGTCACTGGGCCTCAGGTATGCTGCTGTAATACCCAAAAACTGCCACAAAAGCACAGGGTCTCAGAGTCCTGGCACTGGGACTCTGGGTAAGGGTCAGGCTGGCAGCAGCTGCACGGGTCTGAGATGGGAAGGCGCCTGGCGGCCTCGGGTGTCCACGGTGCGCCAGGTCTGCAGCTTCCTGTGCTGGACTGGGGATGCAGGTGGAGGATGGTGGCACCCTGCTCTGTGGCCTGCACCTAAGAGTGGTCCTGGTCTCCAGCTACCCCAGGTCACCCAGTGTTTCTGTCAGCACCCCACTTCCTGTCTTGTTCCCTATTCTGCTCAAAATGCCAGCCCAGCCTGTCTTCACCCTGGGACCGACTGCTCTACTATACGTGGAGAGACTGATGCAGAACCGCACCATCCTAGAAACTCAGTTATGTGACTAGAAATGTGCAGAATTCTAACCCTGAGCCAGCTCTCCAAGTACTATGCAGAGGTCTCACAGATAGTTAGAAACCATGTGGTAGGTTTTGTTCTGTTTTGCTTTTTGAAATAAGGTCTCACTGCGTGTAGTTCAGGCTGGCTTTGAACTCACTATGTAGCCCAGGCTGGCCTTAAGTTCATGGCAATCCTCCTGCCTCAGTCTCCTGAGTGCTGGGATTACAGGTGTATGTCACTATGCCTGGCTCAAACCCATGTGATTAAAGTATTAGCAGGTCAACATTCGTTAACAGAGTCGGGCCTGTGTGGTTTACGATCCATGGCTATTGTTCCAGTCTTCTCTATGAGATTTACAATAAACAGAACGCTCCAGACAAAGTGCTTTTAAAAGATCAATCTTCTCTGCTAACCCCTTGAGTGAATAGCAGAAAGTGTTTTAAGTTAACAACATCTTACTTTGTAAGAAAGCAAACGCCTGTCATCTCTGTCCAGTATGAAGCCGTCATTTAAATCATCCGCTGACATGTGTCTGGGTTTCTTTGTCTTTTCATCCTCGTCCTTCCCAAGCATTCTTCGAAGTCTTTCAGCCTGAGCAGGAGGGAGAAGGTTTCACCCAGGTGCCTGTGTCAGAGAGACTTGGGTCCCCACTCCTGGGGCCGGGGCATCCAGCCCTTCTCCTCCACCTCAGCCAAACTCGAGGCACTTGCAGCGCTACGGAGAAGGCTTCCTTGTTTCACAGTGAACTGTTAGGTCTGGTGGCAGAAATGCTTTGCGGCCACAAGGATGGGCAGCCTGGCCCTCCGTGGCCTGGTACCAGCCCCAGCCCAGCCTGCGCTGCACTGAGTGCAGCAGGAGGGGCGCCGAAGGCGAAGCAGCGGCCTCTCCGGCTCCCAGACAGGGTACAAGAGCCCTGGGTGTGAGCTCATTAAAGCACCACTTAGAAGAGTGGGTCTATTTCGTTTCTGCTTAAATGCAATGAAGTTTTAAAAACTTTCAATCTATAGAAAAAATTTAGAGGGCAACACTCACCGAACTGTTGGCAGCTGTTTAGGGGTAGAGGATACATAAGGAATGCTCTTTTTTTTTTTTTTTGGTACCGGGGATCAAACTTGGGACCTTGTGCTTGTGAAGCAGGCGGTGGAACCACTGAGCTACATCCCTGGTCCAGGAATGCTCACTTTTTATTTGGTGTACTTGAGTATTCCTTGCATTTTATTTGAAAATTTTGTTTATAGAACCAGAAATAAAAAGAAGTATATGGCTGACCAAATACAAACTAAATACAGATGGTCTTTCAAAAAAAAAAAAGCAGAAAGTCCTGAAAATAGAGGCGGCCCCGCGACAGCTCCCAGGCGTGGCCGCCCCACTGCCCTCGTACCTCCAGCTTCCTGAGCCGCTCCTGCTCCTCCTTCGCCAGCTCCTCTTCCGTCTTCATCCTGTTAGAGGGCTGCGCCTTCATCTCGAAGCCAAGCTCACGAACCATCACGTCATAGGCATCAGGCTAGGTGGAGAGAAGACAGCACATTTTTACTTTTTGGTTTCGAGGATCAAACTTGGGTCCTTGCGCTTGCGCAGCAGGCGGGGAAACCAATGAGCTAAATCCCAGCCCATGACAGCACATTTTTAACACCTTTGTCACAACTGGAGAACAACCCGCACGGCTGCCCTTGCGATACATTCCAGGAAGGGGCTGAGCCACGCAGACTTTTATTCTGGAGGGAAGGCCATTCTGGTCAGCCTCGGGGACGAGAATCATCAGCACTTGAGTCACATGTACTTTTTTGCTCGTAGAAGATTCTCAAAACATCTGCTTTAACAAAAATCCTCACTGTTCATGGAAGTATTAAGCACCAAGCATGGGAAGTCTGGTACCATGGCAGCAATTACACTGGTGACTCGGAGGTATGACGGCTCACAGCGGTGACGCTGAGAACAAGTCCGACTGCCCTGCATCGAGCTACTCAAAAGTGTTTTCCCAACAACTCAGGCAATGTATGATGCAGCAGGAACAACACTGTTACAGGGGATAAACGGGTAACTGCACACGTCACACACCAACATGGAAGGCAGTCGTGGGGAAGTGCAGACATGCCACTGTATGCTCCCACTGTACGCACTTCTCCCCCAGAGAAACCGTGCAATTTAATCCACCTGAAGTGGACACGGAAGTAACCTCAAGTGTACGCCTCTCCAATAGAACACTATCTCAGAGCTGGACACAAACCCTCCACAGAGAGGCAGGCGTAGTGGCGCACGCCTGTGATCCCAACATGCGGGAGGCTGAGGCAGGAGGACTGCTGCGAGTCTAAGGGCAGCCTGGGCTGCACACTGAGTCCCCGAGTCAAAGGAACAACAAAATGAAACTGAAAAAATTCCACTGAAACCCTGTCCTGCTAACAGGAAAGCCAGAAGAAATGCCCTGGCCGCAGTCTGCTCTCTGCAGAGAAGTCGACACTGGTTTCCATCCGACCCCACCTTGGGCTTCTCCTTCTCTCTGTTCTCCGACTTGGGAGTCCTGTGTGACAGAAGAGTCTGGATTTCTTTCCAGTCCTGGTCCAGCTTCTCCGTGAGTTCCAGGGCGTCTTCCCGCTGTGCCTGTTTCTCCCTCTGGGAAGAAGGACACAGGCAGAGGGTGAGTGGTGGGAGGCAGCAAGGCCGGGAAGCAGCACACGCCACTGCGTGAGGACAGCACCGTGGGTGCTGAGGGCAAGGGGACGGGGACTGGCGCCTTAGATGCACGCCAGGAAGTGCCCAGGAAGACCCAGGAAGGCCTGCTGCCAGTGTTCCCCGGGTGCCCGAGCAGGGAGTGCACAGCCCGCCACATGGCCAACACCGCAAGCAGCCGCCGCCCAGGGAAGCGCGAGCTCGGTCTCACTCGGGACACAGAGCACAGGAGACAGATGCTTCCCGTGTTCACACGAGATATACAATGCAGCCTAGAAGGGTATAGGGTGAGCCAGCTGGAACCTGTTCACATCAAGGGCGCCAACTGCCCCACCTTCTCTTGCTTGGACTTTGCAATGAGCTCCTCGATCAGCTCCTTCCGTGACTTTGGCTTGTCCTCCTCTTCCTGCGGAGCAGTCTTTTGAAGGAGCCTAGCTCCACCTCCGAAGTGTGCAGCGGTCAGCTCAGCTGGAGATAAAAGCAGAGACCACCATGGTCGCCCTGGTGTGGGAAGCAGCTGCAGTCCCTCCCCACATCTCTCCAGGAGCAGCCTTCCGAAGTCCACATCCGAGAAGAGATTCTCACACACGGGAGCTGGCACGAGGCCGTAGGCTCAGCACCGGCGCCTAGGGACACCCAAGACAAGCTGCTCCGAGACAATGGCCCCGTTACGTTACCAACTGGACACAAGCCCAGGGACAGAAACACCCAGCACCACTTCCCGTGTTCTCAGGGAAGACTGGCACAGCCAGGAAAACAGGCTGCAACCAGGCTCGGAGGAAGCCCGAGCCCCGCTGGCTCCCCGCACTCCTGTGCAGGGCGCTGGGGGGTGGCTGATTCCTGTCCGGGCCACTCAGTCTCCAGGCCCTGCCCACAGTATGGGTGGAGACCCAGCTGGCCCTGGACTGTGCCCCTCGGGACGGGAGTCATGGCCAGAACCAGTCCCCTCCACCTTGCCTCACCTGCCAGAGACACTATGGGAACTGTGCATTCAGAACACAAACAGTTCTTGCCGGGTGTGGTAGCACATACCTGCAATCCCAGCACTCAGGAGGCTGAGGCAAGAAGACTGCCACGAGTTTGCGGCCACCCTGAACTACGCAGTTGTTCCAAAAAACCAAAAACCAAAACACCAATATTTTAAAATCCAACTGTGGTGGTGCCTCAGCCACTTGGACAGTTGAGGCAGGAGGACTGCAAGTTCAAGGCTAGCCTGGGCACCTTAGTAAGACTCTGTTTCAAAACAACAAAGAGCTGAGGATGTACAGCAGTGCCACCTAGGTACAACTGCCAATACCCACAGTAAATAGTCAAAGAACTATGTCATTAATATAAATATCACTAGTATGAATATAAGATTAAAGTAAAATACAGTGAGCAGTATGGTTTAGTGCATTAGAGCTACCTTTTTTGGGGTTTTTTTTGTGGACAGGGTCTCACTATGTAGCCCAGGCAGGCCTCCAACTCACAGGCAATCCTCCTGCCTCAGCCTCCCAAGTGCTGAGGTCACTGGTCTGCGCTACCACGCCTGGTTAAAAGCATCTACCTTACACCTGAAACTTTCAGGCAACAACTTTTCTGGGTCCGCAGGAAGACCCGGAGGCGTGCCGGCAGTGCTCAGGCCATGTGGCAACCCCGCCCCTCCTACCAGACAAGGCCCCCCGGTCCTCTGCGTCACTGTCGCTGTCCACGATGTCATGGTGCTTCTCGATGTCCGCCAGAGACTGGCCGTAATGCGTCAACTCTTCGTCTTCGTTTAGGTTGTAGATGCTTTTTTTCTCATGATGTCGCTGACAGAAGAGGGGAAAAAATCAGTTGCCTAAAATTACATTTGTTTCCTAGCAAAAAAACAATTGTTTTTGTATGATATGTGAAATATGACGATGGAGCCCAGCCATGTAAGCTTATTCTGGGTCATGTGAAAGATGAAGTAGATGGAACCAGAACTAACAGAGGAGACTTCTGAAATAAACCAGCAGGCCAAGCTACGCTCCTGGTAAATCCCAGTCCTCCCCCAGCAAAGGCTCTCAGCCCTCGCCCTGTCTGGCGAGGGAAGCCGGGGCCTCTGGTAAGGACTCCGGACACGCTGCTGCTCCTTCTGCCTCTTCCACTCGAGGACTGGCATGTGCACAAGGCTGCTTCAGCTCCGGCCTCGCCAGACAGGTGTCGGCTGGAGACCCCTTCCCTGAACCACAGAGCTGAGCGGACTATGGAGACAGAACCTGCTCCCTGAGCGTGGCTTCTGGCAAAATCTACAGCAAAGATTCTCCTCTGACGTCTACCCATACCTGCTGTTCCAGTGCGAACCTCTTCAGCATCTTCTCCTCTGGGCTTATGTCGCTGTTGTATTCCCCAAAGCGCTTATCCTTAAATACGTTGGACTTGTCCCTGTCTTTGTACTCCTTCAGTAAAGTCTGGGTGCGCTGGAAAACAGATCGTATACATCTCACAGAATGTTCCTATGACTCCCACTAAGGGGACGGCAGAACAGTGCGAGCTCTAAAGCTGTTATGCGCTGTGCCATTAAACTCCATCCAGTCTCGTTCATCGGTCGGGACATCTCTGGGACAGGAAAATCGACTTACTCTTGGAGAAAATGGGATAATTCTTTTTCTCTTTAGAGTCTACTTGGCGTTGCTAAAAGAAAGGAGGGTTAAAAAGCTTCAGAGCCCAGCTAAGGACCCCTGGTTTTCTAGCTGCAGCAGCTGCCTGACAACTTAAGAACACGTTTGTGTTAGGCCCTATTCACTTGGGAAAACACAACCCCTTCCACCCTGGAGAAGGATTATTTCCCAGTGAGGATATTCCTAGGAAATGCAGAATTGTGCTTTCATGTGTAATATAAGGCTTTAAACATGTTTATCAAGTGAGGGCATAGTTTATACTTTGTGCTTTGGAATGCCAACAATATTTCAATACAGGCTCAACAACCACGAGCAAGTTCCAACTAATTGTGTATTCTCCCAGGAGCAGCAGGGAGCTGCCTCACCTCCTGGCCTCCATGTCCCCAGTGGGGGCATCTGCGGAGCGAGGCCCCATTGACCTCAGGTAAAAGGATACACCACTTCCTGAGGAGCCCACCAAGGAGGCAGATGGCACAACAGGCAGTGTCAGCTGACCACCCCCCTTCTATTATTGCTCCCTGCCTCAGTTTCCTTAGGGATAAAAGCAAAATAATAGCACAGTAGCACTTCCCTCCTGACGCCGACTGTGAAGATCAAATGTAAACTTCTTGAGCTGGTGCAGTGGTGCACACCTGTAATCCCAGCACTCTGGAGGCTGAGGCAGGAGGATCGACACTAGTTCAGGGCCAGCCTGGGCCACATAGTGAGACCCCGTCTCAAAAAAGTACACTCTTGACACAATGCCTGACCCACTATAAGGGATCAATGACTATCTTAGTAATTATTTTGTAATCACTTTAGATTTGAGGAAACTGAGGCACAACTGTAAAGGTGTGATGCTGGGGCTGCCCTCTACTGACGAACTGCAGTGCTGCCCCTAAGTACCACACCAGCCAACCAGGGGAGAGAAGCCAAAAGGACAGGCAATGCCTCCCACAGGACGGGCACAGCAACAGCCTGGAGGCCCATACCCTGCTGCCAGGCAGACACTTGGACCTCTCCTATGTCCCACTGCCCTCCTCGCCACCCCAGGACCACGGTGTAGCCTGCCCACCCCTCAGGGCTGCATCGAGACTCCCAGGAAGAAGATTCCAACCCTCCTCCTGACTATGCTCTCTGGTCTCTACGGTATTCAGCTGCTTCTGATTTCTTCAAATACCCAGCTTTCTACCTCAGCCAAGCACAGGGAATCAGAGGAGCAGCACGGCCCCACTGGCAGACAGTAGACATCCCAGCCACTCACCCTGCTTGGCCTGTGCGCATGGAAAGCTAACAGAAGTGATGACTTGAGCTGACCTTTAGCCACTTTGGGAGGTAAGGAAGGGCTTTTTTGGGCAAAATAAACTGCAAGACACCAAGCAAGGACAGCAGGCTGAGATCAGACTTCGAAGGAGCCGAGAAGAGCAGCATTTGCAGGAGGCTCACTCATACCCTTGAGGGATGGAGCGCATGCCATCACTTTCTAAACTAGAAAACCATGGCTTAAGTGGTAAAAATGACGTGTCTCTCAGAGGCCACACTACCAACTCCCCATGGCCACATTGCCATCACTGCCCTGGAGCATGTACTGATAGTGTCCTGCTATCATACAGCCTGATCCTTGCACTAAAGATGGTATTTCAATCGATTCAAAGCTCACTGCGGTTGCACACTGTGTGACAGAGTACAGGCTGCAAATCCTTGTTTTTGTGTTTGAGACAGGGTCTGACTACATAGCTCAGCCTGGCCTTGAACTATGTAGTCCATAGTCCAGGCTGGCTTCGAACTCGCAGCAATCCTCCTGCCTCAGCCTCCCGGATGCTGGGATCACAGGTGTGCACCACCATGCCCAGTTCAGACTGCAGACTCCTGAAGGCTGAGACTGAGTCTTGTTTACCTTTACCTCCCCACCTGCTGGAACAGAGCTCAGCTACGTATGATCAGTACCCACACCCAGCACTTGGGAGATTGAACTGGGAGGATCACTTGAGCCCAGTCTTTGGGACCAGCCTGAACAACAGAGAAAGACCCAGTCTCAAAAACATACAAACTCTGCACTCAGTGTAGCTAAAGGCTTGGAGACACTGAATCCGAAATGCAAGCCCCAGCCTTTTATCAGTGGTGTGGCTCACCAGTTGGGAAAGTCATTTGTTCTTCCGGAGCCTTTATTTAGAGACAGGGTCTTACAGTGTAGCCCAGGCCAGACTTAAACTCCCAGTCCTCCTGCCTCAGCCTCCTGAATGCTGCCCCTACAAGCGTGCACCCCCACGGTCACTCTGCTCTGTGCCCTAATTTCTTCACTAATTTACTCACGTGTCTTCCTTAGAGTAAACAATAAACATTGTTTCAAAAATGCCCAAGGAACCAGTCTTGGCAGTCGCATACAGAATGCCTTTTGTTGAACTGAATTTGAAAGGCTGGTACAGGATACTGTTTCGTGCCATAAACACACGAAGGATGGCAGCTATGAGACTTTCCAGAGAAGGGAGCATTTTGGTTACCTCCCAAGGGGCAGGGTCATCTGCTTCAGGGGAGGGACATCCTCCAAAGATCAATGGAGCACCCTACAAGATCCCCACCCACGGTCCCCCAATGGCAGATCCTCAAGGAGCATACTGGGAGTTGCCAGGACCCCCGGGAAGCTCAGAAGGGTTTACCTCCAACAGAGGCAGAGGATCACCGAAACCAAGCAGGTGTGCAAGGTCCCTGGGCGCGGCAGTTTTCCAGCGGGAGATCATCCAGCCCAGGCAAAGGCAGAGGCACGGAGACAGAACCGCCCAGTGCCACGTACGTGTCTCTATTTCCATCTTACAGACGAGGAAACTGAGGAACTGAAAAGACCGCGGCTGGCCCGAGGGCCCGCAGCCACCCCTGGGGGACTCAAGTTCCGGAGGCGTCCCTTACCTTCCTGATGGCCCGCGCGCGCGACACGCCGGGCAGCCCCACGTCGTGGCGCGTCTTCCTGCCTAGGATCTGGAACTTCTGCCTGTTGACTTTCACCTCGAATGGGTTGGGGTTGGCCTTCACCGGAGTCCTGGGGGCTGGCCTCCGCGCCCCGGCCGGCCGGGCCTTCCCCATAGCGCACACTCGAGGGGCGTCGGGCGCCGCTGTCTTCCCGGCCCGGGAAAGGTGACGCAGGCCGAGCGACCAGGTAAACGAGTGCGGTGCCGCAAGACACGCCAATCTCGCCTCGGCTCGCGATAACTGCGCAGTCCCCACCCCACCCCCTGATCTCGCGAAAAGAGGACACGTCCTGGAAGTCACGGACTGGCTTCCGTTCATCTCACGGGCCCCGATTGGCTGAACGACTACAACTCCCAGCAGGCTACGCTCGCGCGACGTCCTGGCGCCGGGTTTCTAGGAGCTGCGGCCCCAACCCCCACCTCCGCTCCGGGAGATAGCTCCGGCGACCTCTTCTGGGAAGCCGTTAGCAGGGAGCCGGCCGCCTCGCGGGTAGCGACGGCGCCCCCTGCCGGTAAGCCCTCTGTGTGGTGGGGCGCGGTTGAGGCTCGGACGCGCGAGCCCGGGCGACTCGATCGAGAGAAATGCGAGCGGCGGCGCGGCGGTGGAGACGGGTCTCCCGGTCGTTGCCCGCTGGAGCCCGCGGCGAGACCTCCCCGGGCTGACCGCGACAACGCCGGCGGCGGAGGCGGCGGGTCCTCTGCCCAGAGGCGCTGTCCGCGGTCGCACGAGGGATGCGCGGCAGCTGCGGCGGTGGCGACCCCTCCCGCCCAGCCTCTCCCACCTTCTCGACCCCGCAGAGTCCACCGGCGGCGGCGGCCGAGGATGGAGCTGCGCAACCTCACGGCCAACGTGGTGCTGCTGAGAGCGCGCCTCGGTGGGTCCACGGGACCCCGCCGCCCCCAGGGAACTGGGGTCCCAGCCGCCGGCCGGGTCCTCGGGAGCGGGTGGACACCCAGGCGGGAGGGGCGGGCAGCGCTGAGGACCCCGGGCAGCGGTGCCTGGGAAGTGGTGAGGTCTCTGACGCCGGATGCTGAAGCCTCCGTGTGCATCTCAGGAGGCAAAAAGCTCAGTTAGAAAGCCTTTGATTTCTCAACACCTTAGAGACCCGAGTCAGACACATCGCTCGGGAATTCCTGAGGTAACAGTTGAGTGTAGCCACGAATTCCATACCAAAGCAAAGCTAGGGCTCAGAAAGACCTGAGACTAAAAAGCAATGAAGGTGTGCTTGTAATCCCAGCTCTCTGCGAGGCTGAGGCAGGAGGATCATAAATTCGAGCCTAGCCTTGGCAACTTAGCAATTTATTAAGTCCCTGACTCAAAATTTTTTTAAAAGATTGGGAATATAGCTCAGTGCAAAGGCCCAACGTTCAGTCCCCAGAACCATTTAAAAAAAACCCAAAACATCCTGCCCCTGTGACCCGTGTCCTGCAGTAAATTTGCATGATTTCGATCTGTTTCTAGACTTTCTGTTCTTTTCTTCTCTCTTACTCCTGTGCCTTTAGTGCAGAGAATGATTTAGTTTAGAAGGCGGGAGAGGTAGCCCAGTGTAGAGTGTGTGCTCAGTGTGCTCAGACGCTCAGACCCAGGGTTCCATCCCCAGCCAGAGGGGTGGAGTTTGAAAACAAAGTCCTCATCCTCTCCTGGAGTTTGTGCAGTAGTCATGGTTTCATGATCGAAAAACTGAAAACGGGATGTTAACACCCTCGCTTTTCAAGTTGCAGTGAAGCACTGGCTGTGCCAGTTGGTCCCGTACTCTGGACTCCGGATCAGTCACAGAGGGGACTCAGCATTGTTGGCAGTCAGGCCTGACTGATAATGGCCTAGATCTGCTTTCTTTTCCCTCTACCTTCATATCTGGGTATGAAGGACAAACAGGAACTATTAATAGGAAACTTCATTATAATACTGCAGAGATTAAATAATGAGGTAGATATAAATGTTCTAAAGATGCCAAAAACATAAAACCAGTATCTTTTTCCACAAAAGCTTAGGACAACAGTAATAATTTCAAAGAAGAGTTTTAATTTTTGTTCATAGAGTATCGTATTAATTCCACAGCACTGTGATTCTAATGAGGCCTGGCTTCTGTGAGCAAGACTGTTATTTATTGTTTTTGGAAGAAGTCTTTATGTATAGTTTTGTTAATATTTTAAAAAATTGAATATGAAATGTTAGAAATACATAGGGCCAGGGATTTAGCTCAGTGGTTCCACTGCCTGCCTCGAAAGCAGAAGGACCCGAGTTCGATCCCTGTTACCAAAAAAAAAGAAATACATAGACATATGCTGAATATTGGTTATAATGTAGGACTGTTTCCCCACGCTCATAACTATTTGTCTGTTTGCTTCAGAGTAACTCCTAAGAAGTAAGTGTGGACACACACCTGTAATCCCAGCACTAGGGGAGGCTGAGGCAGGAAGATCACTAGTTCACACTCAGTCTAGGCAACTTAGTGACTTAGCAAGACCCTGTCTTAAAATAAAAAAGAGTTTGGAGATATAGCTCAGTGTGAACGCCCTGGATTCCATCCCTGGTACCACAAAAAAAAGAGGCCCAAGCGGCAGCCTGGCTTCTCCTAACATGTGAAGATCACAACAAGAAGGCAGTGAAGGATAGGGGCTGGGAATTTAGCTCATTGGTTCCGCCACCTGCCCCGCAAGCACAAGGACCCGAGTTTGATCCCCGGTACCAAAAGAAAAAAGGCACTGCAGGGCCAGGGATTTAGCTCAGTGTCACAGTGCCTGCCTTGCAAAAGCAAAGACCTGAGTTTGATCCCCGGTACCAAAAATAAAAAAAGGCACTGTAAACCAGAAAGTGCCCTGACTGACACCAAGTCAGTTTTGATTTTCGACTTCCTAGCCATCAGAACTGTGAGAAACAAGTTTCTGATGTTTCTGTCTCAATTTACGGTATTTTATTGTAGCAGCCCAAACAGTCTAAGCTGGTCTCAAACAGAAGATTGTTGGAACCTTTCTCCTTTGAAGAAGGTTGGCAGATGCTGCTACCTTCACAGTGTTGTTTGTGACTGTGCCAGGCATGCTTTAAAGAACAGTGAAGTGAACATTTCATTAATAAAATAAAACACAAAATAATCCCTTTTATAGTTTAGAATTTTCCACCTTTAATCTCAGCACTTAGGGGGCTGAGGCAGGAGGATCAATGAGTGTTTGAAGCCAGCCTGGGGTAGTGAGTTCACGGTCCACCTAAAACTGCACAGCAAGGCCCTGTCTCACTACCCCCCAATTTAGGATTTTCTCCACAATACATTTGTTAAGCAACTTAAGACTTTTAATGGTTTAAATAAGCTTAAGTTCCTTTGTGTCATACTTCTCATGAGACCTTAACCCCATTTAAAAAAATTTTTTCTTACCTTTGTTTTTACAGTAAGTATCTGTCATGCAGCCATCAAAAACCTTGCAGTAAATTACACAGGTTTATAGTCCAATTTTGACTCTAGCTTCTTAGAATCAGCCACTTTTCTGACCGCTTTCATGAAGTCTTCCTGAGCTACAGAAATCATAATCAGCACGAATTGCAAACATACCTGCTTCAGTACAAACATTTCTCAGGTCTGCTCCATTAAAGCTATCTGAAAGTTTCAGAATTGCTTCATAATCTATTTCATGGTGCTTTGTAATGGGACCTGCCTGGATGTTCAGTATATCTAATCTTGCTTGTTTGTTTGGTAAATCAATGTATATTTTTCTATTTAATTTTCCTGGACGTAACAATGCAAGATCCAGTGTATCTGGTCTGTTTGTAGCCATGATCTGTTTTAACTCTATGCAGAGTATCGAATCCATGCATCTGATTCAGTAACTCCATTAAAGTTCTCTGAATCTCTATCAGCTGAAGTAGCCTCAGAAAACTGACCACCCGTAAAAATGATGCATGGCTGTTGGTCCCTTGCATAATTAAACATTTCTCTAATCAAATGAGCACTTTCACCAATGTGCTTGTCTACAATAGAACTAGACACAAGCTTTAAGAAATTGCAGTCCAGCTGGCTCGCAACAGCTCATGCCAAGAGTGTTTTGCCTGTGCCTGGTGGTCCGTATAACATACAGCCTTCTGGAGGTACTATTCCTACACGCTGGAACAATTCTGGGTTTGTGAGAGGTAATTCTGTAACCTCTCCTCATTCCCAGATCTGTTCTGATAGCCCTCCAATCTCAGAATAGGAAACATTCACAGGCTCCTCATGCGACATGTTGTAAACCAGTGGGTCTACCTCTCTTGGCAAATATCTCACGACAGTGTAGTCAGATCCAAAGCAACTCTTGTTCCTGGCATTAGCTTTTGTCAAGCTGTCGATGACAATCCACAGCATATCTTGGTCCATTTGTAGCTTTAACAGTGTATTTTTCTTCAATTAATTAAGCACTTCACCCGCAATTTGCCCAACACTTTGTAGGGCCTTCAGATCATTTTCAGACCTTTCATACTGCTTGGCAAGTACTTTTTTTTTGGTACCAGGGATCAAACTGGGGTCCTTGCGCCTGCGAGCCGTTGGCCGAACCCCTGAGCTAAAACCCCAGCCTTGGTAAGTACTTTCCACTGTTACCTTAACGCCTTCAGATCTCCTTGTGCTTCAGCAGCTTCTTGCCGCGGTTCTGAAGCGCCTTATCTCTAAGGTCCCATGGTGAGAAGTCCTCGCTCATAGGCGACCTTAACCCCATTTTAGCTCTTGGAAAACTTCACAGCATCAATGCAGAGAGGTTTATATGATGTGTGCGTCTAAAGTTGGTTTTGGTCTTGTATTGTTATGGATTAGATCTAAAATGCCGCCCCAGATACTCCTGTGTGGAAGGCGACTGGGTCGTGGGGCCCTGTGCTCCTGGGTGAATTCACCCTTGGATGACGGGAGCCCGGATGAGGGGAGCAGCGGCTGGCTGTGCACCAGGCCGCCTGGTGGAGGCAGTCACTGGGGCGTGGCCTGGAAGAATCCTCTCTCTTCCTGAGCACCTTTTCCTCCACCGCGCCCTTCTGCCACCCTGGTCCTGCCCTGGCACCAGGGTGAGTTGACCGACGGACTGAAGCTGTGAGCAGAAATAACCCTCTCTTCAGGTTGTGTGGAGCCGGGTATTTGTCTCCGTGATGGGGAATGTAGTTCTATTCTGATTTCGGGGCATGTTGTCCTAGTAGTTTCTTTAGCACCCAAAACATAGCTAATATACTCTGTTAGCATTAGCACTGTTTTTCTCTGAGGCTTCCTCCTTGGAATTTCTTTGGCTACAAAGAGCTAACTTAAGCAAATTGAGAATTTATGGAACAGATACGGGGTGGCTCAGAGTCAAAGCAAGAGCCTACTGTCACAGCCAGCTGGAAAGACAGGGTTGTCCAATGATGGATTTATTCAGCAGGTATTCTGGAGAAACTGTTGTGTGCCAGGAGTGTTCTAGGTGCCGTGGCTATCACAGTAAACATGGGTAGAAATCTCTGCATTACGGAGACCACATTCTCTCTTTCAATTTTTACTTGTTCCTTTAAATGGGCACATAATAATTACACATATATTATGCGCACTGATCAGATCAGGGCAACTCACATATCTGTAGCTTAAGCAGTTAGCATTTCTTTATGTTGGGAACATTCAAAACCCTTTCCTGGCTATTATGAAATACACAACTAATTGTTGTCAAGCACGGATACTCTATTGTGCTAAAGAACATTAGCTGTTATAATTCCAGCACTCAGGAGGCTGAGGCAGGAGGATTGCTGGGAGTTTGAGGCCAGCCTGGACTACATAGTGAGTCCCTGTCTCAAAACAAAATAAAGGATGCTAGAAGTTATTCCCATGAAGACTGCATTCTTATAGGGTGGCAGACAAGAGACCAATGCGTAGACGCGTGATATGTCACCAAAGGAGGAGGGAAGCCAACGCGGGACGGGGGCAGCCAGTGTCCAGGGACCATGGGCAGTTGCAGCGCTGGTCAGGGGCTGCAGGTTGGTGACCAGGTCTCGGCTCTCATGGGCGTGACAGAGCAGACACCCACCTGTTCTTCCTGATCACGGCTCCCCCCTTTCGAGACTCATCGCCCTGCAGACCAGATGCCGGTTGGCTGCCGTGGCTCCTGCCCCTTCCCTGCACCCCCAGCCGCAGCCGGGGAGCCAGAAGCTGGACTGGCGGTGCCAGCAGCTACCCGGGTGGGGAGGCGGGGCGGGGCGGGGCGGGGCGGCTATGGGCCAAGCTGACAGGAGGACATGGCGGGCATGTCTGCGTGACTTGGGCACTAGGACCAGAGGTGGCCGGGAGGAGGAGGAGGAAAGGGCAGAGCAGGGAGATCCTGAAGGTGGGGCACAGGGCAGCTGGGTGACTGGAGAGCGAATCCTCGGTGCTTTCAGAATCCCCCTGAGACTAAAAGTGCTCCTTCTTGTCTCTAGAAGTAGTTTACCAACACCTTGATCTCAGGGCTGTCCCAGCCAACTTTTAATTTGTACCCACACCCAGGAGCTGCTTAATACATGTTCGCTTTGTAAATAGACAGCGTTTGTGTTCTCGGACACATTCTCCCATCGCACTATCCCATCCTCCTGTCCCACCGCGCTGCATGACCGGCCCTTCTTGCTTCTTTCATGTTTAGTTTTTCCCATGTGAACTTCACCCTCTTCTCTGTAGCCTTCTCTGATTCTTCCAGCTCACAATGCCCTCTCTGCCCTCGGAGAGGCTGGACTTGGGATTCATAACACAGCATAGCTTACGGCTCTTTCTGTAGCTAAATTGTCGATTTAAGGACAGGACACTCTCTTTGCCTTCACTTTTTCATCCCTTTCAGTGCTAGCTGTATAATTGGTACTTCATAAAACTTGGAGATTAAGGAGTTGGTTTATTACTTTTGTTAAATTCAAGGGAGAGAGGGTGAAATAGATGCCGGAAGCTAAAGGACTGGATTGACGGGGAGGAAATAATGCATGCCCTGTTTGGCCACAGAGCCTTCACACTAAAGAACACAGCTAACATTGGTGAGGGTTTGCTTTGTCCACATAGCGGCTAAATTAAACTCTTTCCAAGTGCTGTCCGTGTTGGTCCTACGCTGTAACCTGAAATTAAGACTGAACTGAGAATAGTTCTTGGGAGAAGATTACTTGGGATCATGTGGCATAGTGTTTGGCACTGAGAACACAGTGGTAGCTATAGTTGCAGGTTTCCTTGTCATGTCCCAGAGTCGTGACGAGGAGCACTGGTAATTCCGCTGGACTTGATCCTGGTTCTTGGTCTTCAATCTATCCTCATTCTTAAGATTCATGAGCTTCTCTATTCCTGAATCCCATTTATCCGTTTGCTCCATTATTTCTCATGTCAGTTTCTTTATTTTTATCTTCATCTGGTACCCCTGTTGTCTGTCTGTCTGTCTCTGGTTTTCGGGGGAGGGGAAGGAGGTCTGGCTAGTTTGCCTGGTCTGACCTCTGCTTGTCATGATCCTCCTGCTTCAGCCTCCTGAGTGCTGGAATCACAGGCATGCACCACCACACCCAGCTTCTCTTGTGGACTGGGCAGGAGTTTCCCAGCTGGTCTCTCGATTTCCAGTCTTCTTCTCCTTAATCACCCTCAGTGCTGTAAGAACAGTTTCTAAAGCAGATTTGCCACTTGGGTCTCATAATCCCAATTTGGCCCTGGACCTCCATTGCAGGTCAAGTACTAGCCACTTGGGATGCCATAGTCCTGGGTTCCGCCTGGCCCCAGCCTGCTTTTCTTCCTCTTGTCCCTCTGCAGCTGGATGCTCCCTGCCATTTCAGCTTCTGGCCCTCCCTTCCTGGCGGGGTTGTCTTTTTCCTTCAAGCTACAATTCCAGGGTCTTCTGTGAGAGACTTAAGCCCTGTGTCCCTGTGCCTCTCGGCACCTGGGACATGCGGTGACTGCTCCAGGCATCTGTGTATCCCAGTCTGTCACCAGTACCTGGTGCCATGCTGCAACCTGGCCCAGACCCTGTGGACACAGACTGATGGGCGAAGGAAGAAAACGCACATCTGGGAACTCTGGCTGAGGTGATAACCATAGGCTATGGTTTTAAAGAAGCTGCCAGAAGTTTGGAAGCAGGGGACAATGCAGATTTTATTCGACTTTTTTTTTTTTTTTTTTTGGTACTGGGGATCGAACTCAGGTCCTCGTGCTTATGCAGCAGGCGCCGAAACCACTAAGCTAAATCCCCAGGCCATTTATTCAATTTATTAATGCCATTTGGCTCCATACTTATGAATGCTAGACTTATTTTATTATTTGCTTGTTTGAGACAGGGTCTTGCTAACATACTTGGCCTTGAACTCCCTGTGTCACCAGGTTGGCCTTGAACTCAAGATCCTCCTACCTCAGCCTCCCAAGTGCAGAGGTTACAAGGTGTGCATCACCATGTCTCCTGGTGGGCTTCTCATTTTATTTCAAATGTTTTGACTGTATTTATAATGTATTTCAAATGTTATTTCTAATGTTTTGACTGTTTTTATAAGTCAGCATTAAAGTGCTGAGTTGTGTTCTCCATGCGGCCTGTAGCTCTGCCCTCAGTATTTACACCTGTGCCACTGGTTGTCCGAAGGCCACCCCTCGTGTTCTGGAAATCAGTGTAGCTCTTTCAGGTGAGCTGGATCGGTGGCGACATTGGTGCGGCTGCTGAGCGGTGGTGTCTGTCCCAGGGTGCAGCAGGCCCTGGGGTCATCTTCTGGGCCAGGTGCAGGACAGAAAAGTGGAGTGGTGCTGGGCTTGGTGGCACATGCCTGTGATCCTAGCCTGGGGAGTGGGGGGACCCTGACTTGGAAGGAAGGAGCCGGGTGGCTGGAGCTCAGTGCAGCCATAGGAAGGAAGGGGAGGAGAGAAGAGGAAAAAGGGAAATGACAAATACTGCAGGTTCTTCCTCATATGTAGAGTCTAAAAATGATGAGAAGGAAGTAATATCACTAGACAAGAAGAAGGGAATAAGGGGCATTGTAAGGACGGGCAGTGGGCTGGATATGAGCAACATCTATGCATTGAAATCCCCCCAGAATGTCACACTGCATGAGGGTGAAAATGATCAGAGTGTGCTATGTGCACACGAACCTGACAAAATGAAACCATTCAACCATGTGAGCAACTGAAACATCACTCTATGCCCAGCTGTGGCCGTGCATGCCTGTCATCCCAGCACTCAGGAGGCTGAGGCAGGAGGATAGCCGAGAGTTTGAGGCCAGCCTAGGCTACATAGTTCACACCCAGCCTGAACTACATAGTGAGACCCTGTCTCAAAAAACAAAAACGGGCTGGGGATCTAGCTCAGTGGTTCCACCACTTGCCTCGCAAGCGGAAGGACCGGAGTTCAATCCCCGGTACCAAAAGAAATGAAAACAAAAATGAAAAACATTAAAAATATTAAAAAAATTAAAACATCACAGGTACAAATTCCCTGCAATGAATTGATCACTATGTCTGACAAATACATGCTAATTTTAAAAAAATGAATAAAAAAAGAAAATCACTTTACAAAAACCTCCCCTCACAAACAAACAAGAAAGTGAGGTAACCTGCACCAAGTCATGCAGATGCGCAAAGTGAGGGCCTTGAGGTGGGTGTGACGCTTGGTGTGGCCGGTGCCAGAACCCGGGCTCTGATTGCTGCTGGTGGATGGGCTGACTCTGAGCCTCTGCTCTGTGCCGGGTGCCTCAAGGGCTGCAGGAAGAACAGCACTGTGCCCTTCCTTCATAAGATCCCATTTCATGAGGAAGACCAGTGAATAAAACCTGAGCAAAACATAGCATGTTAGGTAGTAGCTAAGTGCTATGGGGAAAAATAAAGTGAAAAAGAGTGTCAGGGAATGCCTGACCAAGAAGCTGGAAACATGAAGTGAGAACATGAGCCCTACAGGCAGAGGGCAGAGCCGTGCCAAGGCCCCGTAGCAGAAGCATGCCTGGCACGGTGGACAGTGTCAAAGAAGACCCTGCACGGGCACAGGCAGAGGACAGTGCAGCAGGAGAAGTGGCAGGTGGACCTTGCGCTCCTGTAAGGGCAGCAGCTTTCACTCGGAGCTTTTCACCTGAACAGCCAGAGGTTCCCCATGGAGACTCCTGCCTCAGCCACCAGGGTGCGGAGATTACAGGCATGAGCCACCATGTGCAGTTCAGGAGGTTTTAACCTAATTATGGTGTCTTCTGTGTTAGACTAGTGACAGTATTCTTTGCTGGGTTTTTTTGTCAGTTCTGGGAATTGAACTCGGGTGCTCTATCGCTTAGCTCCATTCACATTTTTTTGGCGGGGAGCATTGTCAGACTGGCCTTGAACTCATTATGTAGCACAGGCTAGCCTCAAACTCTCAGCGCTCCTCTTGCCTCAGCTTCCTGAGTATTAGGGTTACAGGCGAGCACCACCATGCCCGCCTAGAACTGTCTGTTGTCCTCAAAGCAGTTTACTGTACGGTAGTTAATCTGCTTGCACAGATTCTGAAGGGAATCTTGAAAACAAAATTTCTTTCCTGTGGCAGCCCTGGCAGGTGGTCAGGGTGGGGCACTGTCAGCCACACGGAGCCAAGGAGGATGGAGGCCTCCAGAGAGTGCTGGCTGTCATCACTGCTGTGGCCTGCGGGAGAAGAGAAAGCACAGAGGGGCACTGCGTGGCTGGCTGGACACTCATCCCTTTCAAACACGGACCTCGCCACACAGCCTAGCCTGCCTGGGAAAAGCTCTGAGCTCCACCTTGGCCTGACTCTTCCCACCCCATCCTCTCCTGGATGGAATGCCCTGCAAGCAGCCTGGTGGTGGAGCAGGCTGCCTGGGGCCACTGAGCAGTGTCCTCCGCAGGGTCCTCCATTGAACATGACCCTGACAGTTCTGACAGCCTGGTTGTCACCCTCACACTCGTGTCTGGCTCTCCTCATGGGAGAAGGAGCTGGGAGACGAAGGCTGACAAGCCTGTGGTGGTAGCTGACTTGCTGGTGGCTTTTGGGGAAAGGGAGCTAAGCTGGCTTCGTTCCCTGAGCTCTTCTATGCAAGGAAAGGAATGCCTTTTTTCCTTTTCCCAGTACTGGGGACTGAACCCATGGCTTCAGTGCATGTTAGGAGAGCACTCTACCACTGAACTACCACTGAGCTACATCTCAGCCCTTTCATTTTATTTTGAGACAAGGTTGCACTAGATTCAGGCTGGCTTGGAATTTGCAGTCTTCCTGCCTTAGCTCCTGAGTACTTGGGAATGGAGGCATGTGCCAAAGCACCAAGCTGAGTGTGTCTTGTTTTTTTTTTGGTACCAGGGATCGAACTTGGGTCCTTGTGTTTGCACAGCAGGTGACAAAACCACTGAGCTAAATCCCCAGCACATTCAGAGCAACTCTTATCAAAGGGATTGTTACAGTTTGTATCTAGATGTCCCCCAAAGCCTCGTGCGGTCATAGTGGGCCTTTTTGGAGGTAGCTGGATCTGGAGTGTGTGGTGCTGGGATCAAGGATGTGTGATTACTAAGTTAGTCCACTGATTGCTTTGGCGTAGTTCTGGGTAGGAGTAAGGGTGCACCACCCTGGGCATGAGTTCTCTCTACCCTACGAGTGGGTAGCCTAGTTAAGATATACAGGACAGAAAGAGGGTCTCTGGTCTCTTGTCCCTTGTCACTTGCTGTCTTCTGCCTGCCATAGACTGTTCCTCCTCTGCAATGCCCCTGTCCCATGCCACCGTGCCTTGGAGGGAGCTACCTATGAACTGAAGCCTCTATAAACTGTGAGACAAATAAACCTTTCCTCCTTTAACTTTGGGTGTCAGGTATTTTGTCTCAGCAACGAGAAAAGTAACTAAGACAGATTATGCCAGATACAGATGCTATTTTCTTAAATGATCATGATAAATTACAACCACTTTAGACAACAATTGGATAGCATCTATTAATGCTGAAAATCACATACCTGAGCTTCAAGAACTATACTTCTAGGCCTGTATACTTCAGAAATGCTTGTAAAGGAGACATTTTACAACAGTGTTCACTGCAGTGTCATTTGTGACGATGTAAACCAGAAAGACTGAACATGTACCAACAGGGCGTGGTCAAATAGAATGTTTATGCAACGGACTACTGTATTGTAATTAACAGACTCATTCGTTCGTTCAAAATATTTTTTGTTCTTGTTTTCCTAAAGATATATTTATTGAATGCCTGTTTTATGCAAAGCACGTATCTAGCTATTGGGGAGACAGTAGCTGTGAACAACATAGATAAAAACCCTCTCTGTGAGGAGTTTAAAGTCTCGTGGAGAGACAGGTCCTCAACAAGAACCATGAAACAGATTCTAGGGTAGCTTCCAGGGTGAGAAGCAGCATCCACAGTAGCCGTCTGCACCCTGGACAGCGGAAGATCCAGCAGCTGCTCAGCCCAAGAAGGGGAAACCGCAGGGCAAGAGGGACCAAGGGTGCAGCTGCAGTCCAAGGCTGAAGGCCTGGGTGCTCCCTGGAGAGTCCCCCGGTCGAGTCCGCATTGCAGGCTGAAGAAAATGGAGGCCAACATCCAAAGGTGCCAACAGAGACTGGAGCTCTTCAAACCAGGAGTGCTCCTTTTCTTTCCCTTTTTATCCTGTGCAGCTATAAGCCTATTGGTTGGAGCCACTCCCATCCAGGTGGGTCTTCCGCCCTCAGTTTGCTGGCCTCCATGTCAGTCATCCACAGACCCGCCCAGAACTGTCCTGACACACCATGATTAATGGCCACGTGGTCTCAGTTGAGATTTGCAGTGGGCTGAAGAGGACCACAGAAAGGCTAAGAAGGTCATTGCAGCTGATGGCTGTCGCTCCCAGATAACATCATCTCTGTTCTCCACCTGAGCCCTCTCTCCTGAGCTTGTCCATCTCACACATAGCTGGTCTCATGGTTTTTCAAATCACTCCATTGAAGACAAGGTCCCCCAACTCCCAGCAAAATGTGGGCTTCCTCCCAGTTTCCCAACTCTCCCTTGTGGTGCTCGAGTCTTTGTCACCACCTAAGCTGTGTGATTCTCTGGATGAAATTCAGTAAAATTTCAGCTCCCAGTATGTTCAAGATTGAAGGTTCTAGTTCCTCTGAGTTAAATGAAGGCAAAATGCTTGTTATGAAAGAACTTTCTGAAACATTGCATAATTTCTTTTAGTGCCATACTGGTTTCCATGTGGGATTCCCTTGTCCAGGTTTTCCAGAGGCTCTCTCCCCAAACTTCTTCAGGGCTCTGCCTGTTACCACATAGTTTGTTTCTAAAAAAAGTGGCTCACCAACTAAACATTACCAGGTTTTGGGTTGCTCGCTTCTCTTTCTGGAATTGGATTCCACGTTCTTCTCACCTTGAAAGAAGAATTGAACAAAAGGGATGAGGATTTAGCTCAGTGGTTCCGCTGCCTGCTTCACAAGCACTAGGACCCGAGTTCAATCCCCAGTACCAAAAAAAAAAAAAAGAATTGAACAAAAGAAGCAAAAGGCAGTGGTGACGTTTATTCAGGAAAGTAAAAGTGAAGAATGGGAAAGAAACTGGCTCTGCAGAGGGCGCTTGGACTGAGTAAATAGAAAAAGAAGGTAAGAGCAAAGATCAAATCACACACTGCATCTGGGAAACAGTGTGGGCTCTCATGGAAAGTTACAATAGTGAAGCCTTCATGGGCTTGATGTGTCCTTCTATGCTGTCCAAATCTCAAGGACATCTGCGAGAACTTCTACGTCTGGTCTGGAGAGGTGGTTCTGGGATTTCACACTTCAGACTGACACCAGGTCTGGGCTATCCTATTGAAATCCTGCTTGAGTTCTTGCGAGAAGTCTACTTGCAGGGCTTTGGGAACTGTTCTTCGAATGTGTCTGGGATCTTGTAATTAACAGGTCACGCCCACTTCCCCAGCCAGCTCTGCCATGTCCTAATCTCCTATCTCAGGCCTACATATGATCCTTTTTTAATTTGATTTTTTTTTCTTTTTTTTCTGGTACCGGGGATCCAATTCGGGACCTTGCACTTTCAAGCAGGTGGTGGCACCACTGAGCTACACCCTGGCCCTTACATATGACCCTTGAAAGGAGGTCTCCTCTGTTGCCACTGAGTCAAAACAGCACCCTCCCCCTTTAGCCTGCTTGTTCATACTCATCATATGGCTGGCTAATGTTTTCTAATAATCTCTCATTGATGTGTAAGTCTTCTTTCCCTCACTTAGAATGTGGGGCAGGGACTTGCAGTGTTGGTGTGGAACCCAGGGCCTTATGCATGCTAGGAAAGTGCTCTCCCACTGAGCCACACTCCAGACTTTGGTTTTTACCACTGGGTTTCCAGCACTTTGAACGTGTTTGGTACATAGTAGGTGACCAGTAAATAGGTATTCGAAGAAAAATATAAATATTTGTGGAGCAGCTCTGCCCAGTATGTCATGTTAGATGTGGCTTACAAATTTGGAAGCTGAGGCTCAGCAGAATGACTTACAGATCAGAGCCCTGTGGTTTCTGAAGGATGGGCCAGGGATTGATGGCATCACTTGAGAACTTATCCTTCATGAAGCTGACTTCTGGGTAGGACAAATTGTTGTAAGCGTGAATTGTACTCAGCTTGAGTACCCAAACTATACAGCCAAATATTGAGATATGTTAGTGACCATACCTTGATATAACTGGATATTTCTGCTATGAAAAAGTGCCTTTTTCTCAACTATAAGCACCATATTAATAAATTTATAAAGAAGCTCAGAAAAATGCCTCTTTTCTTTTTCAAATTTAGGAGGATTTGGCATAAAAAATGGTCGTAGTAAAAAATGGAGGGAGATGCTGAAGCTGCCCTCGGTCAGCCAGTGCCATGAGCTGAGGGATTTCATTGGTGAGTGGATGCCACCACTGTCTGGGGCTCTGGCTTTGCAGTGTTGCTAGATGCTTCTGCTTGCTCTGTCTTTCTTATTTCTTCCTTTCTTTCTCCCTATTCTTTGTGGAGCTCATATTTGTTTTAAAAATTTTTGTTGTATCTCTTATTCCCAGGAGAAAAGTAAATCTCTAGATTTTCTAATCTGCAGTGATAAAGTATATGACTGTTGACTTTTTCATTAAAAACTTTTTTTTGCTTAAATTATTTTATTGTTACATTTTAGGTATACAATATGTTTACTTTTATCATTGGGTATTTGTACCTGT
>NW_004624755.1:24762709-24783305 GCF_000247695.1 Heterocephalus glaber | reverse complement strand
AAGTCTTGTTGTGTATCTTGGCTCTACCATAGTCAGAAGCCAGTCTGGAATGTATTTCTTGTTTCTAGTTATAAATTAACTAATTCAACATCATCCAGGTATTTTTTTCTTTGAATATATACAAGCATATTGTCGTTTTTTGTTTTTCCAGAATTCTCTGGATGAGGGTTAGAGAGGAGGTGGCACATAGGGACACTGTGAGTGTGAGTGTAAGGTGCAGAATCTTTAGAGGGTGTCTCACAATCAGTGTTGTTGTTCACAGTGTGCGTACTGTGAGATGGTAATTCTGTTTAGGAACCCATTCTATAGGAACCAAGTGCTCCAAGATGGTGATGCAGTGCTGTTTGCATGGCAAAATTAACAGCTAGAATATGAGCAGGGGCAGAGGAGCCTATACCCCGGAAAGTCACATGGGTATGTCCGAAGGTTCATAGTTACAGTGCTAGCCACGTACTTTTTTCCTATATGTATGAGGACAATGATGATGTGTGTATTTCTGAGGAGGGTGTGTGTGTGTGCGTGTGTGCATGTGTGATTTAAAATTTTTACTTACGTTGAAAAACATAATATAAAATTTACTGTGTTAAACATTTCTAAGTGTATAGTTCAGTAGTGTTAAGAATAGTAACACTGTTATGTAATCAATCTCCAGAGCCTTTTTTTGTTTTGTTTTTGGTACTGGGGATCGAACTTGGGACCTTGTGCTTTCGAGGCAGGCGGCAGAACCACTGAGCTAAATCTCCAGCCCTCCAGAGCCTTTTTTATCTTGCAAAACTAAGTCTAGCCAGGGGTGGTGGTGCACATCTGTAATCTCAGCACTCAGGAAGCTGAAACAGGAGGATCTAGGTAAGTTCAAGGCCAGCCTGAACTCCATAGTGAGACTCTGTCTCAAAAACAAAACAAAACAAAACAAAAATCCTGAAAATCTACCATTGAACAACTCCCTAATTGCCTCTCTCCAGCCCCTGGTAGTTAGCCTTGTACTTTCTGTTTCTATGAACTCTCCTTCTCTAGGTATCTCATCAGTGAAATCGTGCAGTTCATATTTGTTCCCTGTGACTGACTTATTTTACTAAGCATAGTGTCCTCAGTTCATCCACACTGCAGCACGAGTCAGAGAGTGTGTGTGTGTGTGTGTGTGTGTGTGTGTGTGTGTGTGTGGTGCTGGGGACTGAGCTGGGCCTCCCAGGCCAGGCCAGTGCTCTCCCTCTTGCTGTGTCTCTGCTTTGGAGTGTTCTCCTTTTCAGGGCAGCATGTGTGTGCCACGTTTTGTTTATCCATTCAGCAGCTCACGGTGACTTGGCTGTTTCCACTGTGTGGCTAATGAACACAGGTGTGCACAAACCTCTCGAGACCCCACCTTCCCACCCGGACAGGCTTCAAGTCCAGAGGAACTGGCAGGAAAAGGCAGCCACCAGGCTGACTCTGGAGGGGGCAGGTGGCATTTTCACTCGTTACTTCATACACTTTATGCTTTCGTTTTCACAGCAGACATTAAGTTCTATTTGTCATTGGTAAATTATAAAATCACTAATTGTTTGTATCTGATTTGTGCCGTATTGAGAACTCGGAAGCTCCTTTACCAGAGATCCCCGTGGCTGCTGTGAAAGAATGCAGATGGGATCTGAAGCACAACTCCTCCAAAAACGCCTTCAAGGGATGTAAGAGGTGAGTGGTTTGTGCACAGCCCGCCTTTTGCCTGTGGTGCCCAGCACAGAGCGTTGACAGGAAGTTTCTCCGTGTGAGACAAGTTCTTGTCAGAGCACATTCCAAATTAAAATGATCCCTTCCACCAGAAAGGGTAGCGAAGAGCAATAGTTACATGTACACAAATGCCTCCCTGAGCGTCATGCACTGAGCCCCAGTACCTACCATCCCTGTGACGGCTCTGGGCCACCTCTGCTCTGCTTTCCAATATGCCTATGTCTCAAATAAGAAGTTCTCAAAATGGCTTTGCAGACCGAGGCACTTGGTGAAAGTATCTTTCTCTGGGTCTTTTCAACTCGGACAGGGAAGCACTGATGCCGAGCACCTCAGCTAGATTCAGGTTCTTGTGCACTTGGGAGCCAGAGTGGTTTCCTCGGTGACCGCGCCCCAGGCATGCAGTGCTTCTTGTAGCTGTGTGGATGGTCCCTCCTTCCACAGTAAGGAAACTGAGGTCACTCGGAAAGCAGTTGAGGGGAATGATCGTTGCAGCTTTAGGAGGCTTCAAGGGCTGCAGTGTAGAGGGTGACTTGGATGGGGACAGAGCCCAGGAGCTTTGCAAGAGGCTGAGGTGCTGGGCTGGGTGAAATGTGCTGGTGAGACAGTGGCAGTGGAGGTAACTAGGGGGCTGGTGGGCAGGAGACCGCATGGTTTCCCTGGGGAGTTGTTGAGTTGGAGGTGAGTTTGAGTCACGAGCAAAGCTGCAAAACACTGAACGCTGGGTGTTGCCTGTGAGGCCGAGCCTGGATTTGGCTGCCACACAGAGGCGCCAGAGGCCATGGCACTTGAGCCCAGGCTTCTTTCAGGGAGTGAGGCAGTGAGTTGAGTGAGGAGAGTCGTGGATGTGTATCCACCTCTGCTAACCTGACTCGCGCTCCGCTCTTTGGCTTCTGTCCTCCCCCTCAGCACTGGAAGGCATCGGTCACCTTGGCTGGAGCTGTGTTGGTGCAGGCAGGAGACAGCCAGTTCCTCCTACCCAGATGCTGTGGCAGGCCGTGCCCTTGACCCGCTGCTGCCCTGCAGCGACCTCGCCTGCGGACCTGAGAGGCCCATTGCTTGAGGAGAGAGCAGTTAGCGCCCTCCCGTGGACATGGGCTCCAAGGACAGTTATCAACCTGGTTTTCAGTGTTTGCAAAGGTCCCCAGAGAAAGGGAACCAGGAAGTGAGGGGCTGCTCCACATGGCCTCTGGGACAGCATGCTGCCTCACAGTGACAGGAGCAGCACTTTCAGCCCTTTGGATCTCACTCTTAAAATGACTGAGGGCCAACAAGGCTTTGTTATGTGGGTGGTGTTTGTCATGTGGGAGCCCTGAGCAGTGATGTCACTGTGCCTTATGTCCTGAGAGAACGAGACTTCAGAAGGGCACCTGATGTCTGGGACAAATGCAGATGTGGTTCCCACAGAGAACACTTCTGTGAAGGTCCCGGGATCGTCAGGGTCCAGAGGGACCCTTGTTTCGAGAATCATTCTGTGACATTAATGAACCCACAAAAGCCACCTCTTTTAATAAAATGAAGTGCAACAGGACACACATGACTGGCTCAGATTCTGAAGCTCATGGAAAGGGTGGGACAATTGCCAGTGCTTTCCCAGTTCCTGACCTACTGGCAATGCCACTGCTCAGACCCCCTTTCCTCCTCTTCCCCCGAGTAGCTTTGCTTCAGCCCAGCACTGCCTCCTTCAGAACCTCCTGGGCCACACCTGCCCAAGGGTTGCCTGGAGGAGGTGTCTATGCCATGGCTCTGGCTGCCTGCTCTGATGCCGTGCGAGGCAGGCTCCGCAGACCCAGACAGCTTGTGTGATTTTGTGCAACCAGTGTCTTCTGTAGCCATGTACCAGCTCTCCTGTAGCAGCGTTAACATCTCTTCTGTAACCATGTAACACCTCTTCTATAACCATGTAACATCTTTTCTCTCTCTCTTTTTTTTTTTGGTACTGGGGATCAAACTTGGGACCTTGTGCTTGTGAGGCAGGCGACGGCACCACTGAGCTAAATCCCTGGCTCTCTTTTTTAGTGCTGTCCATAACTACTTGAGTAAAGAACCATTTGAAGAATACAAAGAAAGCACATATTTCTCTCGATTTTTACAATGGAAATGGCTGGAAAGGTATGTTTTAATTTAAAACTTAATAAAAGCAAGTAGTAACTTCTCATAGTGCATACTGATTGCTGTCTACTTTTCCATCTGTCACAACGCTACTAGAAATCTTGACGTCTATGTGGTATTTTATACAAAAGTTATTAATACGAGATGCAGTAGATTGTAGATACCATGTTATATAATTTGTTCTGGCTCACTGGAAGCTGTTTTCTCTCTTAAAAATGGAAGTTAGGAGGGCTGGGGATTTAGCTTAGTAGTTCTGGAGCCTGCCTCACAAGCACAAGGTCCTGAGTTTGATCCCTGGTACCAAAACAAAAGGAAGTTAGGCAAAAAATGGCATTTAGCCTGTTGGTGCAGAGGCTAGAAAATAGAATATGTCCTAGGTTTGTGAGAGGAGAACAGGACGCTGGGGTCGAGACTGCAGAGACCCCGCTTGGCCTCCTGCCAGCTGTGTGACTGTAGGCAAGTGGCTGCCTCATTATGAGCTTCTGGTCCTACTTTGGTACAGCAGAGAGAATTACGGAACCTACCCTGTAAAATTGTTGCTGAGATCACCTGAGAAATGAGTATAAAATGCCGGGCCAGCCAGACACGGTGGTGCATGCCTGTAATCTCAGTTACTTGGGAAGCTGAGGCAGGAGGATCACAACTCAAGTGCAGCATGAGCAACTTAGCGAGACCTTGTCTCAAAAAATAAAAAGGGGCTGGGGATGCAGCTCAATGGCAGAGCACTTGCCTAGCATGTGCAAGGGCCTGGGCTCTATCCCCAGTACTCTCCTTCCCACAAAAGAAAAAAAAAAAAAGAAAATTGCCTACCTCAGTGTTCAGTGCTCAAGATAAGTGCCAAAAGTGAGCTGCTACTGGTGCTATTATGATTATTTTCCGTCTACTAGAATTATTATTGATTATATTTGCAGTTATAGCTCATGCATTTTTTTGTTTGGACACTGAGGTTCTTTTCCCCAAGGGCAGTGCTGTGTTTACATCACTTTCCTTGGCAGCTTTCTGACAGGTGCAGCAGGATGCCTAAGACTGATTAGTAAACACGAATAGCTCCCGGGGTGGGCTGCTTGGAGGCCTATCATTAGTTACGGAGGGTAACTGTGTCAGTGCTTTCAATTTTTATTTTATTTTCAGTTTTATTATTACTATATATTTATTCTTTTCTTTTTTTTGGTACTGAGAAGTTAATCCAGGGCTTTTGGACTGAGCTATAGTGATTGATTCCTTTTTTGTTTTTGTTTTGGTTGTTTGGTATGGTTTTTGGTTTTTGAGACAGGGTGTCACTTTGTAGTCCAGGCTGGCCATGAACTTGCAGCAATCCTCCTGCCTCAGCCTCCAGAGTGCTGGGACTGTAGACATGCACCCCCAGAACTGGTGTTTTTCATTTTGAGACAGGGTCTTGCTAAGTTGCCCAGGCTGGACTCAAACTTGTGGTCTTCTTGTTTCAGCCTCCCAGAGTGCTGGGGTTATGGACATGCACCACCATGTTTGGCTCTCCTTTCAATAAATCTTAAATGTGCCGTTTCTCTCAGTGCTAGTGGAGAGCTATCCCCCTGGAGAGAGCAGCAGTCCTGAGTATAGCCACCCTTGTTCTGGGGACTCCCTGGAGCAGTAGGACCAGTGAGTAAGGCGTCGGGAGACCTAGGTAGGCTTCCTGTTTTGAAGTAGCAGTGTGACGTGAGCCCTAAACTTTCTTTCTAATTGATTAGGCAGCCAGTAACCAAGAACATGTTTAGACATTACAGAGTTCTGGGAAAAGGCGGATTTGGAGAGGTGAGTAATGCGGAGCAGTGTGAGCAGCCCTTCTCCTCTAGACAGTAACAGTAAGGCCATCGAGACACTAGCTCCAGGTAATGTGTGACTGCACCAGGACATTCATTTCCTTACTGTGTTGAGGAATTATGTTGGCTAGCCCAGAGAAAGGAGATGGGATTTTGAGCAAAAGGTACTTTCCTAGAAGCCTTTAAAAAACATCTCTAGGCTGGGCATTTAGCTCAGTGGTTCCGTCGCCTGCCTTGCAAGTGTACGGACCTGAGTTCGATCCCCAGTACCAAAAAAATAAATAAATAAAATAAAAAACATCTCTAGTCTTTATGAGTTCATCTTCCACTTCCTGTTTCTAACAGAAGCTGTTTCCCTTGCTTGATGTTCAATTACAGGAAGTTTATCCAGGTTGAAAGATTATTGTTTCCACATTATAGAATTTCTGTTACTCCATTTCTCCCTTTTAAGTAGTAAGCAGGCCCAGCCTACTTAGCTTCTGAGATCAGACAAGATCGGGCCTTTCAGGGTGGTATGCCTGCAGACCATTATTCTGTTTCTGCAATGTAGGACTAGCCATACAATTTATGTCGTTAAGAGTGCATTTTTTAGGAGCTGAGGTCTGCCTATAATTCCAGAGCCTGAGAGGTTGAGGCAGGAAAGTGCCAAGTTCAAGCTGAACCTAGGCAGCTTAGCAACTTAAGATCTGGTCTCAAAATGAAAAAAATAAAAAGGCCAAGAGATATAGCGTGGTGTGTAGGTCCTGGGTTCAATCCCCACTACTGCAGAGAGAGAGAGACAGACAGACAGAGACAGATAGATACACACACACACACACACACACACACACACACACACACCCTCTGACTCACTGTGTCGCCCAGGTTGGCCAAACTGCTGGGCTCAAATGATCCTCCTATCTCAGCCTCCTGAGTAATTGGACTGTACGTATGCACTACCATGCCAGGCCAGAGTATATTACTAAATGTTTATTTAACCTGTTTATGTTTGGATATATATGTACCTCACCCCTACATCAAAAAAGGCTCAGTCCTTGGGCTGGAGTAAGACCCTGTCTCAAAATAAAAACTAGAGGAGAGTTGGGATTGTAGCTCAGGAGTTACACTGCCCAGATGTGATTTAAATCATGCATGCTCCCAAATTCCAATTCAAACCAGAAGCCACCAGATGAGGAGTACAAGAGAAAGCCTGAGCCAGGAGTGCTGCACTGCGTGAGGCATTGGGCACACAGAGAGAACCTGACCAGCACAGTCATCGTCTCGGTTCTTTTCTTGTTATTTTTAATTTTTATTTATTTATTTATTTTTGGTACTGGGGATCGAACTTAGGACCTTGCACTTGTGAGGCAGGTGTGGTGCCACACCTAAAGCTAAATCCCTGGCCCTGCTATTTTTTTTTTTTTGAGACAAGGTCTCACTATGTACATTAGGCTGGCCTTGAACTCACTATATAGCCCAAGCTGGCCTCAAACTCTCTGTTATCCTCCTGCCTCAGCCTCCTGAGTGCTGGGATCACAGGGGTGCGACACCATGCCTGGCATTGCCTTGGTTCTGAGACCTGGTGGAACACTTGACCTCCTCCACCAAAGGCTTTCAGCTGTGAAAAGCCTGAGGCTTGCCTTGATTTATTTTTGCTCCCCTCTTTTTGAGTGAAGAATTTTCTTGGGCTTCATATAAGAAATATAAAACAGTTAATGTATTCAAGTAACAAAACTTCCTTTTAAAAATATTTCTATTATAACATTTAAAAAATGAGGGCAAACAAAATGTGTCCACAAGTTGGACACACGATGGTCTGTAAGAAACCGTCTCTTGTCTGAGCCCCCGGACTGGAGACTCATCTCTCTTCTGCTCACTCTTCTGCCCTTCGTGATCTCTAAGAGCAAAGACTCAGATTCTCCCCAGCATCAAAGAAAAGAGGTTTTAGGGACCTGAGTATCTTACAGTTACAAAAGAACGAAGTCCTGATTATGGCCTCATGAGATTGTGAATGGATTCATAGGAACACCTTAGCCAAATTCGGCTTTGTGAGAGACTTGGGATATTTATGATGTTATCCATTACTTTGAACACATTTACCAGGGTTTCCAGGTGATTGGCTGGACCAGTTACCACAGCTCTTCACAGCCTGGTCCCGGATGTGTCGCTCTGTTGGTAGCATACCTCATGCTCTGACCTGCTTTCCTTTGCCTTTCTCTGACCTGGTGGTTCTGCCTGAGGGAATTCATGTCAAGTTAATGCTAAGGAGATAGGCAGAGACTCCCATAAGACTTAATGGGAGGAAAAGGATTAAACACATTTTGCAGTAGTCATATTTCAAGAGAATATTTAATGATGGGGAAATAGTCACACTATAAGATTAAAAAGGGGGTTCTGAACTATTCTGCATTCGATAGCACCCATGATCCTGGTTTTGTCCTACAAGGCAGGAGTCGGGGAAGCCAGGTATATATTCTTACACAGCCATGTGCAAAGGTGGACTCGGAAACCTGCACAACAAAATATTAATGAGACTTACCTTGGAATTAAGATGACAAAGATTTTACCATTGTCCTTATTACTTTAGTATTTTACATAATAAATTTTGTATTTCACCATCAAAATCATTTTATTGATGGATAAATTATATCATGTCTTATATTTGCTTTAAAAGTGATCTGTGTGGTGTGTGTGCGTGTGGGCTGTGCATGTGGGGTGTGCATGTGAGCCTGGGTGCAGTTAGCATGAGTTGGAGGAAGCAATGGCCTTGTGTAGATAAGCAGAAGTGGAGGGTTCGGGTCTCCTTCTATTCTCTCCAAGTAAATGTTCATACTCTAAAGCTATAATAATTCAAAAGTATTACTTTAAGGACTAAATTAATTAAAGATATAAAAATCTATGGATTTTTGGTACCAGGATTCGAACTTGGGTCCTTGCACTTGCACAGCAGGCGGCGAAACCACTGAGCTAAATCCCTGCCCCAAAAATCTATGGATTTTATGAAACATCTTTCTTTACCTTTTTGAACTTTTTTATAGAAAAGGTCTCACCATGTTGCCTAGGCTGGCCTTGAATTCCTAGACACAAGGGATCCTCCTGCCTCAGCTTCTCAAGGAGCGTAAACCACTGTGTCCACCCTTGGACAATGTGTCAACACTTTTTAATTTAAAAAATTAAGACTTTAGGGCCGGGGATTTAGCTCAGTGGTTCTGGCACCTGCCTCGTAAGCGGAAGGACCCGAGTTTGATCCCTGGTACCAAAAACAAAAACAAAACAATAAAAAATTAAGACTTTAAAAATAATTAAGACTTTTTAATTTTGTATTTTACATATTTGCTTTTTTACGAAAAACCGAAATAGACATATGGAGGATAGTTAAATTAAACAGGTGGTATAGCATGATCACATATGAATAATGAGTCCTGTTTTACCATGTCTCATGGTTTCCAAAGGACAACCTTAGCTTCACTTGACTCTCAGCTGCCTCTTGTAGATAAGAACCTTAAGTCAGGAAGAGCCAGTTCCAGACCTCTGCGTGTGCGCAACTAAAGCAGCACGGGCTCTTCAGATGCTACCGCTCGGTGTTACGGAGGGGGCCACACAGAGAAAGCAGCGAGACCCAAGGAATTTCCCATGTACATAAGCCCCCTTTTCATACTAGGTTTGTGCCTGTCAAGTGCGAGCTACAGGAAAAATGTATGCCTGCAAAAAGCTAGAAAAAAAAAGAATTAAGAGGAGGAAAGGTGAAGCTATGGCTCTGAATGAAAAAAGACTTCTGGAAAAAGTGCATAGTAGATTTGTAGTAAGTATCTTCTTTTGGTCTTCCTTGTATATTGCTTTATTTATTTATTAAAGCCATCAAGTGTATCCTTTATTCCTCTGTACATGGGCTTTTCTGTGGCTTTTTTTTTTTTGGTACCAGGGATTGAACTTGGGTCCTTGCGCTTGCACAGCAGGCGATGAAACCACTGAGCTAAATCCCTGGCCCCTGTATATTGCTTTATTAACATTACTTTTTATAAGTATGAGAGAGAGTGTGTGTGTGTGTGTGTGTGTGTATGTGTGTGTGTCTGTTACTGGGTATGAACCCAGGGCCTCATGCATGCAAGGCAGGTACTCTGCCACCAAGCTATACCCTAGCCCTTTTAAATTTGACACCGTCTCACTAAGTTGCCCAGGCTGGCTTCGAACCTGCAACTCTCTCATCTCATCCTCCCAAGGAGCTAGGATCGCAAGTGTGCACTACAACCCAGCTGTTGTAGTACTCTTGCACTCAGGCATTGAAAGTCCCATGCTGTGTTTCTGCATTGAATTTGTGTGAGGCTTTGCTCTCTTGTGCTGGGAACAGTCTATTTTAAGGAGCAGCCCTCTTCCTTATTGGGGCCTTAAGGTGCAGTGCTGATCCTGCTGATAACTTGTGGTTTGTTACAAGTCCCTGGCTGCCTACTGTCCTGCTCCATCCCACTCTGTTGCCCCCGTTCACAATCTCCCAGCTCACTGAGGATGGTCGAATTCCCCACACTGCCTGGGTGCTTACTGGTGACTGTCCTTTGGTGGCAGCCTCCCGCTGGGCTTCTCTGGCCTTTGGGGGCACCTGGTGGGGGCACTGTGACTTTGATGTGCTTGAAGGTCCTTTCTCTAGGCCTTCTCTTCTCTGGCTTCAGTCTGTTTTCTATCTTTTTGCTTTTTCTGACCCTTGACATGCTTACTGCCAGAGCTTCAACTGCTGTATCGCAGTTTGATGAAACCTCCAACTCTACTTTCACTGTTCCAGGCAAGGACCGAACATGGGGCAGCTGTGTGAATGTGGAACGAGTCCAGGCTTCCTCTCCAAACCTAGGTTCCCTCACCTGGGCACATGTTTCCCATAGCATCTATTGCAGCATGAAGGCTGGCTAAAGAGAAAGTGTGAATAACAGTTTATAAAATGATCTGTAGTGTTAGAATTATCTCCTAGAAGTCATTTAGTTCTCAGCGTTAAGGTCAGCTGTTCTGTGCTGGGGACAAAGGTTCCAAAACAGCAAGCGTCCCAGCAGCACCTGAGTTTCACAGCACGGGTTTGTGTGCATGGTCAGTCGAAGTCCTGTGCACTTCTGTGAAAATAGTTAATAAAATGAGCTCGCTTGGAGTTGCTTTAAACTTATTTGTGTTGCTATCTTGAAACACATAAGTCACAAACCTATCTTTAGCAAAGGGACGTACATAGGAGTGATAGTTTATTCCATCTAAATAATCTGGTTTCTGTATTCTTAGCCTCTCCCAAGGAACCTAGAAATATTTTCTTCATCTGTGATTCTGTTTTTCCCCGGCTTACGATGGGATGGCAGCTCTGACCTGTGCCTAAGTCATGTCCACTCCCACCACCACCCTGGCCCACACAGCAGCAGCTGGGCTCCCCTAAGCTCCCCGCCCCTACCTGCACGCACATTACCAGGATACAGGGGAAACATATGGTCATTTCAATGGCTGCCAGACTAGCTTTTGGTAAAACTCAGTGCCCGTTCATGGTTAAAAACTAGCTGGGTACAGTGGTGCATACCTGTAATCCCAGCTACTCAGGAGGCTGAGGCAGGAAGAGTGTAAGTTTGTGCCCAGCCTGGGCAATTTAGCAAGACCTTGTCTGGAAATAAAATATAAAAAGCTGGGGATGTAGCTTTATGCAGGGCTCTGGGTTCAGTCCCCAGTACTACCAAAATCAAACCAAACAAACGAAAGTCTCTAGGCCAGTGGTGGCAGACCTATGGCATGAGTGCCGCAGAGGGCACCCAGACCCCTGTCTGTCGGTGTGCAAGTCAAGTTGCCCCAGTCTTGCCCCAGCAGCCAACCGTTCAGGTTTAATTACAGCACTGGTACTTTGCCATAAATAAGTGAGTTTGGGGCTGCAGTTTGGGTGCTTGGTCTCTTAAGAGGTTCACCATCACTGCTCTAAGCAAACCAGGTTTAGAAGGGAACCAACTCACCTGGGCACCCTGTAATCCCAGCACTCTGGAGGGTGAGGCAGGATGACTGATGCCAGTTTGAGGCCAGCCTGTGCTACACAGTGTATTCAGGGCCAGCCCGAACTACACAGGTCTCCCTGTCTCAAGAAGAAGAGGGGGGCAGGGATGTAGCTCAGTGGTTCCTCTGCCTTCCTCACAAGTGCAAGGTCCCCAGTTCGATCCCTGGTACCAAAGGAAGAAAAAAAAGAAGAGGAGGGAGAAGAGAACTGCCTTAATAAAATGTTTAGCACTGTCACAAAGGGCTGTCCCCTGAGACCGGGAATGAGGTGGGGGTACCTGCTGCATTATGTCGGAGCCTCCAGTCAGTAAATGAGATGAGGGAAAGGGATTACGGCTGGAGAAAGAAGGAGTGGTAAAAGACTGTCATAGCCTTCCCAGGACGTGATTGTGTGTATATATCCACACTGGTAACCATTTGCTTTAGCCAGTGATCAGCTGTGAGCCAGCCAAAAGCAGTTACAAAATGAGAATTTTGATACTGTGTACAATAGCATCACGAAATATCAAAGCCAGGGCTCGGGATTTAGCTCAGTGGCACTGTGCCTGTCTCGCGAGCACAAGGTCCTGAGTTCGATCCCCGGTACCAAAAATTAAATAAATAAATAAATAAATAAAGCAGAACTATATGGTGAATGGAAAAGAAGGGGCAAGAAAAGAGAAATATCAAAGCCTAGGAAAGATCTAACAAAAATATGTAAGACTTCTGCCCTGAGAACTGTAAAGCACTGCTATAAGAAATTAAAGGCCAGAATAACCGGAAGGAGACCGTATTCCGAATGGAAGACTCAGTGCTGGGAAGATGCCAGCAGATCAAATGGAGCCCCAGGCAGAACCCCAGCAGGGGAACATGTGTGACTTGACAGATAAGCAATAGAAGATGCTCAAACACTTGGAAGGGGTAAGGGTACAGTTCAGGGGTAAAACAGTTTCCTAGTATGCAGAGGAAGAATATTTTTGGCTAGGCATGGTGGCACATATGTGAAGTCGCAGCTTCTGTGAAGGCTGAGGCAGGAGTAAAAAAGAAACTATTTTACCCAAGAGGTTAGGGCCAACCTGGCCAACGTGGTGAGACCCTGTCTCTTCAAACAAGCAAACAAAAACTTGATAGACATTTCACAAAAGAGAGTCCAAATAACTAGTAAGTATATGGAAAACATCTGAGAAGTAGCCCCTATGTTTCCATATACAGAGAAAGGCAAATTAAAACCACAATTAGTGTCCCGCAACCTGCCGTGCGAGCACAAGGTCCCGAGTTCGATCCCTGGTACCAAAAAAACCCCCCAAACCCACAATTAGTGGTTGAAATGTGGGGCAGTGGAAGAGCGCTTACCTGGCACCATGAGGCCCTGGGTTCCATCCCCAGCACGCCAAAACCAACAACAAAACCCCACGCAGCACAGCTTGGCTAAGAAGGTGACCACACAATAGTGTTGCAGGCAAGGAGCAGCACAGCCCACAGTGCTGGGGTTGCAGGTCTCATGCAGAATGCAAGCTCTGCATGTCAGTGCTCCGGGGATCAGAGCACAGCATTCAGGACGGAGCTCCACATGCCCGCGAGGCTTTGCTGCCCCTCACTTGGCGAGTTCTGTCCTTTCCCTGCACAGCTGCGGTAAGGTCTTGGGCAGGTGAGGGTGCAAGAGGTGTGTCTCCCTGCAGCCTGCAGTGTTTGTGTGTTGTGACTGTGAGTCTAACATAGATCATTCGAATGTTGTTGGTAAACAGAATAAATCACCAATGAATGAGCAGGTCCTCTGTGTTTTGTTTTTATGCCTTTGTGTTTAGGTTAGTTTAGCCTACACTTATGAAACCAAAGAAACCTTGTGTTTGGTGCTAACCATCATGAACGGAGGGGACTTGAAGTTCCACATTTACAACATGGGCAGCTCCGGCTTCGATGAGAAAAGGCTGTTTTCTATGCTGCGGAGGTGTGTTGCGGCTTGGAAGACTTACAGAGAGAAAGAATTGCATACAGGTAAGGGCACAGGGCTTCCTGCCAGCCACCCGGGGCGCAGCTGAGAGCCGGATGGCAGCGGTCACACTGGGCACAGCCAGTCGAGGAGTGCTTTGGCCTTCTGTTTAGTCTCTATAATCCTAATCAGTTGTCTTCTTGAATCAGAAGTTTGTTTCTTATGTAAGTTGATCAGATAAAGGTATGAAAAAGCTCTTTTCCAAGCTTCTGAGTTATTTCAAAAGTTCTAGAAAGGATTTCACTGTGTCAAAGAAAATAACATTATTAAATGTCTTCAAATAGTATTTTCTTTTATTGCACCTTAAAATTAGGTAAAGAAAATCAAATTAAATGTAATAGTTAGAATTAATGTAATCAGTATAATTAGCTATAGGAGAACAGTTCTTCCCACCTGTCCCTTAATTGCTGGGGTTCCCAAGCTTAGTCTAAGCCCTGATCTTGCTGGTCCTGCCCTGATGGACCTTGGGCTTCTCTTCCCCTTACCCATCCCATGGGCAGGTGTCTTAGTTACTCTGCTCGTTGCTGAGACAGAATACCCAACACCCATAAGTTAAGGGGGAAAGGTTTATTTAGCTTACAGTTTATAGAGGTTTCAGTCCATAATCGGCTGTCTCCAAGGCCGGGTGGCATAGCAGAGGGGCACTGCAGAGGAGAAACAGTCCGTGGCAAGGCAGAAGGTAGCAAAGCAAGCAAGGGAGAAGACAAACCCTTTTCTGTCCCTAATAGTGTGTCCAAGCTCCGGGGATTAGGGCAGGGCCAAACCAATCAGTGGATTGGTTTAGTAATCACCCACCCTAATCCCAACATCTCTCAGCCTAGCCTCAGCCACCTCTGAAAAAGCCGCCTCTGACTGCATGAGGCTTCTCTTCACCTTACCCATCCCATGGGCAGGTTAAATATAATGGGACGCCAGCATGGCAGTGAGGGTGACATGGCCCTGCTCTGCGCCACTGCACAAGTGGGCACTTGCTGCCCTGGCCACAGTTCCTGTGGAGATAAGTGGCCTGAGTCTGACCCTCCTCCCGGGCCCTGCTGCTGTATGCAGATGTACTGCTAAGCAACAGTGCTTAGGGCAGCTGGGTTTTTGCCAAAGGGCCAAATGTGAAATCAGAATGAAATATAAATTATTTGAAAACAAGATTTTCTTCTGAAGGGAAAAAAACCAAATAGTTTTAGATATTACACTGGAGGTATTTTTAGTCTTTTGACTAGGGCGCTAGCTCAGTGGCCGAACACTTGCCTAGCATGTCCTAGGCCCTCCTGGGCCCTAGGTTTGACCCTTGTACCTTTACAGTGAGCCATGAAGCACAGTAACCGCTGTTTATTACACACTTCCTGGTGGATGACATGGTCTCATCCAAACCCTGCAGAAGCTCGGGATGGGATGGGTGGGGACTCCTCCATCCCACAGATGACGACGTGGGCTTGGAGAGGTGAGGGCCGCACACCTAATCAGCGAATCCACACCTGTCTGACCCCTAGCTGAGGTCTCCCAATCCGGGACATTTTCAGTTGAGTGTGTGTGTGTTATGCAAGGGATTGAACCAAGGGCCTTCTGAGCTACATCTGTATCCCTTTTTGTTTTACTTTTCATTTTGAGACAGGTTCTCCCTAAGTCTGATCCTGCTGCACCATCCCCTGCTATGGGACCCCACAGCGGACAGGAGACCTCCCTGTCCCCTGGGTTTGAACTTGGGCTCTTCAGCCTCCCAGAGTGCTGGGATTACGGGTGTGCACCACTGCACATGGCTAGTTGTTGAAGTTTTTAAAAATATATTGATGATAAGAGAGCTTGAACTAGATCCATGAAGGGTTAGTTGCTTTCTTTCCCTCTTACTGGAATGTGGACTTAATCACTGAACTGTCTTTGGGTCTGCATGACAGTGCAAAGGAGTTCATTTTGTATTTTTACCATATGTAAAGTGTTTGCTGTGATGAATCCTATATAATGCTTGACTTGTATATTGTCGTCACCAAAGCCTATGACAATGTGAAGGGCTCACAAAGGGTGGTTTTGCAAGCCTTGCTTTGATGGCACATGACTGCAGTACCAGCACTCTGGGAGGCTGAGGCAGGAGGATCCCAAGTCTGAGTCCAACTTAGCAACTTAACGAGACCCTGTCTCAAAATAAAAAATAAAAAGGGTTGGGGAGGTAGCTCAGTGCAGAGGCCCAAGGATCAATTCCCAGTTACTCCCCCCACCCAAAGTGGCTTTGCTGTCTGCTGTTCTGCTCTTCTGGTGACTGCTCGTTACCATGGAGATGTCTGCAGACCTGTGGTCATTTCTGCTGGACACATGGGAATCACAGTACTGCTTCTAAATAACAGCCTGTTGTTTCTTCCCCTTCAGAGACTTAAAGCCAGAGAATATCCTCCTGGATGACTATGGTAAGTGAGCCAGCCTTTTGCGCCTAGCAGTAGAGTTGGTAGAGGGACTTGATACAGAGGTTAAAGTGCACGGCCAGTTGATGCAGAGTGCAAATAGCAACAAAGGAAGTGTGCGTGTGTGTGGGGGGGTGTGTTTCAATACAATATAGATAGCATTGTTATCTCCCATATTTATACAAGTAGCACAGATAGTTAGATTTTCAGTTAAGAGGTGAGTTGAAGCATATGAAAGGAAACTCAAAAGTAAGAACATTCACCCTCGAAATAATGTTTCCTGTTGTTGGCCCACGTCTTGCTTTATTCCTTTGATCCCTGTTTTCATAACCTCTTCAACACTGGTGCTGCAGTAAATAAATGTATGAATAAACGAGGTCCTTAGGGTAGATCCAAGTCCAGTGACAGTTATCTTCATAAGACTGTTCTCTACAATTATTTTCTTGGGAATTCTACACATATTTGTAGCCTCCTATACACAAGGCATTCACACATAGCGTGCTTCTCCAAGTACCTTCATTTTATTATTTCCCTGACTCTTTTCCAGGAAAAAACCTCGTATCCCTATATATAAAGCTACTGGTACTCCAACGGGAATTATTTGCTTGCTATTTTGTAGTTGATCCACTATTCAATTTATTTTTATACATGTACCTGGCAGTTCTAAAGAAACAAAATAATAAATACAATGCTTGTATCTTATCTAATTGTTGCCTCTGATTAAAGAGCTTTCCCAGGTGTAAATCTAGCTTCCTGCTCTTAGTGAAACAATGCATTGTATAGAATTTTACTAAATATGAACGAGTTATTTTAGGGTTAAAGGCTCCATAGTATGAAATGCTGTGACTTCCGAGAGGGCCCCCATTGCTGACGTGCTGAGATGCCATCGCTTCTCCCTGTGATCTGTACGTCGTGTTTGAACGCTCACAGGACACATCCGGATTTCAGACCTCGGGTTAGCCCTGGAGGTCCCAGAAGGCCAGATGGTGCAAGGAAGGGTTGGAACCGTTGGCTACATGGGTAGGTGACAGGCCACCGCAGTGGTCCTCATGCTTTCCCGCTCAGCTCAGCACTAGTTAAGTTCTCCTAGTCTGCAGCCCCTTTTACAGAGAGGCAGTGAGGCCCACGGAGGGCTCTGAGCCTGGGGTCCCTGGATGTGAGGGCAGAGTGGAGGGGGCCACAGGGGAGTGCGCTGTGTGGGCCTCTGGGAAACCACCGCCTTCTGGTTATTCCCAGGCTCTGTGGGCAGGGCCAGTGTCCCCCTGCAGGGAGACCTTATCCCTGTTCCTGCCTCCGCTGGCTTCTGGGGTGTCCACAGCACAGGTGACATAGTCAGCCACATGTTCATGCAAGGAGCAGAGGATCAGATGTTGATGATGCACTTGGGACCAGTGGGTGGCTCTAAGTGGAGGGAGCACCCTCAGGACAGTCTTCCCCCGGCACCATTGTCCCTCGTCACATACCCTGAGCCCCGCAGCAATTTGGCTCCTCCAGGACGAGCAGAGAAACATTTAAAATCACAGTTGCATTGAGCTAGCGTCCACATATCATACCATCCAGCTTGAAGTGTGTAATGCAGAGTTGTACAACCCTCAGCACTAATTTCAGAACATTTTTATCTCCTAAAAATGAACCCTAATAGGATTAATGGTCATTCCTTATTTCTCTCCTTCCACCCTTAGGCCTGCCAACCTCAATTTATTTTCTATCTCTACAGATTTGTGTATTCTTTTTTCTTTCCTTCAGTACTAGCGATTGAACCCAGGGCCCTCACACTGAGCCACATCCCCAGCCCTCTTTGGTTTTGAGACAGGGTCTCGCTAAGTTGCTAAGTGGCCCAGGCTGGGCCCACACTTGCTTTCGATCCTTCTGCCTCAGCTCCCAGTGCTGGGATCACAGGTTTGCGCCACCCCACCCAGCTTTTCTATTTCATACAAACAGACCCATGCAGCATTTGGCTCTTTGTGTCTGCCTTCTTTCCCTTGACAACGTTTTTAAGGTTCATCCATGTTGTAGCAAATGTTGCATTTATAATGTATTATTTGGAATTAATTATAGGAAAATTTAAAACGAAAGTTTAATTGAATTTCCTATATTTGTTATGTAGCTCCAGAAGTTATCAATAATGAAAAGTACACATTTAGCCCTGATTGGTGGGGCCTTGGCTGTCTGATCTATGAAATGATTCAGGGACATTCTCCATTCAGAAAGCCCAAAGAGAAAGTCAAGCGGGAAGAGGTCGAGCGGAGAGTGAGGACAGACCCTGAGGAGTACTCGGAGAAGTTCTCAGAGGACGCCAAGTCCATCTGCAGGATGGTGGGTTGGGGTGCAAGGGACTGGGGACCTGCTCTGCTGCCTGTGCCTGGGGCCAGCTGGGAACCCTGTGGTTGCTCAGGCGGCAGGTGCCAGCTGTGCCTTGCTCCGGGAGCCCTGCTCAGCAAGCCGAGCCCGGGCTGGGAAGATGAGCGGCCTGCCACCCCTTCCTGGCCACCTGTTTGGGGTTCATCTCAGTGGCACTAAAAGCAGGGAGAGATGGCCCCGGCTCTAAGCGGGGGAAGCGGCTTCATGGGGTTTCTGATGGAAGGAGAGTAAAAGCTGTGGTTTCCTTTTCCAGATGATGCTGTTGAGAGGGAGGAGCGGTGCCAAAGTTATTATTCTGTCTTCAGAAAACAGCCGAGAGTTGTTTCACCGGCCAACTATACATGAGATGAACCCTAACACCACCCTGTATTTTATGTTATATTTTTGGTACCAGGGATCGAACTCAGGACCTTGTGCTTGCCAGTCAGGAGTGGCGCAACTGAGCAGCCCGAACTACCCTTTAATATATTCTGAAATGGGAACATTGTTTTCTCTGCTATTTTTCCCTCTGCACCAGTGCCAGGGTTGTAGGCTTCACAGACACTCCCGACTCGGAGGCCGAGGTGGGCCTTCCCTGTGGTGGTGCCGGGCAGATGGGCGCCTGGTCGTGGCAGAGCTGCCAGGCTGCTGTGAGTGCCTGTGCCGCAGTGAGGCCAGAGAGGCCGAGCCTGGCCCGCCGGCCACAGACTGAGCAAGGAGCACTGGGCTCTGCACGCCTCGGAGCTGACTGTTTACACCACCCAGGCCTGCCCAGATGCTAAATCGAGAGAAGCCCCTTTATCACTTACCTTAAACCGTTTCGGATCACGTTTTTAAAGGATTTTAAAGGAAGAGTATCTCAGTTCTGGGCACTGCTAGGCCCTAGGGATACAGCGGTTGGTAAACCAAGGGCTCAGCCCTCCCTGTGCCTGATCCTGTGGCAGGGTGTATGGGGCAGATGGGAGCAGAGCCAGGGGCCAGTGTGTGGGCACTGGGTGGCCCAGGCTCTGGAGGATGGGGACACCAGGGGTTGTGATTCAGATGGAGTGGCAGGATTAGGGACAGAGCGCTGGCAGGAGGGAGGCTGGTGAGGACTTTGCAGCAGCTCAGGTCAGCATGGGGTGGCAGAACAGGTCAGGTTCTGGATGGACTGGGAGGGAAAGGCTGCAGGGTTCATCAGGGTGGAGGGAGGGGGTCCAGTGCGACGGCCAGCGCAGAAGCTTCCCAGGGAAGAGGGCTGGAGCCGGCACACAGTGGGGCTGTGGGCACTTGCCCTGGCGGGGCTGTGGGACCTCAGCCTCGGTGGGCGCAGGGGAGAGGGAGGTGTTGGAGGTGTGAGGGCAGAGGAGGTGTGAAGCACTGTCAGGGGCCTGAGGCGAAGGATGGAGTGGAGGAGGCTTCCTCAGAGGCGTCAGTGGCCCTGCAGGGGACTGCACCGTTGAGCATGTGTCGTGTTCCCGTGTTCCCGTCCTGCTCAGCACATGGTCCCAGGCTCCAGGGGAGCAGGATTGGCACTAGGCTGGCTCTGGGGTTTGGCTGGGCAGGTGTGTTGCTGAAGGAGGGGTGCTCGGAAAAGGCGTGAATATATCGTAGGGATTTGGTTGGCATTCCTGTTGCTGAGACACAGTACCCGACAGCCACAGCTCACAGGGGAGCCCATCTGGCTGGTGGTTCAGAGGATTCTGTCCATGGTCATCTGGTTCCAAGGCAGGGGCATCAGGTGGCAGAGTACCACATAGCATGGGCCCGGGAAGCAGAGCAAGGCCTGGTGCCACAGAGGGAGGACCAGGGTCAACCTGCGCGACTGCCTGACACCCAGAATGTGCTTCGCTGGTCCCCCGGGCAGCTCCCACGCCCATCCAGCTGACAGACACCCACCTCATGGCACAGTCCCGAGCGGGAGCCTTGGACCCTTGGAGTCAGGGCCCCTGTAGACCAGAGTCAGCCCGACCAGAGGGACACACGGGAGGGAGCTGCTGGGGATGGAGCTGAGCGGGCCTGCTGGTCCTGAGCGGCTGGGGGTGTGGTGCAGGGAGAGTGGCTGGGGTGGGGACAGTCAGGCACAGGTGCCCTGCGTGGGCAGTGGACTCACAGCCGCTGTGCCGGCGACCATGTGAGTGGTCGTGCCTGGACGGTAATTATTCCGGTCTTATTTCATTTTGTTTCCATATACAAAGTGATGGTGTTACAGGCTCGTTGCTGAGCTGACAGCAGTTCACAACATTCTTTTTTTTTTTTTTAATTAATTTTATTGGTACATTTTAGGTATACTATTCATTTACATTTATCACTGGGTGCTTGTACCTGTACATGATGTATCTTGGTTCTTATTTTTT
>NW_004624755.1:24713337-24751759 GCF_000247695.1 Heterocephalus glaber | reverse complement strand
GATTATTTCTGCTTTGAATTTTTCTAGAGCCTCATTCATCTGTTTTGTTACTTCCTGTGCTATCAGTTCAGGGTATCCAGGTGGTTGGTTATGGGACTTTTCCATCTCATTTCCCCCAGGATTTACTCTTGGTGGGGTGGAAGTCTGAGTTTGTACCTTGCTTCAATGTCTTCTCATTTTTGTTTTTGGTACTGACCTTGGTTTAACTTCTGGGTTGATAGTTTGAAATTGCTCATTGTAAGTATCTTTGTTGCTTGTAATCAGAACCCTTATGGAATGATGGCTTCTCAGAGGTGTCTTCCAGATATAGCCGGTCTTTAAGTTTTGAGTCTCTAATGACTGTAAGGCTATCTCACTTTCCTTATACTAGGAAGGTTCATTGATTAGATCAATACCAACACCTTAGCCCAAGTGATACAGTCAGCAACACCATTGCATCAAGTACATCTTTCAAAATGACATTTTGTGGTAGTTATTAATCTATCACCTTTAGCTATGTGACTTAAATCAAGATCGAGGACCAACCCAACATATAGTGAATAAACTCTTCAGTATAACAAGTTCACCCTTTGGGATGGGGAGTTAGAAGGGGTTGGGGGAGGGAGGGACAGATGAGAAGAAGGATAGGGGAAGGTTAGCAGTGTGGTCAGAGGACACAGGTGAGAAGGAGAAAGAGAATAATAGGAAAATAAAGAAGAGCTCTGAATGAGGACCAGAACAGGGACAAAAAGGGAAGATGAGCAATGTGGGAGAGCAAGAGAGTGAGTGTAAGAGAGAAAGGAAAGAGAAAAGAAAGAAGAAAAGAAAAGAAAAAAAGGAGAGAAAAACAAATATTTGCAAAGAGTAGGAAAAAAATTAAAGATAAGAGGAGCAAAAGAAAAGAAAAGAGAAAAAAACCAAACTACTAATACTAATTTTGGGAATAAAAGAACAATGAGGATGAAGGGCCTCCTTCAGGGTATGTCTCTGCTGTCACAATAGACAACGTGGGCAGCAGTGTGCAGATATAAGTCAATGAGTCTCAGCAAGCTAGTCGCAGACCCATAAGATTCAGGCAGATTTCTGGCTGCAAGTCCCAAGTTGGGCTCCCTGTCCTCCTGCAGGGTTGAACTCTGCAGAGTTGTATTGTAGGTTCCAGCTGCCCTTCCCCTGAAGATAGACCCGGTCCTGATGGGAGGTGAAGATGACTCCAACTTACCCAGTACTGTGGTCTGGTGGTCTGGTGGCCTCTCCGTCTTTGTAGTGTGGAACCAGGTGGCTGTACAGAGAAGAGGCCAGAGGAGCAGTGGGGGAACAGAGGAGCTGGGGGGCGGGTGTCCAGTGGATTGCTGCCACGCTTGACCTCGGTAGGGTGTCTGCAGCTGCCAATCTTGAGGTGGGTCGACACCTTCTCTAAAAGGCTTATTCTCACCAGTTCATAGCATTCTGATCAAGCTCTGTTTCTATTCAGTTTGATACATGTGGCTGAGTGTGTGTTACACACAGATGGTCTGGTGGGCTGTGGGAATGTAAAAACAAGTACAGCAGGGCCGGGGATTTAGCTCAGTGGGTCTGCTGCCCGCCTTCCAAGCACAAGGACCTGAGTTTAGTCCCCGGTACCGAAAAAACAACAACAAAAAAAAACCAAGTACAGCCCGTACGTAAGGAGCTCAGAGATCAACATTAGGCCTAAGCCCTGAAGACAGTGAAGGAAGAAAAGCAGAATTTGGTGGGTGCTACGAACAAGACAGAAACAAGGGCTTAAAGATTTTCAGGATGAAATCTGGTCGTGCTGAAGGCGGTGTCCAGGCAAGGGGCAGTGTGTGTTGTGAGCAGGAGCAGTAGCTTTGGAGTCCGCTTCCTGTGACGAGCCTCAGTCCACCAGGGAGAGAACTTCTGTACCGTGAGATATGCAGACCAAGTGTTGAGTGCACGTCCCAGCCCTCACAACTGGTGTAGGCGGAAGTAGCTGGTCCCTGAGGAGCAGGTTCACATCCAACCAACAGAGTGGAGGCCGGCAGCTCGGAGAGAAGGGGAGGGCAGGGGAGGGGATCCCTTAGGGCCGGGCGTGCACCTGGGCCAGGCACAGTGTGTACCGAGGGTAGGGCTTGCCCTGGTGCCCTCTTCACATCCTGTCACCGGGCCTGTGTGCCGCCCACACACCTGCAGAAGGAATGAGCCAGGTGTGATGTAAGGCTGGGGTGTTAGCTTCGGGCAGTGCAGAGAGGCGAGAAGAGGAAAGAGAAGTGTGGCTCCGCAGTAAGTGGCAGCAGGCAGGCCAGTGTCCAGTCACAGTCCCGTGCTGCCTGGTCAGGCCACATCTTGGTGCACGTGGGCTGCTGCAGCAGAATCACCAGAAACGTCCGGCTCACAGTCTGGAGGCCAGGTGCTGGCAGGCCCAGTATCTGGTGAGCCTCGAGTTCTGGCTCGTGGCTTTTGCTTTCTCACTGTGGCCTCCGTGGTGATGGGACAAGCAAGCTCCCTCAGACCTCGGATAAGGAATGAATCCCATTTACGAGGGCTTCATCCTTATGCCCTGTTCACCTCCTAAAGTCCCCACCTGTTAATACTGTGGCATTGAGGATCAAGTTTCAACATGTGGCTCTTGAGACCATGCTAGCCCTCAGCTGGGGGTTTTGACAGCACACTTAACACTGGAGTCTGAGATGAGGAGCAGCATTTAGCATTACACTTAATTTTCAGATCTGTTTTAGATTTACAAAGCATGCACAGAATGAATGCAATGAGCACTTGTTATTGAGCGCCCGCTCTTCTGAGGTGCTGGGGACACAGCAGCAGGTGTGAGAACCCCACAGACCCTGCCTCGGGAAGCTTCGAACGGAGTAGGTGGAGGCTGGCAACACGAAGTTACCCAAAGGATTGTTTGCATCAGCTGTGACAAGTGTCACATGGGCGCGTGGAGGGTGTTTGTAGTTGTCCTTAGGGAGGAGGGGAGCCGGATCCAGTGCAGGGCAGGGGGCTCAGGACTCTGCCAGGCAGAGCTCTGTAGACATGGCCGGGGGGCAGGCGCGGCAGAGCCCAGGAAGGCAGAGAGCTCAGAGACTGAGGGTGGGGACAGACAGGAGTGCAGCCTCACCCAAGCGGAACCAGACTGCCTTCCGGGCTTTGGGACTCTGGCTTATTTTCAGAAAAGCCACGGGAACTGGACATCTGCCTTGGCCTGGACCAGCAGGTTCCTCTGTAAGGGGCCAGATGGCCCAAAGATCACTGGGCATCACAGGTCCCCATGACAACCTCAGTGCTGCTGGTGTGGTGCCCAGTGGCCCCAGCAGGGGTAACCATGCCCTGGCTGTGTGACAATAAAGCCTTACTTTGAAAGCAGGCAGCTGGGGGCATGTGGCCCTGGGCTCTAGTTTCCTAGCCCTGTCTTGGCTGTATGTGGAGTTCCAGACCTTTAGTCTGTTGCTTTGCTGTACATCCACAGAGTCTTGCTACATTGCCCAGGCTGGCCCTGAGGTCCTGGGTTGTAGCAATCCTGTGCCTCCGCCTCCTGAGTAGCTGTGATTACAGGCATGTGCCACTACCCCCAGCAGTGTGACCTTTTTTGATTGGTAACTGTGATAATTGCAATTAAGGAGCAAGGCTTATTTGAATTTGTGTCAATTATAAATATGTTTGTAAGGAATATTTTGGAGATGCTTTCTATTTTAAGAATATACAATTTCTAGAAAGAATTTTATTAAATTTAGCCAGGTGTGGTGCTGAATTCCTGTAATACCAGCACTTGGGAGGCTGAGGCAGGAGGATTGCCACAAGTTTGAGGCCAGTCTGGGCTACATAGGGAGTTCAAGGGCAGCCTGGACTATCTGAGACCCTGTCTCAAAAAACAACAAAAAATAATTTTACTAAGTTTTTGACTTGCCTGAGGCCCTTAGAGATCTGTTTAATGAATAGATTAAAAATGGTTTCTAATTATAAATACTGGGGGGCCCAGGATTTAGCTCAGTGGTTTCGCCACCTGCTGTGCAAGCACAAGGACCAGAGTTCAATCCCTGGTACCAAAAAAATAAATAAATAAATACTGTATAACAGCTTACAGTGGTATCTTTGAAGTCCTCCGTAGTTTCTGTTTCCTTTCAAAAATCTTCTAATTTTACATAATTAAATTTTTTTACTTAAGGGTCTATCTTGGCCAAACCCTTATTTATTGAGAGCTCAAAGGCAAAACTGGAGTCCTGCCTTTTGTGAAGCAGTGAGCAGTCGGACTGTAAAGCCTGGCAGTTGGGCTGACCTCTGAACCAGATGCGTGGCAGTGTCTGTCACTGCAGGAGGCCTCTACCCCAGCCTGTGGTCATCCTGCGGGCGGCTTGGGCCTTCTTCTGTACCCTGACGCTGACTCTGTTCCTGCCTCATGTAGTTGCTCACCAAGAATCCGAGCGAACGGCTGGGCTGCAAGGGCGATGGTGCGGCTGGGGTGAAGAAGCACCCCGTGTTCAAGGGCATTAACTTCCGAAGGCTGGAGGCAAATGTGCTGGAGCCCCCTTTCCGTCCTGATGTGAGTACACTGCCCTGAGTTGCTGGGTCCCCAGAAACAGACTGCTGGTTGAAGCAGATACAGCTCCATCACTGCTGCTGTTCCCTCTGTCCCTGTCACCGTCCTAGAGCTCTGTGGCTCCAGGGTGCAGGTCTGCTGCCAGCTGTTTCTGCCCTTCCCAGAGACCCATGCACCTCCGTGGTGCCCAAGGCCATTCAGGGCTGCGTGTGCCAGTGCCATCCTGCCCACCCCAGTGCCGCCCTCCTACATAGCGTGCGTCACCTTTGGTAGTCTGCATGCTGGGTGCCTCCTTGTGACCTTGCTGTCAGGACCAAGTGAGCACTCGGCACAGAGCCTGGCCTTGTCAGTTCCTGGTGGGAATCAGGTGCATATTAAATGGTGAGCAAGTGAATGAATGAACACAGTCTAGACTCCATCCTGAACAGGCTGCGACACTTGTATTCTAGAGCAGTGACAGCGAACCTTTTATAGAGGAGTGGCCAAACTGCAGCCCTAAACCCACTTGGTTATCACAAAGTGCCAGCACTGCAATTAAACCTGAATACTGATGTTTTAGTTTAGAAAAACAACTCATACATGAAAAGAAAAACACAATAACAGAGCTTTCAGTGGTACCTACAGCCCACTGTGGCATGAGTGCCATAGGTTCGCCAGCACTGCTCTGGACATTTTAAGATAAGGGAATTTTGCTGCGTTGATGGAGTTAAGGTAAATGTACCATGAAGATATTGTCAGCTGTAGGACTTGCTACGTTTACTTCATATAGTAAGTCCCCGATTTGTGAACAAGTTCCATTCTGGGAGAGTTGTTTGTAAGTGGGATTCATTCATAAGCCAGCAGTGAGTCTTATATAGTATACCTGTAAAAGTTTGTAACTCGAATGTTTGGAAGTCGGTGACTTAACTGTGCACATGTGCCAAAATAGTAACTGTTTCCTACTCATTTGGTGAGTGCCTGCTACCTGCCAGGCCCCGCTCTTAAGAATTAAGGCCACAGGGTTGTTTTTTTTTTTATAAAATGGAGTACTACTCAGCCATAAAGAATGAGAAACTAGAGACATTTATAGCTAAATGGATGCATATTGAGGCCATACTCTTAAGTGAAATAAATAGGGCACACCTGTGTAAATACCTAATAGTTTCTCTAGTGTGAGAAACTGAAAGTGTAAATAAGGATTAAAATGATTAAAATGAATAATGGATAATTTGAAATAGGAATAAAAGGTCCAAAGGGGTAGGGGACGTGCGAGGGGAAGGGGAAAGGAAAGAAGGGAAAGGAAAATTTATGAGAAAATAAAACAAATGGAAACAAAGTCTATGTAAATAGGGAAGGGTGGAGGGGGTGAAGGGAGGACAGGGAATGGGGAAAAAATAAGAACCAAGATACATCATGTACAGATACAAGCACCCAGTGATAAATGTAAACGTACTGTTTACCTAAAATGTGCCAATAAAAGAATTTAAGGAAAAAAAAAAAAAAGAATTAAGGCCACAGGGAGAGCGAGACAGGCCAGGCCTCTGTTCCTGGGAGCCCATCCTGCCACAGAGACAGGCGGTAGGAGACTGGCAGCGCACCAGGACGTGCCGTCTCAGGCAGGGAGGACTGGGCAGGGACGTCAGAGGGAGCGTGTGACCCGAGATGGGGCTGCCTGGGGTTGGGAGCAGGGGAGGCAGTCTCTGAGGCGGGGCATTTCCACAGTCCTGAGGAGAGGGGGAGCATGCGGGGCAGGGCACAGGCCCATCCCTGACTCTGGCAGTGTCTGTGTCCCCACAGTACCAGCCTAGGGGAGCTGGTTCCCAGAGCCCAGTGAGGTCACAGCTGAGGTATCCGGGGCAGGCCCTGCTGGTGTGGGGTGGTGTGGAGCTTGGGCCAGGGCCACTCTCAGGTCTCAGGGCGCCCTCACTGGGCCCTGCCTCCCCACCCTGCGGGCTGAGTGAATGGACAGCAGCTGCCATGCCGCCTGTGCCCACAGGGCCACTGCTTTGCCCCTGGCACTTGACGTTTGCATGACTTCTGGCGAGCAGGGAACTGTCTTCTCACAACACCGCAGGCTGCCTCCTTCCTGTGGGACTGGGCCCGAAGCTGCCGAGCTCTGCGCTCCGCATTCTCAGCTGGGTGTGAGCTGCCGCTCTGGCAGGAGGGGAGGCCCAGGCCTGGCGCCCCTGCCTGCACGGCTGGCCCCTTGCACCCGAGGACGGCAGGGCCGGGATGGGGTCCCAGGGAAAGGCTGTGCAGCCTGTGGAGCCGAGCAGGAGGGGAGGGTACTGGGGGCATTAGTGAGCTGGCAGGGTTGCAGGCACATTGCCACTTTGCCAGTCAGGAAGCAGGTGCTTTGGAGGGGGGCACGGGCCACTCCTGGGTGCCATGGCTGACGGTCGCCATGCCTCTGCAGCCCTCTGGGGCTGCCCCGTCCCACCCTTCTCCATCCTGGGCCCTGCAACACCCTCTTTCCACTGAAAGAGAGAAGGGGCTCTCAGGAGGAGTGCGTGTGCATGTGCGAGTGTGTTGAGAAGGGGGCATTTCCAGAAAGACCTCAGGAACTGCCAGGTCAGAGGATTCACCTTGTGTGAATTAGGAAAATGCTGCAAAAGAGGGAGGTGACAGTGAATGGAGAGGGGGGAATGGCAGCGTCACTCGTGGATTTTGTAGCTGACAGTTAGCTAGCTGTCTCGTAAGTTGTGCCTCTCTGTTCTTGATATGCAGCCAAATGCTGTCTATTGTAAGGACGTCTTGGACATCGGGCGGTTCTCCGTGGTGAAGGGTGTCTACCTGGACACCACAGACGAGAGCTTCTATGCTCAGTTTGCAACAGGGTGTGTCCCCATCCCCTGGCAGAAAGAGGTACAAGCCATGCCCAGCAAAGTGGGTTTGTGCTAGGTTTGTGCTAGTTCCAGCACTGATGAAAGTGTGTGTTGGGCCAGGGATTTAGCTCAGTGGTTTCACTGCCTGCTCTGCAACCACAAGGACCGGAGTTCGATCCCTGGTACCATAAAAGTATGTGTTGTGTGCATTTGGAAGGCAATTTATGCAAGACTTGTTTTGTTTTGGTGTTTTTGAGACAAGGTCTCAACATATAGTTTGGGCTGGCCTTGAACTCAGTGTGTAGCCCAGGCTGGCCTTGAACTTGCAGTGATCCTCCTGCCCCGCCTCCTGAGTGCTGGGGTTGTAGGCGTGTGCCATCACGCCTGACTTGTGCACGACTTTTGACCCCAGGCCGAGACCACGGGCAAGCCCAGCAAGACCATACCAACCACTGCCAGAGCACGGCAGCCGCTCTGTTCTTGGTTACAGGAAGGGGACAGGGGTGGCCATTTGGTGCCAGAGGGGCTCACCACCCCCTGGGGCCCCCCTCCCTCAGCAGCTGCTTTGGGGAACCCTTGGGGGGAGGAAGCACAGTACTGACCCAAAGAAGAGGTCAGGAAGCAGCACAGAGGGGCTGCGGGGAGGGGACTGGAGCGCTGTGTTCTCGGCAGTGCCCACCCGGGCCCGGCCTGGCTGGGAGCAGAGGGCACTGGAGACCCCCGCTTGCCATCGCCACGGATCCTCTGCCCTCTGTGCAGATGATCGAGACTGAGTGTTTCAAGGACGTGAATGACCGTGAAAATGAGCGTCTGGAGGAGAAGTTACATGCCCCACCTCCAAGGCCGAAGAGGAACCTCTTCTACAAGTTCTTCAGAAGAATGGTAAGAAAATGATTCTTAAAAATACAGGGCCCGGGGCTGGGGGTTTAGCTCAGTGGTTTCACTGCTACACCCGAGTTCGATCCCCCGTACCAAAAAATAAAAAATAAAAATAAAAATAAAAATACAGTGTGTCAAAATGTTTGCTGAAGTAAAAGCAAACTTTCAGTTCTGCTGATGGCTCCTATGGTGCAGGAGCCATGCGGTGGTCTTGAAGTTCGGGATGCCACAGGCGGGGACCGTGGGGACCCACGGAGGGGAGTGCTGTGCCAGCTCTGAAGTGGGTGTCTGACCCCACTGCAGGGCCCCAGAGCCAGGCTTGGAAATGAGCATTCTGTGGGACCACCACACGCAGCGCGGAGTTTAGATCCTCCAGGCTGTGGTTGCTGTGGTTGCTGTGGTTGCTGTGGCTGCCGTCCCCTCCGCACTTGCACCGGGAGAGCAGGTTCCCTCCAGGCAGGCATGTTGGAGGGGTGCTGGGCTATATCCCCAGCCCCTCTCATTTTAAAATTTTGAGCCAGCGTCTCACTCGCCAAGATTGGCCTAAAACTTGCAATCCTCCTGCCTCAGCCTCCTGCCTGAGTGCTGAGATTACAGACATGCATCACCACACCGGGATCTGAGCACCAAATTTAGAAAAATGTTTTCCCCCAGTAAAACTTTTCTCCTCAGGTGAGTGGACTCTCCTGTTCTGTACCTGTCCCTTTTTGAGGGGTTTATTCAGAGGTCATTCACCAGCATCCCTCTGTCTTTTTTCAGTACACAGAACACACCTTACATGGTAAGCCATCTCCTAAAGTGGGGCTGCCTAACATTTCCTCTGAGGCCTCGGGGCTGGTCATGAACTTGCCAAATGGGCCTCCCTACCTTCCAAAGTGCAGCAAGTCCTGTTCGGAACCTCCCTGGGCTGGAGCAATGGTGTTGGCACCAGGAGAAGCTGCAGGTGGTGGAAGGAGCAGCTCTGTGGTGCAAGGCCAGCGAGCCCATCCCTCTGTCGGCAGCCAGCGCCATGTGCATCTGAGCTTCGTGCAGCAGAATGGGAGGAGGTGGGCTTCGTGTGTGAAGGGTGTCCGTTCCACTCCCGAGGTCGGTGAGGAGATGATGTTAAGGCCTTGCTGGCTTCTGGTTGGCACCCAGGAGTGTACGGTGCGCATGACGTCGTCCTGTGCCTTCAGGATGCCCAAGGTCCCCGGGGAAATAGATACCCTCCTGCCTCTGCCTGGCCACCGTATCCAGTACAATGGGAGCGCTATGGAATTAGTTATTATACTGTGTTTTTAAATTTGTGTTTTTGTTGTTATATTTTTTTCATTGTTCTTTTATAGTATTTTTGATTCAGGGTTGGTTGAATCCTTGTTTGCAAGTGGAAGTTGTAGTAGATTCGGAGAGCTGACTGTGCAGTTGAGGGAAGTCGAGGCAGCGTGTAGTGGGATGTGCTAAGATGTGGGGTACTGTGTGTTGCAGGGCTGCCTGAGGACCAGCTGCTGAGAGGAAGAGAGCCCACAGGACGCTGACCGTCACCTTGCAAACCTTGGAGCCTGCCCAGTGCCGAGGCAGAGCCGTGCCCGGTGTCCTAATAAATGCAGCCTGCAACTTGGTGGAAAGCGTGCCTCTGTGATTCTTCTACCTCAGTCCTGCATTGTCTCTTCACTAACACGGGCCTGAAGCAAAGGCCCAAGAATACAATGTGGTACCGGAAGCTCCTGGTCTGGATGCCTGTGTGCCAGGCCTGGAGTGCCATGGAGGTAGGGCATGTGGGCTTGGGGACGAAAGACAAGTCTGCACCCGCCGAGCAGTGCTGTGCGCCCATCTCAGCGACGCAGTGGTCAGGGAGAAAGGGAGACTGGCCAGGCCCTCCTTTCCGCAGGCCTCTCCCTCTGTCTCCCCATGGCCATGGGGCTACCCTTGCAAAGGCCCACATCTGCTCTCTGGCTGGTTCTGGTTTTCCCTGCACATAGCTACCTGCCCCTGGAAAGGGGCACCTTTCCATGGCTCTGCTGTCAGGGCTTGCCAGGCAGGTGAACTCTGGCAAGAGTTCTGACACAACTGATTGTGTCACTGTGCCTCTGATGGTGCCTGTGTCAGCCTCGTGCTGCTGGGCTCCGAGGCGGAAGGCAGTGCTGTGGACTGAGTAGCGATGGCGCCTAGCAACAGAGCTGTAGTCACCCCGGAGTAGTCCTTCCTCCTCCCTCCTTATTTTTCTCCCTTTCTCCTTTCCTTGCTTTTTGTTCTTTTTTGCTTAAGCTACTGCGTTGACTTTTTTCCACATGAAAAGGACTTCGCCGAGCCGCATGACAACCCTAGGTGGGAGACTAGTGGCTTTTTCACTGAGCTCATTCAGGCTGAGCTTTTTCTTTCTGCTTGTGAATGAGCACAGACACCCTGCTCCTGCTGAGCCTGGGTGCAGGTCCTCGAGCCCCTGCTGCATTGTCCTCAGTTCACTCTCATTCTGTCCCCTGTCCCCTGGAGGCTGAGCCCTGCGGTTCTCCCATCAGCTTCTGCTGTTCGTGTGCTTCCACCTGCTGCATGTCTTCAGGGCCCAGCTGAATGATAAGGTGCGGACAGACGAGGACAGAGCGGTTCTGATCTCGCTCTTCTAGTAAGGGGCCGCTGGGCTGGATCTGTTGCCCAGGGAAGGACCATCTGTCTACTTAGGTCTCGTCAGTGAACAGGGCTGCCCGCTGGGAGGGCCTGTCCTTCAGAAGCCCCCTGACTCTCCTCCTCCGAGGGCTGGAGCCCTCTCAGGAATTGAAGACATGGTCATAGCCATTGTAACATTCCTAGTTTAGCTACATGAGCCCCAGTCACTGAGGGGGAGAGGTGGTGAGTGCTGCGAAGGGAACACGATGCATCAGGGGTGCACAGAGGTGCCTGGACCCAGAGAAATGAAGCCAGGGCCTGGGAGTTGGGGCAGGCGATGCCAGCTCAGAGAGAGCTTCAGATGAGCAGCGCACACCCTGCATTTTCAAATCCTTGCTCAGGGCTGTGGTTCTTGTGAGTTGATAAAAGACCGCAGAACCTGTCAAACTCTCAGGACCGTATAGAAAACAGACAGCAGGCAAAGCAACCTCTGCCCTCGCATCCTACACCCTGAGGTGCCAAGAGCTAGGCACATGTCTGCCCACTGGGGCGGAGCTGGCCCTGGAGCAGGGACTTCAAGATAAAGGCTACTGCTTGGATGAGTAGGGGGGACACAAGGTTTTATTTTGTGAAGGTCCTGGGGTGCCTGCGCTCCTGGAGGCCACACACACAGGGAGGTCAGGAGGGAGATGGGCCCCCCTTGGGCCACAGCCCCTCCTGGGCCTAGGCTGTTAGCCTAGCAGGTCTCCTGTGGGAGTTGTAGCTGGTGAGTTCAGAGCAAGTGACATGTGTCCCAGGAGGTCACAGTGTGCTTGAGATGGATGGTCACTGTGGCATATCTGCACAATCCAGGTAGGGTTAGCAGGGCCAGCTAGGTAGGCTGTATCGGCCACCACCAGGGGATGATGGCTGGGTCACGCATGCTGAGCAGCCAGGGGACATGGAGAAGTGGACTCGTGTCCAGTGTGACTGAGCTCTGCTTTGGAGATGAGAACATGGCTGCTGAGGCAACATAAAATATAAAGTCACAGCATGCCTGTGATGGCTAGACCCCGCCTGTTCCGTTGGTGCTGGGACAGAAGGCGTGGCCACACAAGGCCCACTTGGCTGCCAGGACTCAGACTCCTGGGAGATGAAGTGGGCTTGGTGGGTGCACAGGAAGAGGGGCTCTCCTGAAATCACCTCTTCAGGGGTGCGGCCAGCAACTCTGAGGTGCCAGGCAGCCCTTGGGCTCAGAGTGAAGGGTGAAAGGTCATTGATGAAAGAACTGCACTTTCCTATATCCATAGCAAGGGTCTTGAACCAGGAGAGCCAAAGAGCCCCTTGTGAGATGGGCAAAACAAACTACAGTGGACCCTTGAGTTGTGACCTGCTTGACATAGGAACAGCATGGGTTATTCTTGGAATTTTAGTTTTAATTTACAAAGTCTTGGGCCAGGGATTTAGCTCAGTGGTGCCACTGCTTGCCTCGAAAGCGCAAGGACCCGAGTTAGATCCCCGGTACCAAAAAAACAAATCAAGCTAAGAGCAAGGAGCATAACTCAGACGTTAGATGTGTGGTAAACAAAGCCGCATATTTATGGTGGACTACCATATAGATGGCATATCTCCTGTGTATGTTCTGAAATAATTAGGCATAGGCCAGTGGGGTCCGTGGGACCTATCAGGGACCAGGCAGGGATCCAGGACACCCCTGCAGAGGGCCGTCACCCGGCCCTCTGTGTACTTACTGAGTAAAACTTCAGTGAGTTGGGTTCATGTCTCCATTTGACAGGGACACTGTCAAAATGCATTATTGGACCAGCTAGATGTGGTGGTGGCACACTGTAATCCCAGCACTCTGGGAGGCTGAGGCAGGAGGATTGTACATTTGAGCCCAGCCTGGAAATTTAGTGCCGCAGACCAGCTGCAGTCGATGTCGATGTAGGGTAGGAAGGGGAGATGTCCTGGGCCGGCGATGAGAAAAGAACCTCCTCAAGCAATGTTCAGGTTCCCTCTGAGAAGTCTCAGGGTCTGATTTATTTTTATATCTTTAAGCAATAGCTGGGAGGCATTGGGCGGAACATGTTTACATTTTAAGTTGCCTTAGCAATTTCTATTGAAGGAAAGGTTATTTTTTGTTAAACAAAGTACAATTCCTCTAAGCTGTTTCATTTCATTGAACATCAAGAATACATATTTAAAAATTACAATTGTCCCCTTATGTACCCACACCTAAACAGAACAGAAAGTAACTTAATCAAAATCTTTATATCAGCGGGGCTACAAGCAAGATTTAATCAACTAAGTGTCAAACTTGTGGTCACCAGCTGGCCCTTGAGAAACTGCACAGTGGTTAATATAGTTTGCTATTAGCTCTCTATTTTTCTATACCTCTATTCATCTTAACTAAACGTCATTTAGGTTCATAGTCCATGAGCAGGAGATATTTACAGCACTTTGAGAAATACTGAGTAACTTGTCTCCTTAATGCATTTACCTGTCTTAACTTTCTTTTTCCCATTTTCCACTCTTCTCACATCTAAAGTCTGTCCTTTCAGTCTCTTCATAAGACCCCTTTAGTAAAAAGAATGTCAGCAATAAGAGGGGGAGTCATAGTAGTGGGGAAACAGAGGGGGTTTTAGGGGAGGTTTCTTTAGGAGTGGATGTGGCAGTAGAACTAAGAGAAACTGGAATTTGGGACTTGTGAGCCGGATCAGATTTCAATACATCATTACCAATTTGCCTCATGGAGAGTTTGTTGTTAGTCACAAACACAATGACTCCTGTGACCAGAGTAACAATTATAAACATAATGGCAAGAAAAAATAAAACATGAGGGTACGATGTGTTCCCCCCTTTCTTTCCCCCAGCTGGAACTTTGTCAAGCAGCAATGGAGGTCGGTTGGGCTTCGCCAATTTAGCAAGATCACAAAGGGGCTAGGTTGCTCAGTTTGAGGCCCTCAGGTCAATCCTCAGTACTAAAAATAAAAGTGCCATGCAGGAATGAGCTGCTGTGTGGTGGGATGGAGGTATGTATATATGAGAGTAACTGAGTACGTGCAGACAGATGAGTGGTATATAACCGAGGAGCTCAGGAAGGTGTGGCCTAGGATATTGCATTCGGTATGGATGATGAGGATATACCTTCTTTACAAATGCTGGAGAACAGTGCTGAAAAGTGATCACACATGAAGTCACAATGAAAAGCCTGATAGAAAAAAAACTTGAAGGGCCGGGGATTTAGCTCAGTGGTTTCGCCACCTGCTGCACAAGCGCAAGGACCTGAGTTCAATCCCCAGTACCCGCCCCCCCCAAAAAAGAAAAAAAACTTGAAAACACATAGCTGAGTGTGGTGGTGCCTGCTGTAATCCCAGCTGCTTGGGAGGCAGAGGCAAGAAGATCAAAAGTTCTAGGCCAGCCTGGGCAATGTAACAAGCCCCTGTCTAAAACTTAAAATAATGAATAACTAAGTAAATAGGGCTGGGGATGTAGCTCAGCACCTCTTGGGGTGAATCCCTGGGGCTTGGGATGGGGTGTAGGGGGTGGGGTGGGATGAGATGAAAATAAATAAATTGGGCCTATAACCCAAAAAGAAAAGTAACCACAAAATTTTTTTGAACAAAAAGAAGGAAGAAATAATAAAAAAGTAGAGGTTAATGGCTAGAAAACAAAATTATCATACAAGTAATAAAGATGATTGTTCTTTTAAAAAAATCAACAAATTGGGCTGGGCATTTAGCTCAGTGGCACCACGCCTACCTTGAAAGCATAAGGTCCTGGGTTTGATCTCCGGTACCAAAAAAAAAAAAAAAGAGGTGGAGGGATGGTAGGGGAAGGGGACATAAAAAAAATTAGATGTATTACATACACAGTGACTATAGTCATTCTGTACTGCAAACAGGTACTAATTAAAATTAAAATTTTTAAATTATTATAATAGAAAAAGAATGGGAAAAAATACAAATATACAAAAACCTCAAGGGGAGCAGATCACATAAGAGGGAATTAGAAATAATGAATACTTACACAATTTTATGAAGATAAATATGAAACCTGGATGGAATGCATTTCTCAGAAAATATAATTTATTAAACGTAACAACAAGTAAAATAGTCTAAACAGACCAATTCCAAGAGAAGAAATGAAGTTGTCAAAGAACTACCCATACCAGGCTAGGTACTTGACATGGGGATGTCAGAAAATCTCAGCAAGAAGTTCAAATGGGACTGAAGTGTTTCTGACTTAGCCTGTAAAGGAAAAGCTTCCAGTCCTTCTAAAAGGCACCAGAATCTCATACAGACCTTACACAAAACTCCATGCCAATCTCTTTTATGAGTATTAGTGCAAAAACCCTTCATAAAATATTTCCCAACAACCCATAAAACAGAGCCCAACAACACATTAAAAATATTACATCATGGGGCTGGGGATCTAGCTCAGTGGTTTCACTGCCTGCCTCGCAAGCACAAGATCCGGAGTTCAGTCCCCGGTACCAAAAAAAAAAATCATAATGTGTGTGGTTGGTTTTAGAAGTGCATGGATGGTTTAATACTAAGAAAATCAATAGCAAAATAAATTATGTAAACAGAGCCAAGAGAAGAATAATAGATCATTTTCATAGCTGCTATAACGGCAGGCATCGTTAGACCAAATCCAACACCTATTTTTAAATAAAAATAATAAAGTAAATTAATAACTGCTTCTTTAGTGTGATAAACTATATTAGGCAGAAGGCAACATCGTCCCTGGTGAGGGTTTGCCGTGGGGGCTTTCATGCTGAAATCAGCATCGCTCAGCTGACAGTTACTGTTTCTGGGAGGGACTTCTGTGCATTATCAGCAGTGGGCTACAGAATACAGATCCACCTTCCTGATGAGAATAACTAATAAAGCTGGACAAGTATAATCATGGAGAGAGTCAGTGGCTCACGAGGGTGAAGGCCCGGAGGTGAGAGGGCGAGCCAGACACTTGGCCACTTCCACTGTTTGGGGCTTGCTGATTTGGACAGGACACCTGAGAGGCCCAGCAAAGCTTCTTAATGCTCAAGGAACAAAAGTAAAATTAAGAGCAGGTTGAGACTGAGATCTTAGGCAATTCACTGTCTGCTTTGGGGTCCAGCCCACCCAAGCATCAGGGGAAACTCCCTCAAGTAAATACTCTGGGTGCATAGCAAGTGTGGTACTCTGTATCAATCACATCAAGTTCCTCAAAACTAGAACGTGAATTAAGATGGCCCTGGACTTCTATGATCCCCAGGAGCCTGGCCTTGTAAATAAAAATTTTCTCTAGAGCTGGAGTGTAGCTCAGTGGTAGTGGTTGCCTAGCATGTTCGAGGCCTTGGGTTTGATCCCCAGCACTGAAAACTAAATAAACAAAAATAAAATAAAAATCTTTTCTGGAAGAAGATAATACATTAAGCCTCAAATTATTTTTTTTCCAGTACCGGGATCAGCAGATTATTTTTATAATGACTTTCAAATTCAGTGTCCAACACACACAAAAAATCACCTGGCACATGAAATGAGCAAATGAGAGCTAGTGGGAACTTGGAGCAGGAGAAATTCCAGAGAGTACAGCTATGAGACACAGGTCTGAGACAGCCACACTCAGTAGGTTCAAGGAGAAAACCAGCATAACTGGGAGGTTCAGGCACAGATCTAGAGCCCATAAGAATGACATGGCATACTTTAGAAAGTCAGATAGAAATTCCAGTCCTGAAAACTACAAGATTCCAGAACTTGATGTTTAAGCAAAGGTCTAAAAGCAAACTAAAAACAGCCAAAGAGAACTAGTAAAATAAGTCAGATGAAACTACCCAGAGGAAAACCATGAATTGCAAAACAAAATAGGAGATAGTAGTGGACAGAAAAGACTTTTACTCCAAGTACCAGGAAGCAAGAGGGGAAAAACAAAAGCCCTACCTCAACAAAGCAACCAAGAAGACTTCAACACTGAGGAAAGTCCCCAAAACAAATTCAAGCCCAACTAATTCCAAGCAGGTGAAAGGAAGAGAAATCCACACTGTTAACCAAGACCAGATAATGGCAAACATCCACACAGACGTCAGGCACACGGCCATGCAGCAAGGGCGACGTCAGGCTGTGGGTGAGGCTCTGCAGGTGGGAAGAACTCCATCCAGGACTCCTGGATGGGTGTCATGGAGCCTTCTGACTCCTTCCTGCTGAGCCAGCCTATTGCTGGACCCTGCAGGGCATCTCCAAAGCTGTCCTGATAATAGGTAGGTTTGTCTCTCCTAACACACCCAGACATGACACCTGAAACTACAGAAAACCAAGGCAAAGAGAGTGTTAGAGACAGCCAGAGCAGAGCAAGACCTATTACCAGATCTTCAGTCTGCAGCAGGAAAGTGACGGCCAACTCTGAATTCTATGGCAGTCGAGCATCCACTAAGAAAGAGAGGGCTGGGTGTGGTTCAGTGGTAGAACACTTGCTTAGCACGCAGGATCCCCAGCTCAAAAAGAGAAATAATGAAGGTGAAATACAGGCATTTTCTGATAAACTGAAACTGGAAGATTTCAGCCCCAGAAGATCCACTGTCAGAGAAATTCTAAAGGGTGTTTTCCATGCAGAAGAAAATGACCCGAGATGGAAGATCATGGACATAGAAAATATCAAAGTGTGATAAAAATCATATAATTCAAATAAGTGCCAAGTGTGCAACAACAATTAGGTGTTTATCCTTTTCAGTATGCAGGTGTGTATTTACATAGACGTAAAGACAACGGGGGTGATACAAACTCTCAAGTTGAGAGAAGCCACACAACCAGGGCAGCTCCAGCTCCATACCAAGAGGACGGATGCCAGGATTTCTAGGGTGCCGTTGAAAGGAGAGGAGACAGTGTTCAAACAAAGGGAGGCTCAGAAGTAGACTGGAACTTCACCAAATAGGATGGAGAGGAGGAAAAGGCCACAGAGGATGAGAGAAAAAGGTGTTCACAGGATATGGCAGACTGGAGCCCAAATTGCTCAGTAGTAAGTTAAGGAAACTTGAGTGAATCAACAGCAGTCATCAGATGGGGCACAGCCCATGTGAGCAGCTGTGTGCGGGGTCACTTACTCCTACGGCCCCCAGCAGAAAGATGGGAGGGCATGGGACTGTGCCCTCTGCAGCGGGGCAGTCAATGCTCCCTCGAGGACGCCCTCCCTTCTTCCGAAAGGTTCCTGCCCTGTCACGCTCACCCATAAGCCCTTTCCACGCCCAGGAGCAGCAGGGCCTCCTCCGTCTGCTCCATGCTTCCTCTCTTCCGGCCTGGCGCACCCACTGCACAGGGAGGAGCTGGGTGGCTTTAGCTGGCTACCCTCTCTTACACAGCAGGATCTGTCACAGAAAAGTTACTAGGCTTTCATTTTTTAGCTCCCCATCCAGACCTATTTTATTCTTTTATTTATATTTTCCTCCCAGAATAGTACACAATCACTGCTGGAATTTTAGGGAATATAAAATAGCATGGAGATTGAGAGACAATTATAACTTAGTGAGCAGATTCCTGGTCTCTCTCTCTCTCTCTCTCTCACAGGGTTTTGCTATGTAGTTCAGGCTGGCCTTAAACTCAGTGATCCTCCTGCCTCAACTTCCCACATGCTGGGACTATAGGTGTATACCACCATGCCTGGCTTCCTCATCTGTTTTTATTTCTTGCTCTTCCTCTTTTTCTTCTTTTTTTTGGTACCCGGGATTGAACTCAGGACTTTGCACTTGCCAGACAGACATGGTGCTACTGAGCCACATCCTCAGGCCCCTAATCTATGTCCTATGTGTATATGTGGTGTTTTTCTTACAAAAGCAGTTTGTGTGTCTTGCTATGCACAGAAGTATAATCTGCTATTGCACGGGGAACCTTTCATGTTCTAATGACTGCACAGTTTCCATCATGTGGCTGTGTCATGATTCATTAACTCATCTGTCCACTATTTAAATTTTTTTGGTCCCAGTGTTGCTATAATGAAGGACTGTTTATTTATCACACATTTCTGGTTGTTCTCCTAGGATAAATTACTGGAAGTGTCTTTGCTGTCCAGACACTGCCCATTTTTAGAGCTTTGCTAAATGCCTACAGTTAATCTTTAATTACTCTGGACTATGCCAAATTTTTCTATGAACTTTGAAAGTCTGCCTTTTTAAAAGGAATGATCACTCCAGGGGTAGACAGTAGATACGTTTATTCTTGACTTGAATGTTATACAAGGTATACATATACAATGTATAGAGACATAACATGGCACCTCATAAATATCAGTTTTTTTATGTATCAGTTCAAAAAATTCAAAAAATGTGTCTGACAGTCCCTTTCTGGAAGACTGGCTTGTTATCTGCTCTCCCCGCTCTTCCTGTTGCAGGACTGGGGATTGAACCCAGGGTCTTTGCACTGAGCTATATCCCCAGCCCTTTAAAAATTCTGAGACGGGGCAGGGGATTTAGCTCAGTGGTTTTGCCGCCTGCCCTGCAAGCGCAAGGACCCAAGTTTGATCCCCCGTACCCCCCCCCCCCAAAATTCGGAGACAGGGTCTTGCTAGACTAAGTTGCCCAGCACATTAGTCAGCTTTCCTATTGCTGGACACAGTACTCGACACTTACAACTTAACAGAGTCGAGGTTAATTTGATTCATGGTTTCAGGGGATTCAGTCCATGGTCTGCTGGCTCCAAGGCAGGAATATCATGGTAGAAGGGCTTTAACTACTGATCTTCCTGTGTTAGCCTCCCAGAGTGCTATAAAGTTTCTTATCAGATTTCCCGTCAGGATTATAGTAAATTCTAGGCAGAGGACTTTCTTCCAGCAATGGCTGAGGCAACCATGATCTGTTGTGGCTATACAAGGCTTCAGTGGGCCATACCCTCCCTAGACTGGTTAGAATTTGGTTGTGGAGCATGTAACAGGATAATCCAAAAGTACAGTGGCTTAGACAAAGCAGAAGTACATTTCTCTGTCACAAATGAAGGAAGTCCAGAGATGGGTGGGCTAGACTAGAATGACAGCTCCACCCAGTCATCTGGGCCCTTGCTCTTTCCAGCCCCATCATCCCAGAACGTGACTTTTACACTCGGGACCCAAAATGGCTGCTCAAGTACCAACCAACACTTCCTCATTCCAAGTGGCAAGAAGAAGGTGGATGTAATCCCTCCTTTAAAGTAGACTTTCTACTACTTCTGCTTGCATCTCATTGGTCAGAATGTATTTAATCACACGATCACAATTTGCTTAAATGTTGATTAACAATAACAGGCAACACATGAAAAGGACACAACACAGAGACATTATTGGGAACAGACATTTCAACAGTACCCCAACAGTGTCTACTGGTGCACACGGATTTGAGAGCGTTAGTTCAAACATGGAGTTAAATGTCCAGTTGGCAAAGAAGCAAGGCTGATCGGCAGCACGGCAGCACATGTAAAATTGTTGTCTTATTGGTGAGGACCGGTGGCATTCTTACATCAGAGACCGTCGTGGTTGATCTTAACAAAGTTCCTGGAGTCCAAAAGTGATATCATGGCAGGAGCAGAAGGCTGTACATTAAGCAGAGTTATACCCAAAGGAAGAGATGATCAGCAGGCACACCCTCAGGAGCGCCTTGACTTGAACACACAGCAGTCACGGTGTTGTCAGGCCCACTGCTACCATTTCAGTGGCCCTCCACTTATCAGCAGGGTGTCTTGTACAGCAGTAATCCACAGGGAGAGCCAACGCCTTTGGCTGGCCAGGTGGCAATGAACCAGGCGGTGGGCCATGGTTGCCCTGCTCTGGCTGCCGAGTTGCATCCTCTCAGTCTGTGCCATAGTCTGCGGGCTGACAGCTGTGGTGGCCACAGTGGTGGCAGCAGTTCTGGCTGGGACCTGAGTGTGGCGTGACAGTGCTGGCTGGGCCTGGGCTGGGGGTGGCAAGGCAGGGGAAGGGGCGGCTCTTCAAGGGTTGGGTCTCAACGGACCGGACTGGAGCTGGCCCAGTCTCCTGGGTTAAGTCGCTGCTGTGGCGTCCCTTTGCCTCCTCTCCTGTACAAGCTGGTTCTTTTTCTCTCTCCAGCTGTATGCTCCCAAAGCCTCTGTGAGCTGTGGCGGTTTACCATTATGAATCTATTTTAATTCTCACACAGTCCTGTCCTAATATCCATTTTTTAGCAAGCTGTGAGTACAGCAAATTTTCTCAACCCAGAATATCATACCAGCTAACATCAGATTTCTTTCTTTTTTTTTTTGGTACCAGAGATCGAACTATGAACCTTGTATTTTCGAGACAGGCGCCGGAACCACTGAGCTAAATCCCCAGCTCAACATCAGATTTCTTAAAAAGTGGCATTCTGCCTTGGGGGAATCCTGTTTGTGATGCCAATTTGTAACAGCAAGGAGCCACATACAGGTTGTGGCCACAGAAATATGAGATTTGGATCTGCACGAACAGAAGAGCCACACAATGATTTAAAAAAGTTGAAAGTAAGTTTATTATAAAGTACAGCAGATACGAGCATCGTCAAATGATGTATTACCACACAAGGAGGCAGGCGCCTTTCATCAGCATCAAAGATGTAAGACGTTGCCTGAGCCGGAGCCTTTGGCAGGCGGGAGAAAACGCCACAGCACGCTCTGTCCCTTAGGTACTGTGTTCAGACAAAAGTGACTCGGTGCCGACAGACCTGCGTGGTGGGGGACAGGGTCAGCTTGGTGTGTTCACAGTTAAGTCTATGCACCCTCTCTCAGGAGAGGCCTCCCTGCAGAAGGGCGCGCAGGCCAAGGTCACTCAGCACACACACATTTCACTTGTAACCCTTTCTCCGACAAGATGCCAGAGCTGCCCAAGGTGCCCCATCCTGTGCCCCTCTGCCTGCTCATTGACCTCCCCATTAGGAGGAGGGGAGTCTGGAGACCAGGGCCGCCGAAGGCCGAGGCAGCGATGCTCTCCCCCGAAGGCCCAGGCCAGGGGTCCTCCCTTTGTGGATGTGGAGGCCTCTGCTGTTGAAGCTGCAGTCACCCAGCCCCTCCGTGGGGGGTAGCCACTGCCCACCGGTGCCCGCCCGGGACCTTCCCCGCTCTACAGGTGCAGAAGCAGACCCTGCGGGTGCCAGGCCCGCTGCTCACACCAGGCTGCAGCCCCGAAGGGCCAGGCAGATTCTCGTGTCCTCTCAGAATCACAGACCTCCTCAGCACGCGCCCCAAGGGCTGTCGAGATGAGACCCCGCTCAGTGCGCAAGTCCAGGTGGCAGCCCGGCTCCGCTTCCAGAAGAGTCGCCCCTTCCCCGCCCCTTCCCCGCCCCTTCCCCGCCCGGTCCGCGCCTTCGCGTCATGGCCCCGCCCCCGCGTCTCCACCGCCTCTCCCCGCCCCTCTCCCATCTAACCCCGCGCCTTCGCTAGGGTGGGGCTTGCGGTCTCCGCGGGGCAGTGGCTCTAAGAGGGGAACGTGCGGGGGCGGGAGCGGGCCCGCGCCACGCCGGGTCATTGGAGGAGGCCGCCACCTCGGCTGTCAGTCTCGCTGGCCTGGCCCCGCCTCCAGCGGCGCCCTGTCGCGGGACGTAGGGGGCCGCGGGGGCTGCCGGGACGGGCCCAAGATGGCCGGCGTCCTAGGTTCCGCTTCTGCTCGCGGCCCCGCGCCCCATTCATTGCTCCTCTGCTGAGCGGCGTCGCGTGGCGTGAGCCGGCCCTAGGCCTCCGGGGGTTGCCCCTCCGGGCGTTGCCCCGCCATGGCGACCTTAGAAAAGCTGATGAAGGCCTTTGAGTCCCTCAAGTCCTTCCAGCAGCAGCAGGCGCCGCCGCCGCAGCCCCCTCAGCCGCCGCCTCAGGCGCCGCCGCCCCCGCCTCCGCCGCCGCCTGGCCCGTCAGGGCCCGAGGAGCCGCTGCCCCGACCGTGAGTCCCCGGCGGCCGCGCTCCCCATTCCCAGCCTGTGGGTCACTTGCCCTCCCTGCCCCCGTCCCGCCCTGCCGGCCCCTCACCTGGTCTCTGCTCCTCCGCTAGGCCGTCTCGGGTCGCCGAGCCCCGGGTGTCGCGCCCTCCCCGCGTGCACAGAGTTGGGAGCGAACTTGTCTGTATATCCGCTAGCGGCTGGGGCGGGGTGCGCGGTCCTGTGGTGCGGCGAACTTGGGGGCTCGAGAGCCAAGGGAAGGGGCGCGGGGCACCCTGGGAGCGGCCACCGGGTGCTGGGGTGCGATGACATCATGCCTAGGACGCCGTGAGCCGCAGAGGGAGCGAGCGCGCGCGGCGGAGGTGCCTCCTCGGAGGGGCACCTTCGCAGCCGGCGACACGCGGCGCTTGCTGCACGCCTCGGCTCCCGTTTAGTTCCTAATCGCAGGGTAGTAGCAGGGTTTTAAGCATCTTTTGAGAGACCCGTTTATTCAGGCTGGGTTGGAGCGTGGTCCTTGGTGGAGATGTGGTTGCCAAGGATTGGTGAGCTGTTTAGATGGTGATTGCTAGTATGGTTGACTTAAACGTTAGGAAGAGTTGACTGATGAAGTTTATTGCCTGCTTTCTGTTGGAAATAAAAAGGACCAATTGGGGAGGGGGTAGTTGACTGGTGGAGTGAATGAATGAGGTGTGCGTGTCACCAACGTTGCCGTGGGGCTTGGCATAACCTGGGGCATCAGCCGACTCCGTGGGCATCTCAGGTGTCCAGATAAACTCCAGTAAAAGAGTTTCTGTTTGGGTCACAGCTGACATCCTGTCACTCTTTGGAAGCCAGGGGTCTCTGCTGCTTGTGCTTGGGGAGCTTTTCAAACAGAAAACTAGACCTTGTGGACTAACATCGAACAGAACCCCAGGACTTGCCTTGGAAGTCTTTGTGTGCTGAGTGTTCAGCCAGTGCCCTGCTGTCAAATATTTTTCTCATTTCTGTGCACTTTATTTCTGATCTGTGTTTGTACAAGGTGCCAGTTAATAAGGAGCGTTTTCAGGAAGCAGCTCCTTAAATCTCGCTTTGTTAAGACCCATCCAGTCTTAGTAATTCAAATTCTTTATGTTTCTTATAGGGTTCTTGCCGTACCCTGAGAATTTAATAAGAAACTGAGGATTTGGGGGGTAATGCTGGCTTATCTAATAGAATAAATCTAAAAAACTTTTCTCTTAAAAAGCAAAAAACCTGTTTGCATACTTAGAATTTTTGGAAAGCACTTTGACATATCTCTGCACAACTAATCATTCTGACTCTTACTGGAGTGCCTCTGTAGGTAGTACATAGGAGATGTGGAAGTTTACACATTGCCTATATCTTGTTTAAACTCGTAAGTGGGGCTGTTGGTGGGAAGGAATATCTTACTGCTGTAGGCTGCTTCAAACACAAGTTTACTCTTATTTTTGCATAAGTAATACATCGACATGATATGATTCCTAAATTAGGTAAATGTAACAATGGAAATGGCTCCTACTCACAGCTTTCTCCTGAGTACCTTACTGTCCTCAGGAGCAAGTGCTGCTGTACTCCCTCATGCTAAAAGATCCTCATGGATCTTTCCACACAAAATCTGTGCATATATTAAGATAGGTTTTAAATTATTTAAAAACAAAAGTAGGGCCGGGGATTTAGCTCAGTGGTTTCACTGCCTGCTGCGCAAGTGCAAGGACCCGAGTTCAATCCCTGGTACCAAAAAAAAAAAAAAATAAAAACAAAAGTAGTTTAATAACTTTTAAAGTTCTTAGCATGCTTTGAAATCAGTTACATTAGGCTTAATTTTATTTTAAGTAAAATGCATATATATCATATTTCTATGTACTTTGCTGTTGAAAAAGCAGGTATTCATTAATCTGAAGTAATAAGCTTACTGTTCATAAGATCAGATCTTGCATATCTGTTCACATGCTTCAGCTGAAAGGTCCTCTTCCCAAAGCAAACTGGTCACATCAGTTCAGAAAGTATCTGTTCAGTTTCTGTGGCTCTTGTTCTCTTGTATGGAACTAGTGTCACAGCAAGCATGGACTTCCACTGAAGGGTCTGCCTGCTCTCTGTTCAGTGTGTAGGATTTCTGGGTGGGGCTGACTACAAGTGTCAGCAAGCCCGGTGTGTTTTTAGGAGCCTAAAAGTCATTATGAGGCCACTGACATTTGCCTTTGACACTTTCTTGTTCTTCACATTCCCGCCTAGATTTTCCCCGGCTGTAGTTGTTCATTTATCAGTAAATATTTACTGACCATCTCCTGTGTGCTGGGCACTGTTCTACATGCAGGGCTTAGTGAACAAACTGTGCCTTCATGAAGCTTTCATTCTAGGGAGGGGCACAGACAGTAAGCAAGATAGATAAGTAAAGTGTATAGTACATTAATAATAAATGAAAAGGAACAGCAAAGCAGGGGAGGGGACTAGGAAATGTCAGGGCTACTAATAGTGTTGATGTTTTAGAGAGGTTGTTCAGGGAGTGGCCACTGAGATGATGGCTTTGAGGAAAGACATGAAGAGAGGCAGGGTTGTAGCATGAGTGTGGATGGAGGAAGAGTTCTGTACACCCCGTAGGGAAGCCTGTCTAAAGCCTGTCTGTTGGAGGAATAGCAAGGAGGTTATTTTTGCTGTTAGTTGAGTGAAGGGGAAATAAAAAAGGTGAGGTCAGCGAGGTAGAGGGAGTACCATACCAGATCATTCTTTGTAGGTAGAATAAGCTTGGGCCTTTTTTGTTTGTTTTTTTTTGAGTGAGAAGTCATTGGAGGGTTAGATTAGAGGAGTGGCCTGGTCTGAATTCCATTTTAAAATGAACTTTGGCTGACAATGGAGTGGAGGGGAGCACAGGTGGAGCAGGAAGTTGGCTGGAAAAAAGGATGATGCATGTTATTAGGATGTGGGCAGTGGGCAAGGTGGGAAGTGACTGGATTTTGGAGGTGGAACCAACAGGACTTGATCTCTGCTAAGCATAATGTAATGCAGCCATAGTTGGTGTTCCGTCAGTTACAATTGCTTTCAGCTGCAAATAACAGAAACCCTGCTGCAGGAGCTTAACCAGGTCACAGGTAATAGTTTATTGTTAGACAAAAATAAGTCTGTTTGAAAGAGTTCAGCGATAAAATCACGGACCCAAGCTCTTGCTCTTGCTCTTTCTTTCTTTTCTTTCATTCACCGGGATTGAACTCGGGAGCTTGTGCTTTTGAGGCAGGTGGTGGAACCACTGAGCTAAATCCCTGGCCCTCAAGCTCCAGCTCTTATACTTGGGTTGCAAGCTCTTGTCCTCATTCCTTTTCTTATCTTCTTCTTTTTTAAGTTATTTGTATTTTTCTTATTGATTTGTATCTATTCTTTATGATTTCTGGATACTAGGCCCTTATCAGGCATTTGATTTGTAAAACTTTTCTCCCTTTCTGTGGCTTGTGTTTTACTTTCTTGAAAGTGTCCTTTGAAGCACAAAGTTTTAAATTTTGAAAAGGCCAGCTTCTCGGTTTTGTCTGGGTGCTGTGCATTCCATGTCTTACCTGGGAAACCACTGCCTAATCTAAAGTCACAGGTTTACTCCTACGTTTTCTTCTAAAAATTGCAGAGATTAAGCTCTTGTAATTAGGTCTGCTCCATTTTGAGTTAATTTTTGTACATGGTAAGGTTTTGTACATGGTTTTCATTCTCATGTGTATTATCCCATAGTCCCTATTCATTTGTGTTGGGACCCTTGTTGAAAGTTAATTGCCCATGAACATATAGTATAGATTTATTTCTGGACTTCCCATTTGATTCCATTGATCTATGTCTATCTTGTGCCAGTACTGTACAGTCTTGATTACTGAAGTTTGTATCACAGTTTCAGTTTGTGAAAGGAGAGTCGTCCAACTTTCTTTTTAAAGATTGTTTTAGCTGTTCTGGGTCCCTTGCATTTCCACGTGAATTGTAGGATCCGTTTGTTAGTTTCGACAAAGAAGCCAGCTGGGATTCTGATTGGGATTGCATTGAATCTGTAGGTCAGTTTGAGCATTGTCATTTTAACAACGTGAAGTTTTCCATCCTGGGAACATTGGTCGTCTTTTTATGTAAATAGTCACATAATAACTATTTCAGGCCTTGTGGACAATGTCTTGGTCACAGCCTTTCAGCTCTACCATTGTACTTTGAAAGCAGCTATAATGATATGTAAGTGAATGTGCCAATAAATTTTTATTAATAATGATAAAATTTGAATTTCATTTGACAGTCACATCATGAAACATTATTCTTCATTTTTTTTGGACAACTACTTAAAACTGTAAAAACATTTCTTATGGACCAGTTAAAAACAGGCAGGCTAGCCGGGTATTTAGCTCAGTGGTTCCGCCACTTGCCTTGCAAGCGCAAGATCCCGAGTTCGATCCCCGGTTCCAAAAAAAAACAAAACAGGCAGGCTGTAGTTTGCACACCCCTAAATTAAAATGTCATATTTACTCCTATGTTTTCTTCTAAAAATTTTAGTCTTGAGGCCAGGGATTTAGCTTAGTGGCTCTGTGCCTGCCTCCCAAGTGCAAGGTCCTGAGTTTGATACCTGGGATTGAAAAACAAAACAAAACAAAAAATAAATAAACACACAAAAATTTTAGTTACTTCTCACCATGCCCATCATGCCAGGACTGCTTTGGGGGAAGTGCTTCTTTTTTGGTTGCTTTGTATTACGAGTTTAAAAACTTGTAAAAGTTATACATCATAAAAACATCTCCAGGTACCACAGAAGAGGAAGACAGCCTTTCTTCTACTCTGACCTCCTAGGCTCGCTTCCTAAGATAGCAGTTATTTTTGTGTCTTCTTCCCAGACAAGCACTCAAGTGTGGCCTTTTCTTCCATGAGGGAGTCACACTACTGTATTTGTATTTTCACTTAACAATGTTATAGACATCATTCCTTAGCAGAACATACAATTCTTATTAATTGCTACATAATATTAGAATGTTTGGAAAGATGACTTGTGGAGATGTACGGCAAAGGCCTGACTCCTCCAGCCCCTCCAAGTGAGCCAACTGCTTTGTAAACTACCTTGAGTTCACCCTCAATCTATTCAGTCTTATTCAGACTACAAGAAGGAAAAAGAAAATACTTTGAAAGGTACTGCTTGGTGTTGTGCTGGTTGGGGTTTGGGATCCTCTATTCACTGTGTTCTCAGGGCGAGCAGTTTGATGTGTCCTGGCGCTTTTAATGCACCCAGTGTTTCTGTGCAGCCTTAGACTGCCAAATCAGCCTGCGTTGTAGCAAGTTCTGCAAGTGATCTCTATGCAGTGCTCAGGCCTTACCTTTGTTGTTGCTAAGAATGCTATTCACGTTTGGGAGGGAAGAGTGTGGTACCTACATCTGTTCTGGTGTAGCTCAGACCTTATGTTGAATTTGTCCTCAGGCCATGGAGCACTTGTGTAGCTGGGAAGTAGCTTGTAATTGCAGCAGGTGAGCCGAGGTGGGCATTTAGAGAGCTCCCAGCTGTGGTGATAGGGAACTGAGTGGGATCTGAACTAGGTGGCTTGGAAGGATCTCTGTCACCCAGGAACTGTTCTGGGCTAGCTGTGAGCAAGACTGGTGCTGAGAAACACTTGGAGCAAAACGGCAGAATGACAGAAGTGCTGCACAGTTTTCTCGAGGGTGTTAAAGAGAGCTGCAGTGGGAAGGTGGCACTCGCCTGAGGGAGAGACAAGTCACATGGCTCTGTGGAGGAAGAGAGGTCCAGGTAGAGGGACAGAAGGTAGGAATGCTTCCTGTCTGCCAGGGCTATGGAGGGGCCAGTGGCTGGAGCAAAATGAAAGGCAGAAGTAGGAGACAAGGTTAGAAAGGGAAGCTAGAGATGAAGTTGACCATGTAGGGTCTTCTGCACCAGTAAAGATTGTGTGGAAAAACAAGTGATTTATGTTTTTTGTTTTGTTTTTTTGTACTGGGGATCGAACTCAGGACCTTGTGCTTGCAAGGCAGGTGGCGGCACCACTGAGCTAAATCCCCAGCATGATTTATGTTTTTAAAGGATCACTTTGACAACAGCACATGCTTGTGATGATGCATAGAGCTGGATCACGTCATTAATCTCTGCGGGTGAATATAAAATGGTACAGCCACTTGGGGAAACAGGGGCAGTAGCTTAGAAAACCAAATGTGTAATTACTCTACACTCAGCAGTTGCTCTCCTGGATGTTAATCCTGGAGAAATGAAGATTTAGGGTCACATAAAAACCTCTACACAAATATTCAAAGTAGCTTTAGTCATAATTTCTAAAAACTGGAATCAGCTTAGATGCCTTTCAACAGGGGAAGAGTTAAGCTACTCAGCAATAAAAGGAAATTCCAACTACTGATACCTGCAGGCGCTTGGATGAATCTAAAGGAAATTATGCTGTTGAAAAGGGGCAGCCCCAAAAGCTCCCACACTGCATAATTTGATTTATGTAATTAATCAATTCATGTATTTATTTGCAGTCCTAGGTATCAAACCCAGGGCCTCGCATATGCTAGCCAAGTGTTCTACCACTGAGCTACATCCATCCCCAGCCCCTATTTATATAATATTTTTTAAATGACACAGTTTTAGGAATGCAGAATAGATTGGTGTTTGCCACAGTTTAGGGCCAGGGTAGTGGCATTGGGTTGTGGAAAGGAGAGGGGAGGAAGAGAGTGTGATTATTATATAAAAGGATGGAGTCCTTGTGGTGGAAATGCTCACCTTTTCACAGGTTTTTAGCATATTCCCAAGGTTGTTCACTGTGGTCAACTCCAGAACATTTCGTCACCCCACAGAGAAACCCCTTGCCTGTTCTCCCTCTCTCAAGCCCTGGAGCTAGCAGTCTGTTTCTGTCTGTGAATCTGCCCCTTCTGGACATTGCATGTGGACGCAGTTGTCCAGCATTGGGCTGTCTTGACTGACCTTTTTTTCACTTACTATGATAGATTTTTTTGGTTATATTTTTAATTTTTAGTTGGCAGGTAGTAATTGTACATGTTTATGGACAGATTGGTTTTTGAATTGCATCTTCTAGTAACTGTTCTTATATCCAGCTAACTCACTAGCAGGAAAGATGTTATTTTAGTGGCCCCTTTTCTATGCTAAAGAGTATGGAGTGGGAAAATCCTATGCCTGGTTCCCTAATCAAACAGCACTTATATTTTAAAATAAAACTTTGGTAGGTATATTTGCATACTTGTTGTCTTCCCTTCATTTTTACAGCTCTGGATTTGATTTTCAGCTCTGTTGAACAAACCTTTCTCTGAGCCCTAGTCTTTTCATACATAAAATGGGGATAATAGCTCTGCAGCATATAGCCTGAGGTTCTTGGGAGGACTGATCAGATGACATGTCACTTTCTGTCCCTGACATGTCTGACTCCTACCACTAGAGCTTGCTGAATCCAAAGTATCTAGCCCCTACTACATTCTCGGGATGTAGTCATTGAATGAATCCTTGGTATAACTTGTGTTTTGTTATGCATAAAGCACTTTTTATACTTCCCACTTTTGTTTTCCAGGATATTTTCTCTACAATTTTTTACTTACTGGTTTCATGCTTTAGAAACTTGTTTTCCCTTATTATAAAATGTACATGCAGAGTGGTTGTCTTAGTCATTTTCTCCTTGCTGAGACAAAATACCCAACATCTAAAGTTAAAGGAGGAAGGATTTATTGTAGCTCACAGTTTGTAGAGGTTTCAGTCCATAATCACCTGGCTCCAAGGCTAGCACATGGCAGAGGGGCCACACAAAGGAGAAATAGTTCATGGGAGGCAGAAGGCAGCCAAGTACCAGAGCAGCAGCAACAGCACCCTTTCTGTCCCTCATAGTCTACCCAGGCTACACTCTCTCAAGGCACCATGAATCAATCCCAGTATTACATCCTTAATCCCAGCATCACACACTTGAGATTCAGCCACCTCCAGAAAGTTCCACCTACGACTGCATATGGTTTGGGGGGACATCTAGATATAAGCCGTATCATTCCTCCCCTGTTCCCCAAAAGACTCATGTGCATCTCTTTATACAAAAGACACTTAGTCCATCTTTAAGAGTTGCCAGAGTCATAACAGCTTGAGCATTGTCGAAAAGTCAAAGTCCAAAGTCTCTGAGATTTAATGCAGACTCTTAGCTGCAAGCCCCTGTACAAATGAAAAGAAAGTCAAACACTTCCAACATACAGTGGGACAAGATAAACATTACTATTCCAAAAGGTACAAATAGAAGGATAGAAAAGAATGAGACCAAAACAAGTCCAAAATCTAGCAGGGCAAACATTAAGTCCTGTAGTTCCGTGTCCAGCATCCAAAGCAATATGTGGCAAGATGTGAACTTCAAAGTGCTTGGGTGGCTCCACCCCTATGGCACTGCACATGGTTGTAGCTTCCATAGCTTTTCTCTTGGGCTGGCTTTGCTCACTCCTTGCAGCTTTCCTCAGATGATCCACGTTTCTGCCTTCTCCAACCTTGTGGACCCTCCATTGCGCCTTTGGCTCCACACTCAGAGATTCACAAACTGCCCTCTCAGGGGTACCCTGCCTGGCCTCCCAGATCTTCTGAAATCTGTGTGGAAGCCTTCCTGACCCAACAACTCTTGCATCCTGCAAGCACCCAAAACCAGTACCACGTGGATGACGCCAAGATCTGCTGCCAGCTGGAGCAGTAGTAAGCTTCCTCCTCTCTTGGGTGTCAGGGTTGAGTGCTGGATTACTGAGCACTTGTGTGAATTATGGGATAATTATTTTCCTAATTTCCAGTTGCCTGCTTAGACTGTTAAGTTTCGATTATTCCATACTGCTATGAACATATCTGTTTCCACTCTGGCTTGTCTCACAAAATGGTGTTTTTTAGAAACAGTTCCTAGTGTTGATCATTTTTCTGTTATGGTTAGTGTTTTGTGTATATTTTGTTTGATTAATTTTTCATTTGCCTGAGGTCATGAATGTGACCTCTGGTGGCTCATGTGTGACTGCCCCATTGGGTGGCACAGGACAGTCCCACCATGTGGCACAAGCCGCCTGAGTACCACTGGTAGTTCAAGCTGGCGGGAACGTGGTAACAAATGAGTCATGTGTAAATGTGAGTACTGCGTTTGTCCACTACTGCCTTCCAAAACCAGTCCCTGGTTTTTTTTGTTTTGTTTTGTTTGTTTTTTTGGTACCAGGGATCGACCTCAGGACCTTGTGCTTGGGAGGCAGGTGGCAGCACCACTGAGCTAAATCCCCAGCAAGCAGTCCTTGTTTTTAAGTGAACTCACTTTAAGTGGACTTCTTGGTATAATTAGTTTTCATAAGGAGGAGGACCTCTTTTACTAAGATGCTCTCATTGTACATAATTAGCATGCTTCAGTCTGTCTTTGGATTTTAAGAAATTTTAATACAGCATGGAAGATTTTTCACTGTATTCCATAGATGGCTTTTGTCTCTACTCCATGGAAGATGGTGTCACATTCAGAAGACAGAGGATGTGGCTGCTTAAAAGACTGAATTTATTCTTTGTATTTTGCAGTATTGGGGATTGAAACCAGGGCCTTGCACATGCTAGGCAAATGTTCTACCTCTAAGGTATATCCCTAAGTGGTTTTTTTTTTTATTTTTGGTACTGGGGATCAACCTAGGTGGGTTTTTTTTAATTAAAAAAAATTTTTTTTTTTTGGTACCGGGGATCACTCGGGACCTTGTGCTTCCAAGGCAGGTGGCAGAACACTGAGCTAAATCCCCGGCCCCTTTTAAAAATTTTTTTAAATTTAATTTAATTTTGGTACTGGGAATTGAATTGAGAGCCTTGTGCCTGCCAGGCAAGTGCTGTTTTTTTTTTTTTTTTTTTTTTTCCTTTTGAGACAGTCCTCCTTGTGATCCTCCTGCCTCAGCCTCCTCAGTAGCTGGGATCACAGGCATCTGCCACTGCCCCTGGGACAAGACTGTGAATTTTGATGAGAGTACTAAATCGTTGTTGTATATGTTGTATGTTCTTTGATAACTTAACCAATGGCATGCCTTGCAGTTAAGAAGAGGCTGGCTTGTTCTCATTTCCAGGGTGAAGTTAAAAAGACCATAGAGATTGAAGAGCCAGGACTATTCTTAGCTCTGTCGATCCAGTTCCTGCTCAGAGCATGATGCTTCCTTTTTTCACTTCAATTTTCATACATACTTTTCACGTGGAACAAGTCAGTGCGACTTACCAGTTCATCAGTCTAAATCTCATGAGGGAATGAAATGGTTGCGGTTTTCTTAAACTTTGAGTTTGTTTTGAGACAGGTCCTTGCTGTGTAGCCCAGCCTGTCCTCGGGCTCACAGTGTACCCCAGGCTGTCCGCCAACTTGCAGTGATCCTCCTGTCTCAGCCTCCCGAGTGCTGGGGTTACAGGTGTGTAGCATGCCCAGCTTTAAACTGGTATTTTGGAAAGTTTAAGTTTAATAAAAATTGTGGAGTTGTTATAAGGTATCATGTATTAGATTATATATATGTTTATCCACGTGGTGTATTTAAGAAAAATGGAGCAAAATAAGTGCTTTGGTAGCAAGTAGGTGGTTTGCTTCTATGCTTCTCAGACAAAATAACTACTGTATGTAATTATTCTTTGAATCATAAGACTCACAACCACTGGAGATTATCTGCCTACAGAATTTTATGATTAAATGACTATTGAGTGTGGGAAGGATTCAAATTTAAGTATAGTAATACCTTGGTTTAGAAATGCTTCTGTTTGCAAACGATTTGGTTCGCAAACAAAAGCATTTGGCAAAATTTTCCTTCCCCAAACTCCACATCAGGTGACAAACATAACCACTGACCCCCTCACCCCCTTCCCCACACAAACACAAATGCAGCCATTTTCCCCCAAATCACAAAACAATTAAGTTCTTTAACCAAGCTACCACGTATATTATGTGTAAATATATTTATTTATTTATTTTTTTTTTTCCCTCAAAAGGGTTTGGATTGCTGGAAAATGATTCAGGATAGAGTAAGAAGAGAACCTTGAAAAATGTGTGATTTTTTTAGCTGATTGTGATAGAAGGTCTGCGCCTTCTCTCTTTTCTTTGTGATACCGGAGATTGAACTCAGGGTGAATGCTAGGTGAAAGCTTTACCTCTGAATTATACCTCCAGTTCTTTTTTGTTGTTTTTTTTGGGTTTTTTGGTACCGGGGATCGAACTTGGGACCTTGCGCTTGTGAGGCAGGTGCTGGAACTACTGAGCTAAATCCCTGGCCCTAAACCTCCAGTTCTTTCTGATTTTATTTTGAGGCAAGATTTCACTAAATTGTGCAGGCTGGTCTGAAACTTCCAATCCCTCAGCTTCAGCCTCTGAGTAGCTGGGATTATAGATGGGCGACCCTGGGTGGTCTCCTCTTTTTTATAGCAGAGTCTCGGTAGGGAGTAAGACTGAGAGAGCTGAGCATTATGATGTGTGCCTGTGGCTCCAGCACTGTGGTAAGCTGAGGCATGAGGATCACAAATTTGAGCTCAGCCTGGGCAACTTAGTGACTTGCCAGCCCTTGTCTAAAAAAAAAAAAAAAAGGAATGGAGATGGACTCAGTGAGAAGGCTCTGGGCTCCATCCCCAGCACAAAGAAACAAACAAGGACTACTTGTCTTGCAGAGGGAGGGGTTCCCCCAGTCTGCAGCATTTGTGTTCAAGGACATTTGGGATGGCTTCAGTCTTGTCTTTTTCCTTTCCCTCCCTCCCTGCCCCTTCTTTCCTTCCCTCCCTCCCTCTCTCCTTTTATGTAATCCAGGCAGTCTTTGAACTCTGTGTTTTAGCTTAGGCTGAGGTCAAACTTGTGATATTCCTGCCTCAGCCTCCTGGCTGCTGGGATAACAGATTGCACCACCACTCCTGACCGCAGTGTTTTCTTTTGTGAAGCTTTACAGCTTCTGGTTTTTTATCTTTCAGTTTTAAAAACTCAGTTTTATTTATTTTTGTTTTTATTTGTTTGTTTGTCTTTTGAGGCATGGTCTCACAGTATAGTCCAGGCTGGCCTTGAACTCACTGTGTAGCTCAGGCTGGCCTCGAACTTGCAGCAGCCCTCCTGCCTCAGCCTCCCCAGTTGGGGGATCACAGGTGTGCCCACCATGCCCGGCAGAACTCAGTTTTAAATGAAGAACTTCCATCATTTACCTTCAGAAGACTGGCTTCATTCCGTGAGTCAGTTCAAGAACTTTGGGTCAGTTGTGGGGTGCATTAGCTTTTCCACACCTTGTGGGCGCTATAATTGTGGAACCTGTGGAGTGGGGACTATGACGTCCTGGCCAGGAGGTGTCAGAGGGAGCGCTTACCCAAAGGGCTGTTGGGGAGTGAGACAGGCTTCACTGGGTTTGCTTAGGAAGGAGCTGACCAGAAGGACAGAACACCTTGTCATTTTGTTAAGAGAGTGAAGTTCTGTTTTTAATAGTCAGATAAGTCAGTCTAATGAAATAAACCCAAGGGGGGCAGGCTTCAAGAGTGAGGCCCATATTGGTTAATGCTGGGTTTATCTGACCTTGTGAAGGGAGACATCATATTTGTAAGCTCCTGTTTGTATGAACTGTAGGAAGGTGGCCCAGCCTGTTCCTCAGGCCTGCAGATAGTGTGAAACTGTCTGCTCTCTCTCTCTCAGCTCCCTGAGCTGTAGTCACATTGGAGTCTTATGGTGGAGTCATTTTTAGCCACAGAGATAACTGGCACTTTGACAAGGTGGTCAGTGCACGCCTGGAAAACTCCAGAGGGACTCGGGGAACCACTTCCTTTGGAGGCCTCCTTCCCCAGCCATTAGCTCGGCACTCTTTCTTGAAGACAGACGAGGCCTGTTGCTCAGGCAGCCACAACACATCCATCATAGTGGCCCACCACAAACAAGACACTTGTTCCCATGTTGAATCTGCTGCGCCCCTTCAGTGGTAGTCGGAAAGGTCAGATTTGGAGAGCTGAGGGACTTGCTGGGAACCACACCTTGTGGGCCTGAAGACAGAGGCTCCAGTCTGCAGGTTCTGAGGGGATCCTGACTTTCCCGAAAGCCTCGAATCATGAGTATTTCTATTGTAGCCGTTGTTACATGGTAAGGTCCACCGAGTTGTTTGTCAGCCTTCCTTTCATCACCACCTCTGAGGAGTCCCTTTAGATACCATGTGATGCACGTGTGAGTTCAAGTCATTCAGGGCTATGACAGATTTTCGCTTTGGAGATCAGGGCAGTAGGCAGGTGTGGTTGGTTTGCAGCCTAGAATGCTCAGCAGGGCCAGTGATCTCTAGTTCTCCCTGTGGCTGTCTTAAATGTGGCAAAACCTAAGCTGGGATAACCGAGGCTTTAATACAGTAGTTTAGAGAAGAGAGCATTTTTCTTCTCATAGGATCTTAAGAATAGGTATAATTTACATAAAGTAAGACATGCTCATTTTAGGGTGCAGCTCTGTGAGTGTGGGCCAGTGCCTAACACCCTGTAACTACTGCTGTAATCAGGATTTAGAGCAGCAGTTTCCCATACCTCTCTGGTAGTTCCCTGGCCCTGGAAATGACTGACCTCTTTTCTGTTCTGGTAGAGCTGTTCCAGAATGTTCTAGATGGAATCACCCAGTGTGGCCTTTGAGCCTAGCTTATTTCCCCAAACACCGTGTGCTGAGGTTTGTCCTGTGCCCCATCTGTGCCTTGCCTCTTGGTGGCCAAGGAGTTTTCATTGTCTGGCTGCATTTTGTTTAGCTTTCCCCAGCTGGAGGATGTTTGGCTTGTTTACGGCATGGCACCTTCAAAGTGAGTGCCTCATGAGGATGGGACGTCCTCGGGACCTGGGCTTCTTAGGGCCACTTAGGGACCCAAGATCCTTCCGTCCTATTGCCCTGCAGTCTTCTTGTCAAAATCAAAAGCTGGGAGCGAGGCGTATTTGTTCTGCGAGGGGGGAGATAAAAGAGGAACTTCCCAGGGCAGCAAGGCAGGAATTCCACGTGCCACTCCTGTGCCCATTTCATCTGTGGGCTTGGTCACGTCTGCAGCTAGCTGCAAGGAGGCAAGGGAACTTCCAACTGGCTCATGCGTCTAAGAAGGGGAGATAGAGTCTGTGTGTCAGTAAAGGCCCCTCTTAGCAAAGAGCTGAGTGGCCAACATCCCTGGTGAGAGGACTGCTGGTTCCTTACTGGCGGGAACATTCAGGCCCTGTCCTTTCTCTGCTGGGAGCCCTTTTCTGCTCTTCTTGGCCCCTGACCTTACCCTTGGGGAGATCTTTCTTAGCTGTTTTCCTCCCTGGCCACCTCTGAAGTGGCTATCGGGTATACCTGCCGTGGAATTGTACAATTTTAGTGGCCAGTGCCTTTCCATGTGCTTTCAGGAGCCTGGAATTATATCTAGAATTAAATAGGCACAGGTGTTTGTAAGTTAGTTTTTAAGTTTCTTTAGAGTTAGAATTCCCTCTAAAGCAGGGCTAGGGATTTAGCTCAGTGGTGCCACCGCCTGCAAGGTCCTGAGTTCAATCCCCAGTACCAAAAAATAAAAAATAAAAAAAAGAATTCCCCCCAAAGCTCAGTGACCTTCTGGTTTCATTGTTTCTAGTAGTACCCTGATTTGGATCAGCTTGTACCATACTTCAGTCCTTTACCTGACTTTGAAGACTTTTGAAGCCATGGGTTTAAGCGGGAAGGAAGTGCTTTAGTCTGATTTCTTGGCCAGGCTGTTTATCTCCTTTTGCTCTGAGAAGTCTCAGTAAGAAGCTTATTTCTGGCTGTTTGGGGATATAGAAATGGTTAGCTTCCTGCATACGCCTCACCGAGGACTGTATGGTGTGCTGACTGTAGTAAGCTGACAGTGTGATTTTGTGAAACAGAGGCAGCTTGTTATATAGAACGGATACCATATTGTTGGTCTCATTGAGTTTGGTGTGTCCCATCCATTGTAAGCCATGCCATCATCTCTGTACTGCTGAGAAAGGCAAAGGCTGATAATTAAACTATGACGTGCCATTGGTTGTAAGATGTATTCCAGTTTCAGTAATATTAACATGGGAAAAATGTGAATGGAACTTGAATTGGTAAGGTACACATTAGATTTAAAGCCAGGAGTTCCCTGCTGGCCCTGCTCCATCCTGTTTATGTGATCTTGGATGAGTCCTTGTCGCACAGGAATGCTTTTGTGACATGGCCTGATTTTTCTGTGGATGACTGTCATTAGGCAGAACCTGGTGAAGCTCCTCTCTGCCTCCCTGTCGTGACCCTCCCCCAACCCAGCTTGGAGTGTAACGGTCCATTTGTAGTGGTCAAGAAGTACCGAATGGACGAATGAAAGAATGAAGTGTAGAAATAATGAAGTGGAGAGCTCAACACATGTTCACTTTTTTCCTCCTTTTATTTTTATTTGTAGAAAGAAGGAACTCTCAGCCACCAAGAAAGACCGTGTGAATCATTGTCTGACAATATGTGAAAACATAGTGGCGCAGTCTCTCAGGTAATCAAACTTTGAATTTCTGCAGGAAATAAAAACTGTATTTTTGATCTGAATGGGTTAGAATGTTCTTTGTGCCCCCAGTTGTCTTTAAGAAATCTGTTTAAAATAGAGATCCTGGCTGAGGATTTAGCTCAGTGGTTTTGGCACCTGCGGCGCAAGCACAAGGACCTGAGTTCGATCCCTGGTACCAAAAAAATTAAATAAATAAAATAGAGATCCTTTCCCCATGTTTCTGGCTATGTCCATACAATCGTAAGTAATGTTTCTGTTTTGTAATCTTATATATAATAATTATAGCCATTGTGATCATTGAACAACATGTTTATATTTAATTAGCACTCTTTTTTTTTGTATTAAATTCTTTTATTGGTACATTGTAGGTATACAATACAATTACATTTCTCATTGGGAATTGTACCTTTACATAATGCATCTTGG
>NW_004624755.1:24671344-24699057 GCF_000247695.1 Heterocephalus glaber | reverse complement strand
ACATACACACACACACGGGGGGGGGGCGGGGATTACACTGCCAGCTGGAAGCCAGAGTAGCTGTACTAATCCCAGACAAAATGGATCTCATAGCTAAGGCTGCTACTTGAGACAGGGTGGCTGTTTCCTAATGAAGGGGATCAGTTTTCAAATGGGTATAATCATCCTAAGTGTTTATGCCCCAACCGCTGAGCTTCAGAAATACATGAAGAAATGTTCATGTACCAGTTCCCCATGATGAATGTACATGCGAACACATACTAATAAAAATTTGAAAATACATGAAGGAAAAGTAGATATAACTGCAAGTAAAAAGTTAAAGCCAGAGATTTCAGCAGCTTTCTTTAATAATTTATAGAACATATAGGCCTAAAATTGGATCTAGAAGACTCGACCAGTTACTCCCCTATTGTGACCTGATTGACATTCATGGGACACTACACAATTCACTCATCATGTTTTCACAGAATGTCTGCCAGTGGAGGCCAGATGCTGGGCCGCAAAGCAAGTTAACTATGAGAGGATGCAAACCCAGTGACCCTCCTGCCTCAGCCTCCCAAGTACCTGGGATTACAGGTGTGTGCCGCCACACCTGGTTACAGTTCTTAATTTTCACGTATGTCCCTTTTCTCCTGCAGAATCCATCCAGGATACTGGGCAGCTCATAGTTTCTGATCGTGTCTCCTTAGGTGCCTGTTGGTTGTGACAATTTTTCTTCTTTCTTTACTTAGAAATTCTCCAGAATTTCAGAAACTCCTGGGCATCGCCATGGAACTTTTCCTGTTGTGCAGTGATGATGTGGAGTCAGATGTCAGGATGGTGGCTGACGAATGCCTCAACAAAGTTATCAAAGTAAGAACCCTGGGGCTCTGTCACCTAGGAGCTGCAGTCATGGTAGGCAGGGAGGAGTCACCTCCAGCCAGTGTTCTTGTGTCTGGGGTGGCTTGGCCGGAGGATGTCTGCAGCCTTCCATCTCAGGCATTTAATTTAGGTACCAGCCCAGGGGGAAGGCGCTGTTTCCCTGGTACTGTGGGGCTCAGAGAGGAGCTCTGAGGTAGCCACCTCCTGCTCCCGGGGGAAATGTCTGGGGCACTGTTTGGGTGAGCATTGCCCTGAGAAAGCAGTGGAGCAGGAGTGAAGTCTAGCTTTGGTGTTTCTAGTGTCCCCTCCTCTGTGTCCTTCACCTGTCCCTCCTGAGAGAGGTCAGGCAGCACTGCTTGCAGGTAACAGTGGGGGTTCTCGAGCTACTGGGCTAGCTAGAAGTAGCATGACATGAGTGGGGGCAAGGAGTGCCCAGCACAGGGTGACCAAGACAGGACAGCACTGTTGCTGGGTCTCTCTGCTGGGAGAGGGAGGGAGGGAGGGCGGAGCACTGGGCTTGCTCTGTCCTTGTGTCTCAGCATCTGCTCCAGTCACTGTGGCTCTAATCTGCTGTTCCTTTTTTTGTTTGTTTTCTGCTGCCGCTGAAGATTAAAGTCCTTCCTCTGTGCCCTGATTCTTAGCATTTTGCAGAACTATGCTTGTTTTTATCATTCTGCCCTTACTTGTGTGAGTTCCTGTCCTGGTCCTCTGATTTGATTACACCTTGAGTTTGTGAATGGGCCTTTTGAATTGAGCCCACAGGTACGTATTGCTCCCTCTGTAGGCTGACTGGTGCTGATGAAGGGTCTGTGACAGTTCTTGGCACTTTCTCCAAAACCTGTTTCTTGACCATAGTTAAGGAGAATGTGTTTCTTATTCTCCTCTCTGCAGGGTTCCTGTTTTATTGGACCTTTGAAGTTTTTCCTCTTTTCCCCCACTACTATACTTCTGGTCTGAGCACTGAAATTTAGATAAGGCTTTGAGAAAGGGTACCATCTCGTCCCTTTCCTTGAAGACTGACTTCTTGGTCATACTCACTTGAACCAACAATTCCATCCTTCCAAGGGTTAGGTTTGTTTTTCTTTTGGTACCGAGGATTGAACTCAGAACCTTGCACTTTCGAGGCAGGCACCAGAACCACTGAGCTAAATCCCCGGCCTTCCAAGGGTAGGTTTGTTATTTCCCTTCCCTGTTAGTCTTAGGACAGAGCTGTCCTATGGTCTCTTTCCAAAGCTTTACTTTGCAGAGTGTCAGATCTTACCTAGCCCAAGCAGTAAACTTCCCCTTCCTTCATGGGTCCAGCCTCCTCAGGAAGGGAGTCACCCAGTTGCTCCTATGTCTAAGGAAGTCAAGAATTATACTAGTCACTTCACCATTATTGGGATAAAGTACCTGATATATACAACTTAAAAGAGAAAAAGGTTATTATGGCTCACAGTTTCAGAGGGTTCAGTCTGTGCTCAGCTGGTTCCCAGGCAGAAACATCCTGGTGGAAGGATGTAATGGAACAAAGCTGCTTCATTCACAGTGGCTGGGAAGGGAGCCAGAGAGGAAAGGGCCCCGTAGGTCACCCCTGCCTGGCCCACCCAGACACACCCAGACGTTGTTTCTTAATCCAGTCAAGTTGACAGTCACAATTAAAGGATATACGAATCATTGATAGGCAGAATGTGTAGAGAGGTCTGTGTTAGAATCTTGCCTCTATACTTATCAACTGAACAACTTTGGAAATGTACTTAATTTCTGTGAGACTCAGTTTTCTCAACTATAAAATGAGACCAAAGAGTTTTTGTTGTGTGTACATGTTTGTGTGGGCATTGTCACATCCTGGTCCCTTGGGGTGGTAGCCAGTAATTTTATTAGTAATATAGTTTTCACACTCTGCCCAGTGAAGTGGACCATGAAGGGGCATGGTGTGACCGTGCACCTGCTGCTTTCTGTTTTCTGTTACGTGTGTCTCAGGAGTCCTGTTGCCCAGGGAATCTTTCCTGCCTGGGTGGCAGATGGTCTCCAGGCCACCATGCTTTTTTTGTTCAGGGCTTCTGTGTAGCTGCTGTCGTGCCTTCCCTGCACCTGAACTTTGTTCCTGATGCTTTTGCCTGCCCACAGTGACTTGATGACAGGCTCAGTGTCACCCGCTGTGTGTGGCTGGGGCACTGGTGCCCCCCACATGGTGGTGTCCCACAGTGTGTTTGCAGATGGCCTGTTTCAGTTCCACTTGCTTCCCCAGGCCTGGATACTCTTGCTCACTTTTATTATTTGCACTAGCAGGACCAGGCCAGGCTTTCCCTGGTATTTCAGTTCTTTTGAAAGTTCTTTATTTTTTTATGGTGCTGGGGATCAAACCCAAGGCCTCAAGCATGCTAAGCATATACTTTTCCGCCAAACTGCTTCCCCAGCCTGATGCAGGGGTGGGTAATCATGGATAGCCTTGTGCGTGGCAAGGAGGTGGTCAGGAGGGACAGACAGAGCAGTAAGACTCAGACCCTCTGATACCGATTGTTTTGGGCTTGAAGCCTGCCTTCCTCAGCCTTTCCCGGAGTTGCTGGACAGTGGGCTGGCCCAGGTCTGGAGGCTGTGCACAGTGGCTCTAGGTTGCAGCTGTAGGCCCCGGTTCTCTTGCTGCCCTACTCTCTGCTTCTTTCCCATTTCGTCTGTGTTTCCAGTCTCCAGGTGCAGAAGTGCCAGCGTCTCACAGTACATCCCGAACATAAGACAGCCTCTCTCCTCCCTTTCGTTTACAGTTGGTGTGAGAGTGTTTGCTGCACTCAGATCTGCCTCCTTGTGTAGACCTGTGGCCGTGAGGTTCAGTGGGTGGGAGTAGGATCAGGGTCCAGCTAGGTTTGCCCGCCTAGCGGCAGAAGAGGGTGGGCTGGGACTCCTGAGTACTCCTCAGCCTCCCACCCTGTGATCTTGAGTGGCCTCAGCCGCAGTCGTCCGTGGACCACTAGTGCAGATGGGAGGCTCCTGTGAGAGCTTTAGAGTTCATTTTAAATTTGATTTACATAGTATTTACCATGAAAGTTCATTCTTTGTCCTTCATGTTTTCTTTGGGAGAGCGATCAGTATCTGGTGTATGTGATGACTTCTGCATACATGTGGTTCTCTCTTTTTGGTACCGGGGATCGAACTCGGGACCTTGTGCTTGTGAGGCAGGCGGCGGCACCACTGAGCTACATCCCCAGGCCTGCTTCTCTCTTAATGAACGACTGCCTAGTTTAGTTTTAGTTATGTTTTACTTCGCCTCAAATGGAAGATCTGGTTCCCTTTTAGTTTTCTTTAGGCCCAGGAGAGGACTGTATCCTCCATAAACAGATCTCCTGTACTTCCCAGTAGGCTTTTTTATCCCTTTGCTAAACATCCTTTTTGTGTGTGTGTTTTACAGTTTTTATTGGTACAATTTAGATATACATAGTGATAACTTTCATCAGGAGATTTGTACTTGTACATAATATATTTTGCTGGTTCTTTTTTTCCCATTCCTTTCCTTTCCCTTCAACCTCTCTTCCCCTCCTTATTTACAAAAGTTTTATTTCTATTTTTTTCCTTTTATTCTTTTTTTTTGTCCCTTTCCTTTCCCCCTCCCTTGTTCCCCTTCCCATTTGAACATTTTCTTCCCATTTCCCAATATCTGTTATACACTTTTGGTCCTTATTTACACTCTCAGTTTTGCACACCAGAGAAACAATTTGGTATTTAAACATGAAACGTGTGTCTGATTTATTTCACTTTAAGATGCATCCATTTAGTTACAGATGTCTCAAGTTTATCCTTCTTTATGGCTGAGTAGTACTCCATTGTATAAAAAACCCCACATCTTCTTTGTCTGTTCTTCAGTTGATGGGCACTTGGCTCTTTCCAAGCTTTAGGTATTACACACCGTGCTGCTATAAACATGGGTGTGTGTATATTGCTGTGATATCGTGCTTTTAATTCTTTCTCCCCTGTAGGCTTTGATGGATTCCAACCTGCCAAGGCTCCAGTTAGAACTTTACAAGGAAATCAAGAAGGTAGGCAGGCCTTCACTTTCCATTGTGCTATATGGGCAATGAGCAGTATATGGGAAGCTATCTTTTAGTTGAAAAGTAAAACTGTGAGAAGGAAATGCTGTTTGCAAATGTTGACTTTATTGTTCTACTTTGCTTCAAGAGGTTACTTTTCATTAGATGAGATGGAAGTTAAAAATGGCAACTTAATTTTTTTATAACTTTATAAATGAAGCCCACTGGACCTTAAAAAATCCCTGAAGTAGTTCCCAGATATGTCATATATTTAACTAGCTTGGGGGCCAGGGATTTAGCTCAGTGGTTCTGGCACCTGCCTTGCAAGCACAAGGTCCCGAGTTCCATCCCTGGTACTAAAAAAAAAAAAAAAAAAAAAAAAAGATATATATTTAACTGGCTTTTTCTCTAAAAGGAGAAAATATCAGAGAATGTTTTGTTTCCATGCAACCTCTTTATGGCAATCGTGTGCTCTTAACATGACACTTTGCTGATTAAACCCATTCAGAACGGCGCCCCTCGGAGCTTGCGTGCTGCCCTGTGGAGGTTTGCTGAGCTGGCTCACCTGGTTCGGCCTCAGAAGTGCAGGTATGTCGGCCCTCTGGGCCATTGTATCATTGCTGTTGGTGGGTGGCCGCTCCTGGTGATCCTTTCCATCTCAGCGCGTGTCCCCTCTGCGCTTCTTCCCGCCCCGCCGCCTGAGGTGGGCTGCCTCTGCCTTCTATGCTTGCGCTTGCCGGCTCATATTTCCTCCCCAGCACTGACCCTGTCGGGAGTACCCCATGCACTTCACTCCTGGGCTTGCTTGCTTCGTGTCCTATCCTCTGCCTGAGACTTACAGGATGCAGACCCCAGAGCAGCAGGGGCCTTGCTGTCTTGTTCTCTGCTTCGGCCCCAGATAATCAGCAGCCTTATCACCACCAGTTCTAGGAGTTACAGGAAAACAGGCATTGTCTACTACAGTGGTTGAAAAGGTGAATGTTGGACTGTGCATAAAGTTTTGACTGGTCGAAACAGTTTGTAGCGGATTAAAAAATAATACAGGACTGTAGTTTTCATCAGCTCCTCCCTTTTCTCAAACTGGCACAACATGCCCATGTCCCAGAGGGACATGTACCCTCAGCTCTCCCCGAGAAGCTAGTAGGTAGAGGGGCCTAAACCCTGACTGTTCATGGGTAATGGTGACATATTGCTCTGAGGTTGCATTTGGTTAAACATCTTGTATGGGTGTAGGACACACTCACTAAGGAAGTTTCTTTTTATAACCCCTTTCCTTTTACTCTCTTTATATTAATGCATGGATGTGTTGAGAATTAAACTCAGGCCTCACTACACATTCCCAGCCCAACTATCCTTATTTTGAAAAACTTGTTATAGTCCTGAAGCAGCACACCCCAAGTTCCCCACAAAACAGCTGAAGTGACCTTAAAAGACATAATCGTCTTGATGTCCCTGCTTTAGGGTCTCTCCTTACTCATCCTCAGTGCCATTCACATGCAGTCCAGACCCCTCACCCAGGCCCCCTGGCCTCGTCACTGTAGACGCAGTGCACTCTCTCAAACAAGTCACTGTATTTCCCCTCAGGCCTCACAAAAGAATACCCTCCTTTGAGAGGCCTCTGGCCTCTTGTCTAACGTATTCCCAGCTACCCTGGGCTTTGCGTCAGGAAGTGGTCTGTGCTGCCAGTGGCCTTGAGTGCTGCCTGTCCAGGGTCGCTCACTGTTTCTTCCTTACACGTTTGTTTCCTCACCAGAAGTCCAGGTTGCAGCTTGAAGGCCTTGATTGGTTTGAACGTGTTTTCTCCTTTTATTTTATTTATTTATGGTACTGGAGATCAAACTTGGGTCTTTGAGCTTACAGGGCAGGTGGCAGAACCACTGAGCTAAATCCTCGGCCCTAGTTTTCTCCTTTTAAAGGAAAGTTATATTCACTTGAATATTTTTAATGTACTGTTTTCTCATATTACCTATGGTTTCCAATTGAAAATGAGAATTTTCATACCTCTTATAATTCACTGCAGATAGCTTGAGCTGAGCTTAAGAGTCCTCTGAAACTGGAATGATGGAGGCCAGTTGAACTCCATCTGTGTCTAGTCCTCCTGGTCTTCTAGCTGAGCACTATTAGTCTGCTTTAAGGGCCATTGTGCTTATACACCTGGCTTTCCCCCCACAGGGAGCTAGAGAATCTGTAAAATGACAAGTCTTCTTTTGCACACAGGCCTTACCTGGTGAATCTTCTGCCATGCTTGACTCGAACAAGCAGGAGACCTGAGGAATCCGTCCAGGAGACCTTGGCTGCAGCTATTCCCAAAATTATGGCTTCTTTTGGCAATTTTGCAAATGACAATGAAATTAAGGTATGATTGCTGCCTCTGGTGACAGCCATGTGATTGATGCTGTGAAGGAGTCTTGTGGGCTTAGCCTCCTGGTTAAACAGTCGCTTGAGAGTACTTTTTGCATCATATTGTGCTTCATAATTTAGTTCCCCTTCATCTGTGTCACTTTGAGGGAGTTTCTATCCACTTCTGCCTTTCTGTCACCAGGGAAGAGTTTAGTAGGGAGGTGGTTCAGAGAGTCAGATTCAAATAGCACTTTCTAGAGCAGATTGTCTCTGGTGTATAGGACTGGCCCTTAACCTAGCTGAGGAGAGAAACTAGTAGCAGAGCTCACGGGGGCCCGTGGCTGTGAGTACCCTGTAGTCCCATGGCCACACAGCAGTTCAGTTGCATTTCAACAGGCCACTTGCAAGGTTGCTTTAGGGTTTTTTGTTTGTTTGTTTTTTGTTTTTTGGTACTGGGGATCGAACTCTGGTCCTTGCACTTGCCCAGCAGGCGGTGAAACCACTGAGCTAAATCTCCGGCCGCTTTAGGGTTTTTTTTTAAGATGTCCAGATTGCAACTGTGTCTCACAGGCTGCAGCTTGTAGGGTTCGTGGCCCCTTTGTGTTTGTGGCTCTGCTTGGGCTCCTGAGAGTGCAGTGGTGAGAGCCCTCCCTTTGGAGCTAGGTGGACATGGACTGGAAGTCTGTCCTCTCTGCCAGCTCTTTCCCTTTAGGCCAGTCACCCAGCCACTTAGCTTGTTTCTTTCCTGTTCTTAAGATGGGACCTGAAGGGTGTAGTATTTGGGGATGGAAATCATTTTTCCTCAGTAGTCAGTAGTCACCTGGTACTCTTCCCTTTGGTCAGTATTTGTTGATGTGGTCTCTGGGCGTCTTCATTTTGTGTAGTGTTCCCATGGAGGGCTCTTCTGAGAGTGAGGCAGCTCACAGGTTCTGTCCTTAGTCCTATGCCCTTGGGTAAGCTGTTTAGCCCTCTTTTTTTTTGTACGGGGGATTGAACTTGGGACCTTGCACTTGTGAGGCAGGCAGCAGAACCACTGAGCTAAATTCCCGACCCTGCTTCTTACTTTTTTTCTTGGAGCTTCAAAGTTTTTTCCTTAATATTAAGGTGATATTAAAACCCAATTTCATGAGGCTTGGGATGATGAAGGGAGATGATGACTCTAAAAACTTGAGTGTAGTAACTAAAGCCTCATGCTCAGTGAGTAGGGCCACTGCCACTCTTAGATTCAGTCCACCCTCTGAAGTAGGGTGGCTGCCCCTGGGCTTGCAAGGCAGAAGAGGTGTGGCTGTTGCATGGTGGGGCTGTTGGGAGCAGCTGCCTCTGTGACACCTCTGCTTGGCAGGGGCTGGAACCAGACAGATGGTGGGTAGTGATTTTTTTTTCTTTCAGTCCTGGAGATCAAATCTAGGGGTGCTCTACAACTGAGCCACACCACAGCCCTTTTTATTTTGCGACACAGTCTCCCTAAGTTGCTCAGACTGGCCTCGAACGTTTGATCCTTCTGTCTCAGCCTTGTGCTTAGCTGAGGTTATGGGCATGTGTCACTGCATCTGGTGAAAGATAGTGGGTTTTTTCTTCTTTTTTTGTGGTCCTGGGGATTGAACTTGGGCTCTGCACTGAGCTGTATTCCCAGGACTTTTTAAAATTTTGAGACAAGGTCTTGCTAAGTTCCTAAGTTGCCCAGGTTAGGCTTGAACTTGCAGTTCTTCTGCCTCAGCCTCTTAGTACAGATCGTGTTTTGTAGTTATAGTTCTGGTTATGGTTTTTTTTTTCATTTTTGTATAGAGTAGCCACTAACTATCTCTTTCCAGAATTTTTGGCATTTAAAAAAGTCTTATTTCTCTGCTTCTGTGTCCTTTTATGTCTATTCAAATTTATTATCAGTGAAGTTCAGGAGTACTAAGAGCACTATAAACGAAGATAGTGGCCCTTCTCTTTTTCTCCTAAGCCTTGTCTTGTGGGCGGACACAGCCCTTAATATTTCACATTCCTAAGTAACATGCTTGGACTTCTGTTTTTGGATTTCTGTATTTTAGACATTTTACAACGAAGAGATAGATTTAACTTTAACCTTTCTCCTATCTTTTCACTGTAGTTATATCAGCATTCAATATGCTCTCCTCCTGCCTCAGCTTCTGGAGTTGCTAGAATTCTGGTTGTGCACCACCATGCTTCCTCATGTGTACATTATTCCGTGCAAGTAAACAGTCACGCTGCATACACAGGAGTATATCCCTTTGTACAACTTTCCGTTTTCCTGGAGTTAATTATTGCCTCTCCTACACTTATTGACACTCCCTAGCTGGCACGGCCTCATCCCGTCCAGCAGCTCTGCACGCTGCATCTCATGCAGTTGTCCATGTGACACACTGTGGTTTGGTGGCGCCTCCCCTTGGTAGAGTGTTCCACCCAGAAACCCCCCGCTCTGCCTGTGTGGCCTAGCTGCCCTTGTGTCTGTTGCCTGGTTGATCCCCAGGGCTCTCCTCTGCTGTCTTCCTGGGACTCCTTTGCCAATCACTGTGGGATGCCTGGGTCCGAGAGGCCATGTCTCTGTCTTGTGGAACACAGTCCCTGGTAGCTTCCTGAGAAGGAATGGGCAGTAAATTGAGATTTGGCATTCCTCCAGATGCCTTCATTTCTTCTTTATGCTTGGTTGGGTGTAGTATTTGGGGATGGAAATCACTTTTCCTCAGTAGTTGGCAGTCGCCTGGTACTCTTCCCTTTGCGTTTTTGTATTTATATTTGTTGATGTTGTCTCTGGGCATGTTCATTTTGTGTGGTGTTGTCATTCCCCGGCCGGGTGCGGAGCCATGGGAGCGGACCTTCTCTGGCTGCTGAGGCTTTACCTTGCATGTAGGGAGGGCATCAGCTCTGTGGGGTCCTTACTGTGGTTTAGAAAGAAGGAGGCAGACCATGTGTTTATCAGTCTCCTGACTATCCCAGGTTTGGGATTCTTCCATTCAGCTGTGGGAAAGTCTTAATTGTTTGTAATTTATACTTGACAAGAATTTGAACCTCCTAATCCTTGTTTTCTTCTTCCCTTTTTTTGGATTTTTGAGACAAGGTCCTGCTCCGTAGTCCATGCTAGCTTTGAATTTGCAGGCAGGTGTACCACGCCTGGCTTTTTTATGTGTGTGTGCTGTGGATCAAGTATATGGTAAAGCTACTCCAGTGCTCTCTTCCAGTTCAAGTCCACTTTCATGAAACATGCGATAACCCTCACAGCAGCTTCATCTTTGGCCTGTCTGGATTTTGTCTTTCCAGATTCTGTTGAAGGCGTTCATAGCAAATCTGAAGTCAAGCTCCCCTACGGTCCGGCGCACAGCAGCTGGCTCGGCAGTGAGCATCTGCCAGCACTCCAGGAGGACGCAGTACTTCTATAGCTGGCTGCTCAACGTGCTCCTGGGTAAGGTCCCTGCCTGGTACTTCCTTAGGACTAGAAGTCTTGGCTAAACCAGCTGATCCCTCGACGTCCAGACCTGGCTGCGGCTCTGGGCTGCCGGGTAACTGAGTTGCACCGGGCCTGCTGTGTGCACATGTAGGGTCTGTGACTACAGCTGCTGCAGTGCCCACGGGCATCTCACTGGCCAGGGGAAGCGGAACAATGTGCGGCCTGACCCTCCTCTGTTCTTGCAAGTCCCCTGCTCGCAGTTTTTCCTGTAGTTTCAGCAACTGTGGAAATCACACTAGTGAGTGCTGGACTGGAGGTGCATGTTTGCTGTAAAATAACTGCCTGGCATGGTTGCAGTCGATCTCTGTGAGGGCCACACTAAGCTGAGGCCCTCCCGGATCTGGGCACCCAGTCTGTTCTTCCAGTCACATCTGTGCCCACTTTGTCCCTTACACCAGCCTTAGTAGAGGGCGGTCCTGCAGGTCTCTTGCTTTTAAAAGTCTCTGAGTAGGGGCTGGAGATTTAGCTCAGTGGTTCTGCAGCCAGCCTCAAAAGCACAAGAATCCGAGTTCGATCCCCAGTACCAAAAAAAGTCTCTGAGCAGTGCAGCAGCCGTTGAGAAGTCCTGTGGCTCCGTTTGTAGGTCTACTGGTTCCAGTGGAGGAAGAACACCCTACACTCCTGATCCTCGGGGTGCTGCTTACGTTGAGGTATCTGGTGCCCTTGCTGCAGCAGCAGGTCAAGGACACAAGCCTGAAAGGCAGCTTTGGGGTGACTCGAAAAGAGATGGAAGTGTCCCCGTCTGCAGAGCAGCTGGTCCAGGTAGGACAGGGTGACGTTCTGTATTTAAATCACAACCAACAAAAGATCTGAGTGATTTGTGTGAGAAGGGGCGGAGCTGAGCATGAGCAGTGTGGGCTCTGGAGCATGGCTGCTTGACTGGTGATCTCCCCGTGTCCATGTCATTGGGAGAGTGTGGCAGGTGCTGAGGGTGTCACATACGCTGGGATAGGGTTGTGACTGTGCGTGCACACTCAGGAAGTGCTGACTGAGCATCCGCCCCATCCAGCACGGTGCTGGGGGAGGCCTGGCCACCCTCACACACTGGGCTGGGCAGGGTATGCACCAAGCACGTGTGTGGACAGAATGTGGACACTGGTGGCCTGGCTGGTGCTAGTGTGCCTTGCACACACGCTTTTTGACAATAATTGTTTGGAGATAAATTCCAGCAAAAGGAGACATAAATCCAATAAAAGAAGAAGCTCTGAAATCCAGGAAACAAGATATCTCACCTAGGATTGTGCTCAGAGCAGTTCTGCCATGGTTGTTGTCCAGGTGTTTCTCAGGGAAACTATGCACAAAAGCAAGCACTGGCCAGATGGGGCCTGTGACTCCAGTTTGCCTTCCTATAATTTAGGGTTATGCAGCTTGCAATCAGAATTGCTTAAAATCAAGTATTAAAGCTGCTTGGGAGACTTTGACTTTTTTTTTTTTTGTGCTGGGGATCGAACTCAGGACCTTGCACTTTTGAGGCAGGTGGCAGAACCACTGAGCTAAATCCCTGGCAGATTTTGACTTTTTATTTCATACTGTTCTACATTGACTTCTAAGCAAGAAATCTAAGTATTTTATGATAGTAAAGGTAAGGTTGGGACATTTAACAAACATGATTGTGAAATTTGAATTTTAGGTAAATAGTAAGTAATTTTGTAATTTTTCTTCCAAACTGCATGAGACATACTACAAAATTATTTGTTTGTCTGAAATTGAAATTTAGCTGAGTACCCTGTGTTGTAGCCGGCAGCTCTAATGTGAAAAAGAATAAATTCGCTCGTGCATATAATGTGATACAGTAAGTAGTAGGCGCACTAATAAGATGTGACCCAAGATGCCTTTCACGTTTCTGGCAGCTCTGACATGGGTGCTTGGAGCCTGCTTTGGATTGTTGGGAGTGTCCACCCACCTCCACCATGGTGTCTGCTGGGCTTGCTCCCCTCCTAGCACTAGTTTTGGGAAGTGGAGAGCTGAATTAGCGCACCACTGCTTGAGGGGCAGTGCTCAGTTTATTTCTAAGGGTCAGTATGCCAGTGAAACATCACAGGTGTCCAGAACACATGGACACTGCGACCACACTGGCAGAAGTGACAGCGTTTAGAGGGAGAGATTAAGGTGCAGACTTTCCCAGCAGTGACCTATCAAAAAGGGAAAGCCGTGAGACATTTTTAAGCCACAGTTGAGCACTTGCCTTTTTTTTCCTCCTGTGTCTCTTTCTAGGTTTACCAGCTGACTTTGCATCACACAAAGCACCAAGACCACAATGTGGTGACAGGCGCCCTGGAGCTCTTGCAGCAACTCTTCCGCACACCCCCGCCTGAGCTGCTGCAGGCGCTGACCACTCCTGGGGGCCTGGCTCAGCTCTCTGTGGCTCAGGAGGAGGCCCGGGGCCGCAGTGGGAGCATCGTGGAGCTTCTAGGTGTGTTCTTGGTGAGGTCTGCTTGCAACCACCTCTGGTCACTGGAGACCCTCGAGCACTGTGGGGCTGCAGTGTGCTAAGGCATCCCTGCCGAGTTCTTTGCCTAAACATACAGTCAGCTTGCAGGAGACCTGAAGTTTAGAGTCAGGTGGCAGAATGAGGCCAGATGTTGGACAGCTGGACCCTGCTCTGACTGCACTGCCCCTGCCTGGCATTTCAGGTGTTGCGAAATGAAAACAGGAGGGTCTTTCCAGGACTTTTGTGTTAATTTGCCTGAGATGGGATCTTGAAGCCTTGTCTGGGTTTCAGAATTCCTTTCTGCTTTCTGAGTCCTGACTTTAAAATCCTTTTCATTCCCAGCCCTGATGTATACCTCTGGTTCTGGTCTCTGTGCTTCTCTGTACTCGTGGGGCTTGGGCTCTGAATGTACAAGGGGCTGCTCAGGCAGCTCAATGGGTTGACTTGAGGTACCCTTGGAAGCAGAGATAGGCGGGGATCCCTGGGTCTCCACCTCCAGAAGTGGGCCTGGTGTGCAGCAGGTCTGTGGAGCTCCTGGTGCCTGGGCGTCTCTGTGGCTGCTGCGGGGCCCGGGGCGGGATGGGGAGGGCAGTGTGTGTTCTCATGGGGCCTCTGCACCATGCTGGTGAATCAGCAAGAATCTGACTGGGCGCCTGAGTGCTGCCTCATGGACGTGTGTTCGGCCTTTAGGGAGAGACGTAGATGTGCCCGGCTGCCCTCTGTGCTGCAGAGTCCTTTCCTGATGGACTGCATGTCTTCCAAGTGTTTATCTCTAACAATTGTTCTCAGTGAACATCTCTACTTGATTAGTAGTTGATGAAATAATCTGAGCTCTCTACTGTTTTTAATTTGGCTGTTAAAATGCAGCTAATTATAGTTCTTTTGGCATTTCAGTTATATCTTCAGAACTCCATATTTGAATGTTAATGTACTTTTCACATTGAAATTAAAAGATGTTGCACTATGGTATTTAAGCACTTCCTTTGGAAATATGTTGACATTTTCCCCAGTTTTTAAGTTGCATCAAGCTTTTTGAAGATGTTCAGATTTCTTCTGATTTTAATAGCTTATTACTTTCTTTTGATCTATCACTTTCTGTGGTTTACAGTTGGAGGGGGTTCTTCATGCAGTCCTGTCTTTTCAAGAAAGCAAAAAGGTGATTACTTCTGAAATCTGCATCTTGTGTTGAGTCCAACTGCTTTTCCTGTGTTTCCCTTGTGCCCTGGACCGTCTGCCTCCCTTCCCAGTAGAGTGATTGTGTGGGTGAATGTTGCTGGAGACTGATAACTAGGCCTGAAGTTATGTAGGGTAGCTTTTAAAAGTTGCTTCTGTATCAGATCTGCTTCGTCATACATCTCTAATGTGTTATGTCAGAGGTCAGCAGGCTTTTCCCATCCCATGAAGGGCCACAGTAAATATTTTAGCATATGGGCCACTGGTCTTTTTACAATACTCAGCTTGGCCCTGTGGCTGGAAAGCAGCTGTGGACAGTTTGGGAGATCTGGGCATGTCTGCTCCAGCAGACCTCACTTCCAGACACAGACGGGCTGCCTCTGCGTAAAGGTAATGTACCTTCCTGAAGAATTTGACTAAGCCAAGAATGCTATCAGTAAGTAGTTAATCATCTTAACTCAGGCCTGGTTATCGATTTCAGCCCTGCTTGACTGTACATATCAAAGCGTCTGACAGTTAATTTATGTGTATTAAAGTGTTTCTGACATACAGATACTCCTCCTGAAGCGGCCAACCTGTTTATCAGCTGTTTGAATGTAGTTATGACCGAGGCGTGCTGTTTGGATTTAAGACCCCCCAGTTTTTGTACTGTTCTGTACATCTTGTTGATAGAGCCTCAATGTCTTTTATTTGGTACAGTTCACCTTGTTTATGTAGTACTGTAATTGTTGCTGATTCTACTTTCAGTACGGTAGTTTTATGTTCTGTTACATATTACAATACTGCATGCAAGAGTTATGCAAATCAAAGCAAAGTCATCAACTTTGAGTTTGCTTGGGCCATGACTTGGATCTTAATATTGTAATGTACACTTGGGCTGGGGATTTAGCTCAGTGGTTCTGCTGCCTCCCTCGTAAGCACAAGGTCCTGAGTTCGATCCCCAGTACCAAAAAAAAAAAAAGGCTCTGTAATGTACACTGTACACAGTTCCTTAGCGCCCAATTCAGTTGACGACCTAGTCGCAGGAACAGAACACGGTTGTTAAATGAGAAACATTTGTAATTGGATACTTTTCCTTCACCAATTATTTTCTTTTCCATTATGAATTTCCATAAAAAAATTGCTATTTTTTGTTTTGAAATCATAAAAGATTAATCCTTTTTTGTATCATAATTTCGGTGTTTGACTGTTTGTAGTATTGAATGGGATCTTAACAGGAATAGCATTCTTGTCTTTACTGAAGGAGGCAAATGTTTCCTGAAAGAATCAGTAACATTTGTCAGCTGAGTGTGGTGACATGCAACTGTAGTCCCAGCTGCTTAGGAAGCTGAGGCAGGAGAATCACTTGAGTCCAGGAATTTGAGACCAGCCTGGGCAACATAGTGAGACCCTGTCTTCAGACAAACATTTGGGCCATTATAGTATGGGATATTTATTAGAGTTTGAGATTTTAGAGACACATTGAAATTTTTTAAAGGCCAGAAGATTCTTAGAAAATTAATCTGTCTTAGGAGAGATTGTTACTTTGAAGTCTGGTTTGTTTCTTAGTCACTTTTCTTGAGAGAGTGAAAAAGATAGTGATTGATGTTGTTAGATGAGTTGTTTTGCCCTCTGTCAGCACATAGGGTGTTTCCTTAATCTCTTTTTAATTTTTTCACTGTTTCGTTGTTGTTGTTGTTGTTGTTAAGAGCTGTAGTTTTCAAACTTTTTTATTGTAGCTGCAAAAAAAATTTTTTCCCCAAGTGAAATCTGCCATTATAGAAGAGATAAGAGCTGTGGGGTGAAGGCATAGGGCAGCTTGGAGTCTGTTCTCTGATGGCAGTCCTGCACCCGTCCTGTTGAGGAGCCTCCCCTGTCTTGGGCTACTTTCATTAAATCTGCATTCACCACAGCTCGTGGTGGTACAGGCCTGTGATCTCCGCTGCTGCAGGGGATCCCACGTTTGAGGCCAGCCATCAAGAATAAACACAGGCTGCTGATGTGGCTCAGCCCCTCCCTAGGTGGAATCCTCTGTCTGGTTGAGGGAAAAAAGATCCAAATTCACTGTTGGGGAATTTGACATTCCCAAAATAAGTCACTAAGGTTTTCTTTAGTTTTGTTTTGCTTGTTTGTTTGTTTTGACATGGGTTCTGGCCTCAAACTTGTGATCCTACTAACAGTTGGGCTAATAGTAACGCACCGCTACTTTTAGCTTTGATAAAATGTCCGGTTGTTTAGTATTTAGTCCCTGTGTTAATTTCATCTAGATTTTGGGTTTGGTGTTTGTGAATTTTTCCTCCACTATTTTTTTTGTGCCTTTAATGTCATACCGTGTAACTTTATGGAACTTATTACAACTCTGACTTATATTAGAAGCTGGATATTGCCAGTGACTCTTTGACAGTGTCATAATGACATTAATGTGTAATGTAGCTATAGTGATTTAATGAGGTCAGTTAAGTCACATGAAACTTTTGGTTTCTTGTTTTCTAATATAATTCTGAATATGAACTATAAAGTATATTTTTAAAACTTTGCAAACAAAATATTATTTCATCCTCTCAGACCATAGCGCTAGAGTTCTGATTGTTAAAAACAGAGTCTTAAGGGCCGGGGATTTAGCTCAGTAGTGCCCCGCCTGCCCTACAAGCACAAGGACCCGAGTTTGATCCCCAGTACCAAAAAACCCCGCAAAAAAACGGAGTCTAGAAATTAAAAAATAATAAAATGAAAGTGACTTTTCTTTAATTAAGTTTTTTGCATAAATTCTGATTGGAGATAGTTCATGAACACCCTAAGGTTAATAGAATTGGAACTTTTCTGTCATAATGTACCGTCCTTAAGTTGAATACTGATATAAATTATTTAGCAGTAATGATAATCTAAATCAGTAAATTTTAATTATTAATGTATTTTGCAGTACAGTTAGAGAATCACTCCCTTTAACTTTTCATATAGGTTTATTGATTTTAATAGTGTTCTAAACATAATATCCCTGTATTCTTTGTGTTTAACACTAAAGGTATAAAAATATAATGAAAAAATTAAAATATACATGAAGATAAATTATATGAAGTTAAATCAAATATGCTCATGATTTTCAATTTAAAATGTATACCTATTTGAATTTTTGAAGTTCTTATCTTTAGCCAACCTAAGTGGAATATTGCTGCATTATTCACTAGGGAAAGTGCTCCTAGGAGAAGAAGCAGCCTTGGAGGATGACTCCGAATCAAGGTCAGATGCCAGCAGCTCGGCCTTTGCAGGTAGTTGTCACCAGGGAGCAGCTGCTGTTGCTCCTGTTCGTGTCCTATTCCTCCTCTGCCCCTGCACCTCAGCCAGCAGACAGCACTGGGGGCAGCTGTGGAGCCAGCCTGCTCACACACAAGTAACTCAGCCCCTTTTGTCCCGTGCGCTTTGAGTCGGTGTGTCTGTGTTTCCCTCGGCCTCTGCTGTTTCAGTCTTTTGGGTTGGGTTGGTGGGTGGGGCTGTCTCCTGCCCGAGACGATGACAGGAAGGGGAGTACCTGGAGCACTGCCCATGAACGCTCCAGTCCCTTTTTAGAGAGTTACCTGATAAAGTCATTTGTGGACTTTATAAAGGATGAGCATTGACTTCAGACGCTAAGACCTGGTTAAATGAGGATGCTTGGTGTTGTATAATCCTGTCCAACAGAACATTTTTAGGTAAATGTGTGAATAATACCAGTGGTAATTATGCATCTTCTATTTTACAAAATACAAGTAGATTTTTTTTTCTTAATTAAAAAGCTAAAAAAAGTGAACAATAGAAAATTACACCTTCCTGGGCAGTACAGAGCTGAAGTGGTTGTGACTCAGTTTCCTCTAGAGTGGATCACTGCCCACAGCTTCTGAGGGCTGCGTTGTGAAGTGGTTTGTATATAATATTTTTTTTTTTATTTTAGATACTGGGGATCAAACTTGGGACCTTGCACTTGGCAGGCAGGCAGTGGAACCATTGAGCTAAATCCCTGGCCCATATTTTTATTTTTTTATGGGAAATTCAAAATGAAACTAGTAAAATATGATATATATTTGTCCTGCAGGAGAATAGGGCTGGATTAGAGGTCTCGAACAGGGCATGGAAGAAGGCAAGTGCACCCCGAGGAGACCACGGATTTGCCTGTTTCTGACACTGCTTGCATAGAGCCCCTGGGTGTTTGTGCCCGCCCAGTGCCCCCTGCTAGGCTGCCTCTGCCTAACTTTGTACGTTGCTCTAGCCACACCTCAGGTAGTTGCTTAAGAACTTGAACTTCGGGTTTGGCAGTGAAACCCCATTTGAGAATATTCATAGCATTTACAAACTGTCTGCAAGTTACCCTTACCTTACTGCTGTAGGTACTGTTGTCAGATTTGAAGCTAGGACATTTGATGACACTGAACTTTCTGTTGCATTTCATACTTTCCCTGGTGGATGTTTGCTTGGCCATCTGACTGCTGGGCCTTTCTTTGTCTCCAGCCTCTGTAAAGGGTGAAATCAGTGGAGAGCTGGCAGCCTCCTCGGGGGTCTCTACACCTGGGTCCATGGATCACGATATCATCACTGAGCAGCCCAGGTCACAGCACACACTGCAGGCTGACTCTGTGGATCTGTCCAGCTGTGACTTAACCAGCACTGCCACCGATGGAGATGAAGAGGACATCTTGAGCCACAGTTCCAGCCAAATCAGTGCTGTTCCTTCCGACCCTGCCATGGACCTGAATGATGGGACCCAGGCCTCTTCACCCATCAGTGACAGCTCCCAGACCACCACAGAAGGGCCTGATTCAGCTGTGACCCCTTCTGACAGCTCTGAGATTGTAAGTGGGTGAGGGGACCCTGGTGTTCTGGAGCGGGGCCTGCTGTCTTCCTGAGCTTGTTCCTGAGGCCCAGACATTTTCCTCTTCCTTTATGACCTTGCCCAAATAACAGTGAGAGGTCACCAGCTCAGATCATTAGTGGAGAGCCTGGCCTCCTCTGATACCTTTGCTAAATGAAATAGCCTACCTAGTGTCTTTTGTTTGAACAAGGAGGCCAAAAATGAGCTTAGCTGGTTTATATTCACTGACCACACTGGACATTCTTTGAGGCTCTGTGGGGCCCTGATTACTGGAAAATATCCTTAAGAAGCCTTCATACAGGTCTGTGGCCTTAACACTGTACATTGTTTTTTAAAAAACGTTTAGACTTTCTAAAAGCATCTACAGTGTATCCCATTTAAAGCAGCAGGGATTTCAGTCCCTCTGAGTGGATAGGATACTCCTCAAGACTTGTCTAATCAGAAAGTTTGGTACCAATATATGCTGAGTTTTATTCTCCGTTTTTTTGGTGTGGTAAAATGTACATAACATAAATTTGGACATCTTAACCATTGTGTGTGTGTTTGTGTATGTGTGGTACTGAGAATTGAATCCAGGGGCTTCTGCATGCTAGGCAAGTGCTCTGTCAATGAGATATAATCATACCCCTTTTAAAATTTATTTTACCATGGGGGTCTCACTAAATTGCTCAGTCTGGCCTTGAACTTGTGATCCTCCTACCTCAGCCTTCTGAGTAGCTGGGATTATAGGCATGCACCACCGCATCCAGCATCGAGTTCTAAGTCTTTTCCTCCTCTTAAACTGAAACTTGGTCCCACTAAATACTAACTTCCCATCCCTTCTTCCAGCCCCTGAAAACCACTGTTCTTTTCTGTCTTTAGGAACTTGATGACCAGGGTCTTCATGTAAGTGGGATCTTGGGGTTTGTTTCATTTAGCATAATGTCTTCTAGGTCTGTTTATGTTTTAGCATATATATCAGGACTCCTATCCCCTACCCTTTTTTAACAGGACCTTTAAACCCAAGGGCATGTGCGCACTAGCCGACTGCTGTACCACTGTGCTACATTCCTAGCCCATTTTTTATTTTGAGACAGGGTCTTGCTAAGTTGTTCAGGCTGGCCTTGAACTTGTGATCAGCTTCCTAAGTACCTAAGATTACAATCATATGTCACCATGCCCTAGCAGAAATTTCTTAACTTTTAAAGCTGAATAATATTCCATTAGGTATGGACCACATTTTACTTATCCATTTATCTGTCAGTGGACAGTTGGGCTGATTCCATCTTGTAGTTTTTGAACATGGGTACACAAATACTTTTTGAGACCCAAATTTTATTAATGTGTGTTTCCAGTATAGAAGATTGATGTTTGTTTGGGGGAATTGGTATGTGCATGTACTATAACTTGATCATTTTCAATCCTTTTACCCCTTTTTCTCTTTTCCTCTTGATCCCTACTCCATCTTCAAGAGTTTGCCTCTTGTTTCCTACCCTCTCTCCTATATTTAGTTGCTCATTTATTTATAATTTAGGTTTTTTATTTAAGGGAAACCATGTGGTAGCTAATTTGTGTATGAATCATTTCATTTAGTATGATGTCTCATGTTCCTCCATTTTCCTGCAAATGACATGGTTGCATTCTTAATGGCTAAATAAGATTCCATTGTGTGTGTACTCACGTTTTCTTTTTCCCTTTCTCTGCTGACAGGCATCATGCCTGTTTCTTGCTTCAGTTTTTTAAGGTATATACCCCAAAATGGAATTGGCTTTACATCTCTAATTTACATTTCAATTTTAGCTTTTAAAAGGGAGGCTGAGGTAGGAGGATCACAAGTGTGAGCCCAGCTTAGGCAGCTTAGCAGTTTAGCGAGACCCTGTCTCAACAAGGTCAGGGGGTGGGGCTGAGGGTGGGATAGAGAGCTCAGTGTGAAGGCCAGGGGTTCAGTCCCCAGCGCCAGCAGAAAAGAAAGCTTGCTTTGTTGTGATTAACATTGAATGTCTTTTCCTAAGGACATGGTGTGGGTTTGTTTCTTGACTTGCTCCTAAATTTTAAATTGTGCAAAGCATTTCTAAGATCTAGAGAGATGCTGGAATAAATACAAAATCCTGCTCTGGCCAGGGATGTACCTCAGTGGTGCTGCCGCCTGCCTCACAAGCACGTTCTGAGTTCGATCCCTGGTAACAAAAAAAAAAATTCTACTCTAGCCACATCTCACCTATCCCCTACTTGCCCCTGTGCTGTCACAGCAGCTTGACAGGACAGGGGCAGGGAGTTCTTGGCTCATAGGCACCCTCCCTTACCTTCCTGCCAGTGATATGGTCATTCTGGTTCCTGAGGCCTTTCCATGTCCTTTATGTAACCACTAATTATGTCAGACTTACCTAGTTCCTGATGTGTCCTAAGATTGTTCTAAAAGCAGAGGCTGAAGCAAAGGCTTTATACCCAAACCTGTGCTTTCATGAAGCTGAGTGAAGGCTGTCAGGTCTTCCCTAAGGGGCTCAAGTGTGTGCAGGATGGCAGGCACGCTAGTAATCACAGCAGGTGGATAATTCATAGTGGATGGCAGCAAGTGCTGCTGAGCAGTCAGCAGAGCTGGGTGGGGGTCCCTCAGCAGACCCAGCAGTGGCAGGAGGGCCTCTGCAGCCGACTGGTTGTGTAGCCTGGAGCGGTGTCTGCCTCCTTCACCAAATAAGGGATGTTGTGTAGGTATGTGTGGTTCTGCTCAGGGTGCGGCAGCTGTTCAGTAAGGGCTATTACTGTGGTGACAATGCTCACTAAATTCAGCCAGCTAAGGTGTTGACCAGCTAAGATTTGGGGGGTAAACCTTCTGAAGGGTAGAGCACAGGTATGTCCTGTTGGTTGCTTTTGATCATGTAGCTTGTTTTTTTTTTAATGAGGAATTCAGACTGAATTTTAAAATGATAATGCTAGATCAAATTATTTCAACAATGATTTGCTAGTCCTTTGAGAGTCAGTCCCTTGCTCAATTTTTTCAGGTTTATGACACAGGAGATTTCAAGTGGATATGAAACATTATTCTAATTTACTATAAAATTTGTTTATGAAGAAAAGATTTTTGTTTGGATTTTTTCCATTTTTATCCAAAAATAGAAGTTTCCAGGGCCGGGGATTTAGCTCAGTGGTTTTGCCGCCTGCTGCGCAAGCGCAAGGATCCAAGTTCGATCCCTGGTACCAAAAGATAAAAATAAAAATAGAAGTTTCCAGATTGAAATTCCTTGGAATTTTTGGAGCTGTCAGTGCTTTCATAATGTAGTGGGGACACATGATAAGCTCTGGGCAGTCTCCATGTGCATTTGTGTGTGTGTAGTAAGTGATCTCTGTGTTCTTTGCCTAATCCGCTCTCTGCTACTCACGGCCCCCTTGGTTCCATTAGGTGTTAGACAGTGCCGACAGCCAGTTCTCAGGCATGCAGGTCTGCGCCCCACAGGACGAGGCTGAGGCCGAGGCCGCGGCTGTGCTGGGCAGCCTTCCTTCCGGGGCCTCGGGGTGTCTCAGAAGCTCTTCCATGGGTAAGTTGACTCCAGGTGATACACTCCCCAGTGGTCTTGTTTTTGACCTTGAATGACTTAATTTTACCTTCTCTTCCAAGAACAAATCTTTTGATATCTTTGTTTTCGGAGTCATAAATAACAGTTGAAAATGACTGGTTTAGGAATGATCATCCTTTTTCCTGATCTAAATCCTGTGCTTCTGTGTTGACTTGGTGTTCATTTGCATACATGTTTTCATTTGAAACTTGTCACTTGATCTCATTTCTCTGCTTTAGAAGCCCTTCAGCGAGCACATTTATTGGAGAGCATGGGTCACAACAGGCAGCCTTCTGACAGCAGTGTAGATAAGTTTGTATCAAGAGATGAACCTGCTGAACCAGGCGATCAGGAGAACAAGGTGAGCTTTGTAGGCATAGCACAGCTCTGCCTTGCTGAGCTCTTTCGAGGGTTTGAAATCGGCAACCTGGTTTATTGGTTTCCCATCTCAGGCCCTATTTATCTCCCCTGGAAATGCTGAACACTTCTCAGGCCTTCCCTTTTCTACTCTTCAGGGACTCTGATCCTTCAGATGGTCTGGGGTCTGCCTCCTTTGGGAGTCTGAGCCCCAGTCCTCTGACATACCTGCTTTGTGCTGAACTGCCTTGCCTGATTTCTCCAGCCATCAGTGTTTTGCTTGTGCAGGCCTTGCAACATTCCTTGTTGTTGTTCCACTGAACGATTTTAAATCTCTCTCTTTATTTGGCTTACTGTTTGCCATGTGTACTGTCTTTCTGCTTGAGTTTAAATTCCCTGAGGGCAAGAAATGTGTTTCATAGTTCAGTCCAGTGGTGGCGAACCTATGGCATGCATGCTGCAGTGGGCTGTTTGTATCTTTGAAAGCTCTAAAAGGGTCGCCATCACTGGCTTAGTCCCATCAGTCAGCGCTTTATCCCTGACAGTTCCTTGCAGATCCCCTCAAAGCAGGCCTACTCCTTCTAACTCTTAGCCTTCCGTGCGCCGTTTACTGCTTGACCTATAGAAGATCACACCTGCTTTGCCTCCCTGAAGAGCCTTTCTGAATGCCTGGCCTCTGCTCTTCTGTCCCATGCACCTTCCTTTCTTGTGAGCTGGCCCCTGTCACAGCCCTGTGTCTGTGTGGACACTGACTTGCCAGACTCTGCTTGGCTGTAGGCATCTGTATCGGCAAATGCAGGCAATGCTGAGCCTGCACCTGGCACAGTTGCTGCTCTGGAACAACCTGTTGAATGAATTGGCACGAAGGTGTGTCTGCTTCTGTGTTCTAGCCTTGCTGGGTCAAAGGCGACATAGGACAGTCCACTGATGACGATTCTGCTCCTCTGGTCCATTGTGTCCGCCTTTTATCTGCTTCATTTTTGCTCAGTGGAGGAAAAAATGGTAAGCAGGGAAGGGCAGGGACAAGGTTGAACAAATACTTAATGTTTTAGACATCAGGTTCATGGCCTGTTGTCACCTTGTTGGGGGTGGGCTTGGCCTTGTACTGACTGATGGAGGGGGAGGTGTTCTGTGGGGTCTAGTTTTGTTTGTGTGAAAAGGCTGAACGTGGGCGGCTGGTTTCTTTGCAGTGCTGGTTCCGGACAGAGATGTGAGGGTCAGTGTGAAGGCCCTGGCCCTTAGCTGTGTTGGGGCAGCTGTTGCCCTGCATCCGGAATCTTTCTTCAGCAAACTGTATAAAGTACCTCTGGACACTGTGGAATACCCTGGTATGTTCAAAATTCACATCTTTCTCTTGGATTTAATCATTATTTTTAAGACGATTTCAGCCTGTTTCCGTTTTAGAGCATTGCATACTTGGAGTTAGTTTGTGTATTTGAGCTGTGTGGTAGCTCTCCATAGACACATAAACAGTAGCATTCTTAGGCTTGTGGACTCCCTTTAGATGCTGTGTTTGTAGCTGAAATGCACATAACTGAGGGTAAAGATCTTGGAACATATGAGCCATTCCCATACATACTGGGTTTATCCCTATAGTACAAACCACATCATCGAAGTTGCGAAGTCACCTGGGCTGGGGCGGGTGTCCATGCGCAGAGATAGGTGGGGACTGCTTGAGACTGGCTGGGCGGCAGCAGCCCTGCCTCTGTCGCATACGATCTTGGTGGAGTGGAAATTATTTCCTACCTTCTGTTTTTCTGTCCATGGGTGAGAGGGTACATTTTGCTTTTGAGTTTACATTAGGTAAATGTGTAATATTTTCAGGTTTTTCTAATCTTTTTTTTTTTTAATGAAATCCTGGAATTCTCATTATTAGTCCAACAGCCTGGAATTACAGTCAATAGAATCTGGATTATATTAAGGCAGTATCAGCAATATGGTCACTTTAGAATTCTTGAACTCCCCAGCATTTTAGCACTGAAGTTATTATAGTAAATCATTTCAGATTTGGAAAGCCACCCATCCCCCGTTCTGAGAGCTAAGCTTGTACTTTGAGGTAGGAAGTTGACAGTAGAGAATTGTACAGTGGCTGGCCAATTCCTCCCACAGAGGAGCAGTATGTCTCTGACGTCTTGAACTACATCGACCACGGAGACCCACAGGTCCGAGGAGCCACTGCCATTCTCTGCGGAACCCTCATCTCCTCTGTGCTCAGTAGGTCCCGCTTCCACGTGGGGGACTGGCTGGGCACCATTAGGACACTGACAGGTAACAGCCAGTTTACCTCTCGCCCTTTCCAGATACCATCCCGAACTTAAGCATACGTGAAGATGTTTATTCCCTGTTCTTTGGTTTAGGAAATACATTTTCTCTAGCGGACTGCATCCCTCTGCTGCGGAAAACATTGAAGGATGAATCTTCTGTGACTTGCAAGTTGGCTTGTACAGCTGTGAGGGTGAGCACAGACTTCCTTCTGAACCATTTCTGTGATGAGTGGACATTTTACCATTGTTACAATTACAGTTGGAGCTTAATATGAAATAGTTCCACCCATTCTAAAGCTGTAAACAATAATTAACATCTATGTATTCATCACTCAGCATTAGAAAAAAACTGTGCCAATAAAGTTAAAGCTTAGTAAACTTTAAGCTTTAATTCTCAGAAAACTTACTTGAAATATACCTTCTTTTAAAGGGTGTATTCATAGCCAGGCATGGTGTTGCATGTTTGAAACCTCAACTCTGGGGAGCTGAAGGAGGAGGATTTCAAATTTGAGCCCAGCCCTGGGTAACTTAGTGACTTAGCAAGACCCTGTCTCAAAAACTAAAAAAGAAAAAAAATTTTTTTTAAAGGGCTAGGGATATAGTTCACTGTGAAAGCCCTAGTTTTGATCCCAGTACTGAAAAAAACAAAATAATATAAAAATAAAATCATATTTTAAAAGATACCTTGCTATTACTAAATGTAATCTCTGTTGATTTACAAGAAGATCCTGTATTTGGCCCATAGAGTTTAAGAGTTAAAGTGAGCCAGATAGTATGTTCAGTTCGGAAATCATGGCGCAGGAAAAGGAAGATGTTAGAGATTACAATTTAACTGAAGACCAGAAAGCAATCGAGGCCAAGTATCCTCCAGTCATTCAGAAGTACAAATGTTACATGCGTGGGGAGAGACTCTGGAGGAGGCGTTCGAGCCGTGTGCCATGGCCATGTTTGCGTACATGGCAGACACTGGGACTGTGGAGCCCCTCCAGACAGTAGAAGTAGAAGCCCAAGGAAGTGAAAGGACTTAGTATTGATCAAAGAAATTTCAAATTATGTTCCATTGGGTGGGGAGAAGAATTCTCACTTTCCAAGCATCCTCAGGGAACAGAAGTCAAAGCAATAACATATTCAGCAGTGCAAGTCTATAATGAAGAGAAACCAGAAGTTTTTGTGATCATTGACATTTAAGACAACTAAAAAAAAAAGAAGAAAGACCTATGAAGAGCTGCCTTTTTCTTCCTCTTGAGAAGATAAAATAATTTCATTTCAAAAAAAAAAAGTTAAAGTGAGCCGTAAGAATTCCTTACTCTGCTTCTTTGTATCACATGGAAGAGCCTCAGTTCCTTACATGAGAACATGTGGAACCTTTATCAGCAGGCTCATAAGTAATGAGCAATCAGCCAAAAAAAATCAAAATTAGCCAATGAAAATCAAAACCTGAACACCTATAATTCAGATTTATGGACTGTCTCCCCTTTTAAAGATTTCATGGCCTGACAGTAATTTTTCTCTAGTTGCAGTTTTATGCCAAGTGCAGTGGGTGTGTGTGGTCTTGAGTCGAGGGTGTGTGTCAGCAGTACAGTCACAGTGCTGGCTGTGTCCCCATTTGTCAGTCTGTATGTGGCTCAGAGGCTGCAGGGGAGACAGCGGCAGAAGCTCCTCTGTTCCCTGAGCAGCCAAGGCCCTGGGACAGGCACAGGGAGCCCCTTGCTGTGTGCCCCTTGCCCTTACCCTGGGGCTGAGGCTTATTTTAAACGGTGCTAGGGATGTGTTGCATGGTCTCCCTGGCTACTAATTCCATGTACGCCCAAAATTGATTTTTTAATCATAGATTGAGCATTGTTTAGGATGCAAAGCCATGATATAGGCAGAACAAGAGGGTGAAAGAAACAACTTTTATGTGAAAGGGATGCATTTATTTGTGAACTTGAGTTTCATGAGATAAAGTGTAGGAGCATCTTGTTGCAGTGTAAAAATCACAGGGCTGGTGTGTGTGAAAGAGCACTGTGCTCACACGTCCTGGTGCTGTCGAGGGACTGACCTACCTTCGCCTATGCCTGCTCTCAGCACTGTGTCCTGAGTCTTTGCAGCAGCAGTTATAGCGGCCTAGGACTGCAGCTGCTGGTGGACCTGCTGGCCCTGAGGGGAAGCTCCTACTGGCTGGTGAGGACTGAGCTCCTGGAGACGCTTGCAGAGATGGACTTCCGGTGAGTACACGAGCTCCGTGGGCCTGGGAGCTGCAGCGAGGGTGTCAGTCCTAGTCCTGTGTATGTTGGTGCTGCCTCCAGGCACAAGGCCTTAGATAGGGCATGGGGTTTCACCCTCCTAGTGGTTTGTGGTTGTTTCTATGGGGCTTTTTGGCAGACCTTTGGCCTAACTGGAAAATTTACATAGAGGTAGAGATTTTTCTTACTGTCTTACTTAAGTGCTCTGGATGGAGATTTTTTTTTTCAACTTTTGAAACTTTAGAGGAAGTTTGTCTTTTT
>NW_004624755.1:24651526-24671244 GCF_000247695.1 Heterocephalus glaber | reverse complement strand
TTTTTTTTTTTTTTACATTTTTCTCTGTGTAGGTAGGGAACCCAGGGCCTAGTGCATGCTAGGCAAATGCTTTACCACTGAGCTGTGTTCCCAGCTCCTGTCTTAAACTTTTTAAAAAATAAAGCTTTTATCAGTTCTACTAGTTTTTTAATTTTTTTTGGTTTTCTGAGGCAAAGTCTCCTTATGTAGTTCAGCTGGCCTCGAATTAACTGTATCACACAGGCTGGTTTTGAACTCCCAGCAATCCTCCTGCCTCAGCCTCTCAAGTGCTGGGATTACGGGCATGCATGAGCATGCCTGGCCAGTACTACTCCTTTACAAAAGAATGTATGGAGTCACTATTATTCTGAATTTGGGGGGGAGGGCTGGATCATATTTTTTTGCAATTAAATAACTTTTGATGTGTTGCATCTTTTGGTTTCTAACAGTAAGTTTTGGTTGGAGATGTTTTCTTGCAAGACTTTCTTTTTGCATAGAAATTTACCTTTATTATTCCTTTTGTTTCTGTTTTCATTTTTTTTGATCTTTGTTTTTTTAAGCCACCAGAGCCAATTTGGGTTATTCCTTACATCCTTGAAACATCTCTGAGTCAGGGATGTTCTTACCTCCACCCTGCAGTTAGGGCCAGAGCAAGGGGCACACCTGTCAGTGGGTGGGGGCTCTGCAGCCAGCTCACCCACCAGAGGTGTCGGGCAGCTCCACAGGCACCCAGGGCGCTCCTGGGGAGCAGCCGTGTATTTTGAAGAAAAGCCATGTCCTCGGAACATTTCACCGATTTTGCTATTAGGTGAGGGAGGTGGAGGACTGTGGTTAAGCCCATTGAACTTTGAGAAGTGCTGCCTCAGCGCCACTTTGTGTCCCTGCTGCCAGAGTACCATGGCCGGGCCCTCAATGTTGGCTGCATACTGAATGGCTTCACTGTTGGCTGTGTTCTTTTGTCAGGCTGGTGAGCTTTTTGGAGGCAAAAGCAGAGAGCTTACACAGAGGGGCTCATCATTATACAGGAGTAAGTAGTTCCTTTTGGGCGACCGCGCCCTGCCTTCCCAGAACTACATGCAGTGGGGCTTCCCATGATAGATTTCTCTGAATGTCATTGTCGTTAGGTGTTTCACACCTTATCTCTTGAGAATTGTGACTGTATGGTATGAATTCAAGATTGATTGTGTTGATCTTTCCCAAATGTTTTACCTGTAGTCAAGTGCAGAGATGGCTTATTTCTGTTATCCTTCTCTCTAAAGCTTTTAAAACTGCAAGACCGAGTGCTCAATAATGTTGTCATCTCTTTGCTTGGGGACGAAGACCCCAGGGTGCGACACGTTGCTGCGGCATCATTAGTGAGGTATTTACCCAGGCTTCCTCTCATCCCTTGCTCTTGGCTGAAGTATGAACAGTGTGAGGGTGGGGAGAGAGAGCAAGAGGAGCTCAGAGGCAGTGTGGCAGGAGGCGTTCTGAGTTTGAGTTCATTCTCAGCCATTCTACCCTTCACAGATTCAAAAAAGTTACTAAAATGACAATTCAAAAACAAATACGAACCTTCTGTTGTAACCTTCTGATGCACTCTGATTGCCAGCACTTTGGAATATAAGAATAGCACCAAAAAGGAACCACACCCCTTCCGTCCTCCACCAGGGGTGCCCCTGCGACAGGGCTTCGGGCCTGGCTGCCCCAGGAGAGGGAGCGAGCCTGGGTAAGGGTCTCGTGCCTCCCAGTAAACCAGCCTCTTTCATGGTAGGCTCGTCCCAAAGCTGTTCTATAAATGTGACCAAGGACAGGCTGATCCAGTGGTGGCTGTGGCAAGAGACCAAAGCAGTGTTCACCTGAAACTCCTCATGCACGAGACACAGCCTCCCTCACACTTCTCCGTCAGCACCATCACGAGGTACGCAGCATGCTTGTGTGCCTCCGGTGCTTTCCCGGGCTCCCTCCACCCACACAGGCTCTCCTCAGCACGTCTGAGCGGGTCCTGTCTCCTGTGTGCTGAAGCCCGACCTAAGGTGCACCGCAGTGACTGTGTCAGCCGTCACACTCCTCTGACCGCCAGCTGGATTTTGGTGTGTGGCTCTCCTGTGTCCTCTGGAAACTTGTCCACTGAACATTGTCCCCTTACTCAATTCCCTTGTGAGGAGGATGCACTCCGTCACCCGCTAATCATTACTGGCTGGGCTGGTGCTAGCGCGTGGCGAGAGTGCGGGGTGTGACACTGGCCATGCACGGATGTCTCTTGGCTCTTGGCAGGAGCAGCACAGACATGCATCTGTGAAGGTGCAGGTTGCTTCAGAAGATTAATTGGCAGCGAAGGCCACAGAAGTGGCAATGAGACTGTCAGGCTTTTAACTGTGTCCTTTAGATGTTCTTTCAGAACTGAATTCTGTGATACCCTCCGTTGTGCTAAATGGCAGTTTTCTAAAATCTTGACTAAATGACTTTTAAGCTTTAATGATCACTGGATAGTTTTTTCCTGAATTTAGAACTCAGCTTTTCAAATTTTGCAATTAGTATTCCTAAATACCTTCCATCTTTTCTTGTATAAAGACCACTTTTTTTTTTTTTTTTGTACTGGGGATCAAACTCGGGTCCTTGCGCTTGTGCAGCAGGCAGCAAAACCACTGAGCTAAATCCCCGGCAAGCCCACTTTTAAAAGTCACTCAAGGAACTAATTTCTAGGCTTCCTTAGTATTTTCCCTCAGAGACTGTCCTTTGTTTAATCTCTGAACCACTATTTTCTTTGAAAAGATTCAGCACAGATATTCCTTTAAGATAAGCAACAGTGTATAAATATCTCAAGACTCACGAATTTGATAAACATAGTGTAAATTGCTGTCCCTAATGCCATTTCAGAGGGTGACTGTAGTAGCCAGCAGAGATGAGTCTAATATTGTATTACAATTGCTTGCTAACTGCTGCTTAGAAAATTCTCCTAGTTCTGCACTTCAACCAGCCTCTTGTCACTTAACCATGATTTTTTGTTCCCTGCATGGAAGACACGATTACCAGTTGCACCACTATACTTCCCACTTTACTATCTACTCTGATAGAATCTATGGGGAGAGAATAAATCAGATTTCCCAGATGTTTGAGAATTTTGTTGTTGTCTCAGTGAACAAGACCTCTACAATTTGTAGGAGTAGAAGTAAAAAGGATTAGCAATGTGTGACATACGAAGAGTCCCACTGGAAGAGTCCCTTGGGGGCTTGGTCATGGGGAAGGGATTTCCCTTGGGTAGGAGTCAGGGTGGGTTCAGGTGCTTCTGGCACAGAGGACTAGGGTGGCAGGCAGGCTGCCAGGCCAGCGTGCCCAGCGCTGCAGGGAGTGGGTGACTGGGAGGAAGGGGGGGGGGGATCCAGCCTTTACCCCCAAATAAGCACTACATTTATTTCTAGTCTTTCTAAAGTAAAAGCCAGGACTGCTTTACTTTTATCTTAAACTTTACAGTGCCATCTGATTTTGAAAAATGTCGTATGATTTAAAAGAGTTTAAGTGTCCCCGTTTTCCTTATAGAATCTATAGAGGCTATAGTTTACTACCAAGCATAACAGATGTCACCATGGAGAATAACCTCTCGAGAGTTATTGCTGCTGTTTCTCATGAGCTGATCACGGCCACCACGCGTGCGCTCACTGTAAGTCCTTCAGGCCAGGCTGATGGAGGCTGAGTCCCAGGAGCCTGTGTGGTCGGGTGGTGTGTGGTCGGGTGGTGTGAGGTCATGTGGGGAGACACTGTCCCAGCTCCTACCTGGGGTGCTTGCTCAGGGAACATGCTTTTGTCCCCAGAATTTTGGTTCATTCCAAGGAGTAACAAAGAACTACTTTCTGATTATCAGAGTAGCACATACTCACTGAAAATACTCAGCCTTTTCGGTGTTTGGGAGTGACTTTTTCTTCCTTTCTTCTGCAGTTTGGATGCTGCGAAGCTTTGTGTCTTCTGTCAGCCGCCTTTCCAGTTTGTGTGTGGAGCTTAGGTTGGCATTGTGGGTATGTACCTCCTCAGTATCTGTATGTCTGCTCGAGGCAGACCTGGTCACTGGGACCCTCGATCCTTTCTTTTCTACCTTTTATCAAGTTGGCTTTTTGGAAAAAGTATCTGATGAATACTTGTGTCTGCCCTATTAGAGGTGAAAACTAGAAAGAGGAAGTGTTTGGAAATGCTAATGAATGCCCACGGTTCTTAAGTATCTGGGGATTTCAGGGTGTGATCTCTATGATCTAGGGTTCAACGAAGAGTTTTCATAAGCTGCAGAAACTTTTCTAATTGGCTTCTTTCCAGAATTACTGACTGTGTACTGCAAATCAGGTGTGACTAGCATATAGAATTGTGAGGAACTATCAGCCTAGACGTAAGGTCTATTTTACTTCCATCCACCATTTTCACTTACAAGTAGTTTTCCCCTCATAGATGGCCTGCGAGCCAGTGGGACAGTTTGACCCTTCTGCAGCACTAAGGAGTGGTCCTTCCTGTGAGCTCTGAAGACTGAGAAATTTCAGCTGACTCACGTCCCATTTGGGAGTAGCTCTGAGGGGTCTCGTGTGTCAGTGTACGGCTTCGTCCTTGGCTTAGAATGGTTGCAAAGACTAAGCAAATACAGTCTAGTCATAGGTCCAGCACTAGACTTGACTTCTGAACAACTTTTGGCAATGGAGTAAAATTTGCTAAATCAAAATGCGAAGAAAGTTAAGAATTCACCACAGTGAACGTGTAGTTCCAGGACATTTTATCAGCTCTACTAGCTGTTTTATTTCCCAAATGATTTTTACGGGCCTGTGTGCTACTTGGCTACAAATAGTAGAATGAGTCTCTGAGCTGGTGGAAAGTATCTGATGAGCCTTCCTCCTGTGGCTCAGAGAAGCAGAACTGTTCCCTTGGCCCTTCGCTAGTGTGACCTTCAGGTGTCTACTTCCAGAGCACCCCCACTGAGTGCCTCCGATGAGTCCAGGAAGAGCTGCACTGTTGGGATGGCCACCGTGATTCTTACCCTGCTCTCCTCGGCTTGGTTCCCGATGGACATCTCTGCCCATCAAGACGCCTTGATCTTGGCAGGAAACTTGCTCGCAGGTACTGGGGCTGAGATGAAGCAGGGACCTCAGGACTGGAGCAGTGATTCCCTCATGAGGGTGATGGTGGAAAGCACACAAGGGAGATACATTCTGAGTCCTCACCAGGGTTATTGGTTCCTTCAGGGGTAGCTAAGTCCTGAGGTCCGTTTCAGTGGGAGCCCTATCTGTGCGAGGCTCTGTCGCAGGCTGGGGGCCAGAGGAAGGTGTACCTTGTAGGTTCCATTCTCACACTGCTTGTAGGTTGGCAAGGGATGATAGCAGCACAGGGCAGCTGTAACCTACTGTAAACTCTGTGTGGGCAGAGTTATACACTGGCAGGGTAGGGCTCACCAGGTCGGTGCAGCATGGGTGAAGTCATGGAGATGAGAGATGGGGGGCCGTGGGAGCCATCGTGGATGTCACCTAAGGATGGGGATGATAGTGTAAAAAGTGGCCAGCAAGGAGAGCAGAGTCCTTTGAAATTGGATGGGTATGGGTTAGAGGACCGGGCTGTGTTGGCCAGTTTCGTGAAGGAGCTAACAGGCTTGTTTGAGAAAGGGCACCCAGCTGTTGATGAGGGCTGGAGGTTAGTGTGGAAGTTCGGCCCCGAGAGCTGCTTGGGGTTGGAGGGAGGAGGCTGAGAGATTGGAAGAGGTGGAATCACCAGACCTGACCACCTGAGCCTGTTTGGAGGACCAGTCACATCCTGGGCCGGCATATGGTGGTAACTTTCCTGGAAATTAGGAATACAGACTGGAGGGGTCCATTGAGCTTCAGGTCCAGGAGTCCTGCAGACTCAGCACAGAGGGGTTTAAATGATGTATGTCCCCTAGGCAATTTCCATCTCCCACCTGTGGAGGCGGGTAATGTGTCTACCTGTGTCACAGCTAGTGCCCCCAAGTCTCTGAGGAGTTCATGGGCCTCTGAAGAAGAAGCCAACCCCGCTGCCACCAGACAGGAGGAGGTGTGGCCTGCCCTGGGGGACCGGACCCTGGTGCCCATGGTGGAGCAGCTCTTCTCCCACCTGCTGAAGGTGATCAACATCTGTGCCCACGTCCTGGATGACGTGGCTCCTGGGCCAGCAATCAAGGTAACGGCTTCTTCAGGGCAGCTGCTATAGTCCAGGGAGAGGACTGGGGCTTTGGGACACCTCGTTTAGCGGGCTGTTCCTTCTTTACTCACTGTTCTGTACGTGAACACAGAACATTGAACATGGAAACATGAGGCCTGGTTGTGCTGGGGCTGTGATCTCTCAGCAGTTACTGAGTCACTGCTGCCTCCGAGGGGACAATGCCTCGCTCTGTGATTGGTGCTTACTTGCATAGTGCATTTAAGGTAGATCAGTCCACTTCCACCTGGTTCTTCCTTTCCCGTGCCTTCCATTTTTAAACTGCTCCCTTACAATTTCCTTTTCTCCTTCAGCTGCTGTCTCTGGCCCTCCTAGCCCAGCACCCAGCGCTTCCCACTCTCTGGGGGTCCCCTCTTGCTGGAACCCTTTTGGTCCCCTGACATTGGGTCCTGTCCTGTGTCACCCATCCATTTCTTAACCCCTGCTGGTCTGCTTTCTGCGCTGCTCTCTGAAGCACTCTGCCCTTCAGGATTATGTCTTTAAATCTCCAGGGCACTTCTCCAGCCCATTTCCCTTCCCTTTTGTTAGTTAGCTTTTCATTGCTGTGACAAAATATCTGAGAGGAGACAACTTAAAAGGAGGATAGGGTGGCATTGGCTCATGGTCACAGAGGCTTCAGTCCATGGGCATTTGGCCCTGTTGCCTTTGGACTTGTGGTGAGGCAGAGCATCACGGCAGAAGCATAGTGTGGAGAAAACCGCTCACCTATGGGGGCCAGGAAGCAGAAAGAGGAATGGGCTGGGGCAGCAGCATCACTAGGGCCCAAGATTTCAATGCATGGGCTTTTGGGAGACATTCCGTATCCAAACTATAACACCTTCCTACGCCCTTTATTGTTCCACCCTATCTCTGCTGATCTCACTTTCCTGGTCCAAGCCTTCTCCAGTTTGCTTCCCTGGGCCTAGTGTTTCCTCTGACTCCCTGCTGCTCCTCAGCAATGCCCTGGTTGGCCTTTCCTGCCACCCATTAGAGGCTCTGGCCTCTGGCCTTCTCTGCTCCTGTTCTGAGAGCCAGCTCTGTCTAGCAGGCCTTCGTGCCATCAGGGAATTGTCCCATGTCCTCCTCACCCAGGACAGTAGCCACATGTGACTCCTGAGCTCTTGAAGTGTGGCTGAGGGTCTTAGGAACTTGTTTAGTTGTCATTGACTGCAAATGTAGATGGCCTCGTGGGGCAGTGGCTCAAGGACTAGACAGGGCAGCTTGGGCCAGGGCTGCCTGTGTGTTCAGTGTGTGAGCACCAGGAAACCTCAGTCCTAGCATGGCCAGCAGCCACATGATGCTGATGTGTCAGACATGTGTATTGGTCTGCACGGAGCTCCTCCTCCACATCCCTGCGCCCCACTTCCCTGCCTGCTGTCTTACCAAGCTGGAAACCGAGTCCTCACAGCTGTTTGCTTACTCTTCATATACATGTACACATCTTCACGTACTGCCTTTCCTCTCCACTCTGTGCTATGCTGGCACAGATGACTGATCTCATTTGGACCACTGCACTGACCTGATTAATTGATTTTTCAGAAGTAGAATTTGAACCTCAGGCCTGAACTGCATCGTTACTATGTTTTGATTTTGAGACAGTCTCACCAAGTCCCTGAGTTGCACTTGGACAGGACGTGTATGTCGGTCTGGATGTACATGGCAGTTGAGATGTATTCTTGGAAGGTATCTAATAGGGAAACACGAGCCAGAGAGTAAAAGCCCAGAGCTGTGATGACACCCATTTCTAGCTTGATAAATGTCCCAGGCTGGGCTCCAACTTGTCTCCCTGCCTCAGCCTCCCAGAGGGCTAGGATTCTAGGCCTGCATCATCACATCTGGCTTTTTGTTTTTGTTTTTGTTTTTTTGGTACCGGGGATCAAACTCTGGACCTTGAACTTGCAAGGCAGGTACAGTGCCACTGAGCTTCCACGGCCTTGTTTTTTTCAGATAGCATTATTGAAATAATTCATACACCACACAATTCAAACATACGATTCATTTCTAAAGTATGCGACAGAGTTGGGCAAGCCATCACCGCAGTCAGTTTTAGAACCCCAAAGGAAGCCCTATCTGCTGTGGCTGTTCTAGCTCCAAGCAGAATGGACCTGTTGTCCTTCTCTGGATGTGGCTCCTCTGGACACTCCTGAGGTGCCCTGTGACCTGCCCCTGCAGCCTTTCCCTGCTGCCTTCAGTCCACTCTGACTGCAGCCGTCTGTCCCCTGCATCATCCTTACAGACAGGGGTCAGAGGTGGGAAGTGACCACCCAGGCAGTCAGAGCTGCCATCACAAAGTGCCATCAGCTAGGAGGGCTTGCAAACAACAGAAACTTAGTTCTCCCGGTTCTGCAGCCAGGAAGTCTGAGATCCAGGTGCTGATAGACCTGGCTTTTGGCCAGGGCCACGTTCCCATAGAGAGCCGCCTTCTGGCTGTGTCCTCGGGTAGTGGACGTGCAAGGGCCTGTGATGTAAGAGCCCTGGTCCCATGACCTAGTCATCTCCAGCTGCCATCACCTTGCAGGTGTGGCTTCCACGGATGAGGTGGGGTTCAGACATAGAGCTGGCACTTTGCTGAGGTCAGGGAGGGCATGAGCAGCAGAGCTGGGACTTGGAGTCCTGCTGTCATCTCATCTTCACTCTGCCCCATGCCTGCTGCCTCTATATGGGAGCCTGAATGTTCTTCATTCTCTCCTGAGGATTGGAGAGTGTGGGATGTGTGGACACATGGGGTTAGTTGCCTCTTAGCTATGACCCTGATGAGTTACTTCATCTCCAAGCCTGTTTCCTCACTTGGAAAGTTTGTTCCTGTTCATGCCTTGGCTCACATAGAATTCCTGATTCCCTGTTATTGGAGGGACTGGGGCTCCAGTGGCCTTGGCCCCTCCGACTCCCTGAAAGCCTTCATCTCCAGCCCATTCCTGTGCACCTGTGAGGAAGTTCTGGGCCATTTCTACCATCTACGATTGTTGTGGGAGTAAAAGACAATGATCTACTTAGAGTGTTTGGGTTCTATAAAGAGGGGTTCCAAGACCAAAATGAATTGCATAAGTTAGTGCCTCTCAATGCGTGGTAAAGTTGCATATCATAGTTTTAGTTTTTGATTTCTGTACGGGTTGTACTTATGTCATGTTTTGGTTTTCTACTTTAGGCAGCCTTGCCTTCTCTGACAAACCCCCCTTCCCTGAGTCCCATCCGCCGCAAAGGCAAGGAGAAGGAACCAGGAGAACAAGCCTCTGCGCCATTGAGTCCCAAGAAGGGCAGTGAGGCGAGTGCAGGTAGGCAGTGGCACTGGAAGGGAAGGACAGGGCACCGTCTGTCCTGTGCTTGGCTAGAACTAAGCTTCTGCCCTTGTCGAAGTTGATGGGACAGCGTGAAATCCTGTGCCCAGCACTCAGGTCAGAGTGAATCTCCCTGGATATGCTCTCAAATGCCAGGCCGATTACTGGGTCTATGGCAAGGACTCTGCTTGCCTCCTTTCTGATCTTTCTAGAAGCATTGCTGTAGCAGGCTCCTGATTTTCAGGAAGGAGTGTAATGGATATGGGCTGAAAGCACTGATTCTAAGGATTTTGAAGTAGGACATGGGAACTTTACATTTGCAAGAGCTCAAGGTTGGGGCCAGGGATTTAGCTCAGTGATTCTGCTGCCTGCCTCACGCATGCAAAGTCCCAAGTTCAGTCCCCGGTACCAAAAAAAAAAAAGCTCAAGGTTGACCGTAGGGGATAAAGTCATCTCTAGGAGGGGGCTAGAAAGTCACAGGTGTGTGGAGCAGCTTCTTTACCTGGGGAAACAACAGAGCAGAGGGCCCCAGAATGTCAGCATGGCAATAGCTGTCAGTTCTGACTGGCTGGCTGCTCTTTGTGGGGATGCTGGGTGTTGGGTGGCAAAGCAGGAGGCGCCTGCTGCTCTGTCCTGGACCCCTGGCTGGGTACCTCTCCCGCTGCCTTGTGTCCTGACCTCATGGCAATCTGTGTGCAGTGTGGAGGGGCTGGTCAAGGCCTCTGAGAATGCTCTCAAGCCCTCGATGCGCTGTTATTTAACTCTGGTCACCGTGTTGTACAGTAGGACTCTTGAACTCATTCCTCCATCAATAAATGAAAATTTGTGTCCTTTGACCAATACATTAAGGCTTTTTAAAAGGATCTAGAGCACAGCAGGAAGAGTTACCTATTTAAAAGATTCATCCTTTACGAATTTATCGTTATACAACTAATCATATTTTGATGAGTTAAAGAAACTAAGTACTGCCAAGCCAGAAGTCTTTAAAACTAGAGTAGACTAATTATACATTGTGCTGAGCACTTTTGTGTTTAGTGTCAGTCTAATAATGCCATGTGTGCCCCTTACAGTGTCCAAGATGTGTTTACATCTCTGTTTGGATGCATAATGGGCTGTGGCCACATTGTTGGATGTCAGCCCCGTGTTCTCTGAGGAGCCCCAGGCGCAGGGAGGCTCTGGGTTCCATCCTGCACCTCACCGAGCCGCATCCCATGGCCCTGCTGCTTTTTACTGTTTGATGTTCATTTTTAGGGCTCAGGTTCTACTTGTGTTTCTCATTTCTTCTAATCAGTCAAAAAGTATGGAAAGATTTGAGTTTGTTCCAGTATGCTTTTAAAAGTCATTATTGGGGCTGGGGATCTAGCTCAGTGGTTCTGCCACCTGCCTCGCAAGCACAAGGACCCGAGTTCGATCCCTGGTACCAAAAAAAAAAGTCATTATTGCCAGTTAATCTCTTTTAAACTTGACAAGTTTTTCTGTGGATCTAAAAGTTCATTTTTTATGTATTTTTGAAGTCTCCCGACAATCCGATACCTCGGGCCCAGTTACAGCCAGTAAATCCTCGTCACTGGGGAGCTTCTATCATCTTCCTTCATACCTCAAGCTGCATGACGTCCTAAAGGCCACTCACGCCAACTACAAGGTACTGGCCTCTGCTGCTTTCTAAATATATGTGCAAAGGTACCTGGGTCTAATGGGCTGCTGGGGCCGTTGCTGTCTGGGCCTCTGGAGGAGCTGCGGCTGCTCCAGCAGTTTATTTTGGTTGTAGATAGATTTCAGGTCCTTTATTCATCATGTTCTATCCAACTGCGGTTTATGAGACGTAAAGTACGGCTCCACATTTTTTCCAAACACCTCATCAGTGGTCCCTAACACTGTTGGCGTAATAATCCATTTCTCTGTGGTGATTGTTTTAAAATTCTGCTTTTACCGAATATTGGCTCGTGGTTCCATAGCTTCATTTAGTATTTTGTTCCATCAGTCTGTTCATCTGTTAGAAGCACACTGCTTAATCATAGCTTCATAGTGCATTTTGAAGGTCAGCATCCCCTCTTTATAAAAATTTTCTCAATGCTCTTATCTGTCTGTTTTTGCATGTGAACACTACAGTAGGCTAGTGCAAGTCCATAGAACCTGGAGAGTATTTTCCAGTCAAATCGCCTTTAATTTGGTTGACGGAGGGAGGCCTGGTATTGAAGGTGTTGGTTTGCCCTGTTTAAAACACCCTTCATTACCTCTGAAGCACATGGAATTTAGTTTGTATAGTTCCTACACATTTCTGATAAATGTGTCCTCAGGTACGCTCTTCTCTTTTACTAATAGATAAATCTCATTTTGGAAGGGAGAATCATTTATAAACCTTTATCTGGCTTCTTTTCTGAAGGATATTGATAACTTTGGAAAATAAAAACTTTAGCCACACTTTACAAAAGATAACCTCTATTTCGAGCATGTTCCTCATGCCAACCCCAAAGTAGAGTCGGACACACTGCAGTGCAGTACAGAAGAGGCTTCTTTTCCACAGGTCCCGCTCGTACCGTCTGTAACTCGGGGCTGTCCCTGTGCCCCAACATTGGTCCCTCTTCATCCTTTCCCCCCCGAGATCGAGTCATTACTTTACCACATACTGGTTGTGAGGGACACTTAACAGGTCTTTCTCACTATGACATAGGTTAGGAATGGTCTCTTTCCGTAGTGTCTGCACGACTTGGAAGTTAACCCTTTCTGTGTAGCTGTCAGGAAGAGCAGTTTCTTCCCCAGTATTTTCACAATGCCCAAAGCAAGCAAGTGGCCACAGTCACCGCGAGTGGGGAGCGCTTGGGGTGTGTGGGCTGTGTGGCAGAAGCACCTCGCTGCAGCCCACGGCGTTTGTGTCTTTGTTGTAGATAACCAGACCACGGCGGTGCCAGTAACCGTGTGCTCTCTCCTTCCACCTTGCCAAGGTCACCTTGGATCTTCAGAACAACACTGAAAAGTTTGGGGGGTTCCTGCGCTCTGCCTTGGATGTTCTCTCCCAGATTCTAGAGCTGGCGACGCTGCAGGACATTGGGAAGGTTTGTGTCTCACCTCTTCCCTGAGCTGTGGCCGGGACACCTGATGTGTGCCCTGGGGGTACCTGGGGATGGACCTGGTATCCAGGTCTGTCCAGGAAGCGGCAGGAGCCCAGGAGACTGGGCTCCCAGCCCATGTGCTCATGCCAGGCACCTGAGTCCCAGTCACGTCCTGACCGAGGAGTGTGTGTAGGGCTCAGTTCTGTTTGTGTCCTGTTGTCAGTGTTAGTTCATTGTCTTGTATCAGCTTAGAACCAGGTTGTTCTAGAAAATTGGGTTTAAAATCTACATATAGAACCCTTTATTTTCTCATTTGAGCTTCTTGGGTTGAAAAGGGCAAATCCCAAGTCTGTGAGGCTGTGAGACTGGCCATTTCCCTGCCTCAGGAAGCAGCAGAGACAGGGGACTCCTGGTCTTTGGTTCTAAGTGTAGTAGTTTTTCTCTCCCACTCTCACATCTGTAGAAAACAGTGAAAAGTGCTGTGTGGTAAACACCTGTGTGTGTACCACTCTAAGATGCTGCACTTGTTAAGCTTCTGGCCTTGCTTTGTTTTGTATACTGCCCCCAGTACATGTCATTGTAGTGCGTGCCAGAGGGACTCACGGTGCACACTCGTGTCTTCCTGAAAGGCAGTGCACTTGACCCTGGGTGTCCATCGGGGTGGCTCCAGGATGCTCCCCAGCCCTCAGCAGAGCCCACTGGGGCGCATGTCCCTGCGTGCGGTAAGATGGTGGTGTATTCAAGCAGTCCGCACACGTCCTCCCATGACCTCTGAACCATCCTGAGGTGATTCGTGATGCTTAATACAAAGTGAGTGTGGGTCAGAGTCAGATGCTGTGCTATTCAGGGAACAGTGACAAGCACGAAAGGCCTGTGCGCGTTCTGTACAGATGCTCTCTAAGCCTTTTTCTTACCTGATCTGCATACCAGTTTCCCTGGCTTTAGTCACCATACCATTGTTTCTCCATGCTGTTCCCTCTGCTTTTCCCTGTGGACTAGCTGGTGCCTGCATTGGTCATTTTAGGGGCTAGGTAGTGTTCTGCTGCGTTCACTTACTTAGTCCTTGCCCTGCCTTCTGTAAAACCTTGAGCATTGTCGTTTTTCCCTCTTTCTATAAGGTTGGTCTGTCTTTTCTTATCTTTCTCTTGTCTCTACTCCATCACTACGGTGGTAGGAACTGTCTTAATGTATTATTTGACTAATTCTAAAATCTTGCCAGTTCTGGGCACTTTCTGGGTGATTGGTCACAGTTCTCACGATGGATTGGGTTTTCCTGCCTTCTTGTCTGCCTGCTGGACTTTGTTGGATCCCTCACTGTTGGGTGCTAGGTGTTTTTGTATTCCTTTAACTCCTTAGCTGTGTTCTGGGATTCAGTTCAATTAGGTAACGTGTTCAGCTGGACAGGTCCATGGCCTCTGCGAGGCAGGGCTTTTCATTCTGTGGCACTCTTCTGACTTCCTGCCCTGAAGACAGAATTGGATGTTTGGAAGTTGATACTTGATAATCCAGTTAAGGAATAAAAGGTGAAAGAATGGTTTTCATGCATCTGCTTGGATTCCAAGATCTTTGACTGTGACTAGTCAGGATGGCAGATTGAAAACCTTTCTTTGATTTTCCTCTGATGTTCACACAATTGAAATGAAGCTATTTTTTGTCCTTGATTTCTGTCTCTGATTCACACAATGATGAGTTGTGTGTGAGTCACTTAACATCTTGCTGTCTTCTCCCAGTGTGTCGAAGAGATCCTGGGGTACCTGAAATCCTGCTTTAGTCGGGAACCAATGATGGCTACTATTTGTGTCCAGCAGGTGAGAGTGCTGTTTTGTTGTCCTACTTGGGAAAGCCTCTAGGCCTGGTGACTACATGCGGCTTCTGCTTCAGAAGCTATAGTTGTGAGCGGGGTGGGGGGTGGGGTCCACACTGTCACTCGCTTGCTCCATGATTGGGCTAACAGGGGGTTGTCCTCCCTCCCAGGGGGTTGTGGTCTAGTACTGTCGGGAACAGAGGACACCAGAAACTGTGCTTGGCCCTTGCCACTTTACCCTTGACTTAATGTCTCTATGGGTCTGTCTTCAGGAGCCCTGTCTCACTTAGAGCCACAGGGAAACCCAGATTTCCCAACAGCAGTGGTCTCACAAGGTCACAATAAGAATTGTCCACACAAGAAGGTCACACACAGGAATTGTACGGGTGTGAGGGAGAGTCTTGAATGTCACTTGTGCTGCACTAAGTCAACTACTGGTGCTTCGATTCTTTCCCTCCAGCTGTTGAAGACTCTCTTTGGGACAAACCTGGCTTCCCAGTTCGATGGCTTGTCTTCCAACCCCAGCAAGTCTCAAGGCCGAGCGCAGCGCCTCGGCTCTTCCAGTGTGAGGCCGGGCCTGTACCACTACTGCTTCATGGCCCCGTACACCCACTTCACACAGGCCCTTGCGGATGCCAGCCTGAGGAACATGGTGCAGGCAGAGCAGGAGCACGACACCTCGGGGTACCACTGTGGTGGGGTGGCCCCTTCAGAGGCACGAAACAGCCAGCAGGGAGTGCTTTGGGAAGGAATTAAAGAATCAGGATGTTGGCATCTTTCAGTAGCCCACAGTGTTCAAAGAAGACTGGGAAATGTGGTTAACGCAAAGATGCAGAAGGCGCAGATCCTGCCTTCAGAGCCTGGTCCAGCAGTGGGCTGGGCGTGGGGTGGGGTGCCTGAGAGGCATCTGCGCTCCCTTCAGACGGTGCCCACAACATACACTGGCCCCACATATGGAGAGCGCACGTTATGTCCTAGTGCTCTTAAGTGGTCTTTCCCTCTTTTCCTCTAGTATTATGGTATGCATTGGTAGCACTTTTTGGTTCTATAAGATGAAAGGCCACCTTCAAAGGGGCGGAATGGTGCTAGTGTTTACAGGTATTTGAAAGACATAGAAAATATCTCCTTTGTGTTTTATAAACTTTTGGCTAAAACACATCTGCATACAGTCCCAGCACTATTGGTGACTGCGGCAGGTGGATCGCAAGTTTGAGCCCAAACTTGGTGACTTGGAGATCTTGTCTCAAAAAGGGCGTCAGGCTGGGGGTGTAGCCCAGTGTGAAGGCCCCATCCCCACTTCAGTCACCACTCCCCCCATAAACTTTATGGCTAAAAGTCTTTTCATGTTAATTTGCTTTTTGTTGCCTGGAATACAGAAAATCTCCCCTCCTTTCCTCATCAAACCCAAGGTCTCATGGCTGCTAGGTGAACATTCCACCACTGAGCTACCTCCCAGCCCTGTGTGTTTTTTAATTACCATAATTATTAGCAAGGATTTGAGTTGCTACTCTGTATAGTAACAGCAGCAGAGTTCTTGTTTTTCCTTTCATAAGTATAATGATCAAACACCTGTAATTCAGGAATTGGAAAGAATTCATAAATGAAAGTCAGGAATCAAGGAAAATACCCATGTTCTAGGCTTTATGTTGGTGATATACAGACATTCCTCGTTTAACAACTTGCCTGGATCACGACTGTTTGGACTTAGGACCGAGGTGCACTGTTTGGACTTACAACCTGCTGGGTGGCCTTATGACCTCTTTTTTTTTGGTACAGTTTTGTACATCTTGTTTATTGAGCCTTAATATTCTCTTTGGGGTACAGTGCACCTTGTTTATACAGTACTGTAATTTTTGCTGATTGTACTGTGCAGTACAGCACTGTAGTTTCATGTTCTATTATACATCACAACACTGCGTGTAAGAGTTAGGCAAATCAGAGCAAAGCTACCAAAGTGGCATTTCCTTGGACCATTTCTTTGTTCTGAGTATTATAATTTGCACACTCTACACAACTCCTCATTTAGCGACCCATTCATTTAACCTGGTTGCAGGACTGGAATTCAGTTGTTACATGAGGAATATCTGTACGTACTATATATCCCAGTTTCAGGAATATGCCTACTTAAATGTCTTTTGTAATTATATATGGTGAACATAAGCAAGTGAGTGTATGTATGACCACATGCATGTGTTGCTGGGTGGTTTTGCTTGTTTGTTTTTGAGCTGGGGTCTCACAGTGTTGCACAAACTGGTCTCCAGTTTTTGGGCTCAAGGATCCTCTCTCCCCGCCTCCTGAGTAACTGGGACTACAGGCATGCGCCACCACACCCAGGAGTGTTAGTCTTGAAATTTCAGATATATTTCATAAAAAGAAAAAGATATTGATGTGAATATTTATTTTTCCCCCAAGAAAGCCATGGGATAAATTACCAGTCTTCAGTGGCTGTAACCTCTCTCAAGTCCTCAGGACTGGGCTGAGGAGCGAGACCCTTAGTGGGAAAGCTCAGGCTTGAGTCAGACTAGGGCTGTCCGGCAGCTGCAGATGCCGGGTGGTCTCCTTATCTCGGCATGTGCCCCTCTGCTGAGTGGCGTGCAGTTCCTTCTCCGACACTTTCTGTCTCGTGAGCGTGACATTGGTGTGACCTGGAGGGTGACTGGATCTGAAGGAGGTCTGATGGAAATTATCTGCTTCCTCTGTCCCCTCTGGCAGATGGTTTGATGTGCTCCAGAAAGTGTCCACTCAGCTCAAGACAAACTTCACGAGTGTCACAAAGAACCGGGAAGACAAGGTAAATGGCCCCGGCCTGTGCTGGCTCATGGGCCACGTCCTGTGATCCCAGGTGCCCGAGACTCCATATTGCTTGCCTGAAGCCTTTGGTGGACAGACACTCACAGGGTCTTTCTCTTTTAACAGAATGCTATTCACAACCACATTCGTTTATTTGAGCCTCTTGTCATAAAAGCTTTGAAACAGTATACAACGACGACCTCGGTGCAGTTGCAGAAGCAGGTTTTGGATTTGCTGGCACAGCTGGTTCAGTTACGGGTGAATTACTGCCTTCTGGACTCGGATCAGGTTTGTTATGCCCCCATTCCTCCCTCTCCACCCAGCAGTGAGGTTTATTTTCCCCAGTGGTTGCTACCTCTCACCCTCTCCATGGCAGTGACAGGTACAAAGGCCTGGCTGCCCCATGTCTGTCATGCTCTTCTTGGGTCAGCCTTTAAACACCTGCCAGAGGTTCCCATACTGCTCCCTACCCCAGTCCAAGATATGTTTGAATTTAAATAGTAAGGTACAGTATAAGTTTTGCAAAATCCAGAGACTTAAACAGATTGTTAGAGTCTGCACTTTCAAGCAATTAAAAGTTAGCTCACCTCTTTAGAAAGAGTGTGGGGCTGGGGATTTATTTAGCTCAGTGGTGCCTCGCCTGCCTGACCCGTGCAAGGTCCTGAGTTTGATTACCTGGTACCGAAAAAAACAACAGAACAAAATAGAAAGAGTGTGATCTACTATGCTCATCACTGAGGCTGTGCTCCTGGACCCCCACAGGGAGCTGTGTGACCTTTCAGGAGGGTTCCTGTCCCTTCCTCACGGCCACCTTGTCTTTCTCATGCAGCTGCTGTGGCCAGGAGATTCTGGCTGTTCATGTTGCTTCAGGAGGCAGGACTTGTGCCTTCATTGGTTGAAGTTACCTTTAGACCATCAAAATTTGGCTCAGTTTTGGGCTTTGATATTTGACAACTTTTCTATGTGAGGAAGGAGCTTTTTTTTTTGGTACTGAGGATCGAACTCAGGACCCTGTGCTTGTGAGGCAGGTGCTGGCACCACTGAGCTAAATCCCTGGCCAGGAAGGAGCTTTTTGAGATGGAATATTACAGTTCCCTGTTAGCTGTCTTCACACCTGTTGACTTCTTTATTCACTTTAAAGGGTCATTCCCAGGAGAACCAGGGAAGCTCTGATTTTCCCGCAGGTGGGCAGGGATAGGGCCTGTTTCAGTGAAGAGGAGTGGATAGTGGAGCTTGGCCTTGGCCTGACCTTTCATGCTTTCTTCCTTCATGAAAGCTGTCAGGAGGAAATCTGTGTTCTGGCCCGCTGTTCTTCACTTGCCTGCTCTGACACTCAAGACAGTGTGGGGAAAGCCTGGTCTGGGGTCCCAGCTGGGTGCCCCAAGGAAGCCAGGGTGCTAACTGTCGCGTCTGGTGGTCCTACAGCCTCTTTCCTCTTGTAGGCGGAGGTAGAAGCTGATGTGCTCGTGGGGCAGCTGCAGACTGGCCTCTTTCTGGGCTGTCCTTAGTAGGCAGAGGAAATAAACAGCTCCCCATTCGGGCACAGACTCCTCAGCAGACCTAACCAGCTTGTCAGAGTCTTTCTGTACTCATTCTACCTGGAGCCTTTTCTCAAAAGTGCCAAGATTTTTGCTGCTCCTTTCTGGTATCCTAAAGTCTCCATCCGATAGAGCTGACAAGAGGGGCCAGCTGAGTCCTGACTGCCCTGCTGGTCTCTGCGTTTGCTGACCTGACTATAGCAAGTGCGCCCCCCTGGGTCCCAGCCCTCTGCCTCACACTGGCAAAGCCCTCTCCCCACTGCCCTCACTCAGGGGAAGGCTCTTTCTTGCTGTGAGCACTCTGTCCTCCTGCTTGTCTTGCATTTCCCCCACCTCTCAGGAGCTGGTACAGGGACAATTTTATGAACAAGGGTGGGAGACTGGAGTAGACAAACCATTGCACTCTGTGCACGGCTCTGGGGGTTGGTTGGTGTGAGTCCCATGTCTTCTCTGTGGGAACTTCTGGTCAGGGAAGGAGTGACACAAACCAGCTCTCCAGCCATTGGCTGCCACTGCTCTTCTGGGGTCTCACTGGACTCCGAGTATGGGTAGGAAGAAGGAGACAGGCATTGTGGCTGCTTAGGTCGCTGCCCCTTGAAGCACGTGGTCCCCCAGATGTGATTGGGGTGATACCTGGTGTCTCCTGGAATTTATTATTTGTTTTCCCAGTGAGATTTCACCTTAGTGTTTAGTAAACTTGGTTTTGAAGGGATTGCTGAAGTGCTCTGTGATTACCTTGTCTGACTTGAGAGTAGATTTAAGTTCTTGATTATAAACAAATCGGGAGTCTTGTTTAAAAATATACGCAGATGAGCAGGAAGAAAAGAAAGCTGGTATTTACATTTTGATCCTACCATTGATGTGAAACTCTTATTTTCCTGCCTGCAGGTGTTCATTGGATTTGTTCTGAAGCAGTTTGAATACATTGAAGTGGGCCAGTTCAGGTAATAGCGTTTTATTGTTTTAGAGTTCGTAACCTTGTTGTGAGCTTATATGTAATTTTAGGTTATCAAGATGAATATTTACTTTAGAGGACTATTAGACATCCTAGCTGGGGTTTTTTTCTTTCCCTTAATGGAAATCTGAGTAAAATGGTATGTATTCTCTTAAAAATTAATGAAAA